>CM072540.1:18205000-18640000 GCA_036898165.1 Silybum marianum
CAGTCTGAATATGACATGTGTCGCGCGCTCGTTTGTCCGCACCTTCACAACCAAATTTGAGTTCTCATTTAAAACATCCCTTATATATATATATGTATATATATATATATATATGTAAGTTGGTACGGTACGGTATTACCGTGGTATAGAATTTTCAGTACCACGTACCAACCAAGTTTATGAAGTTGGTACGGTAGTACCAACCAATTTACTTGGTACCAATTTAGTTGTAACCAATTAAATTGGTATGGTTGATAACGTAGTTGGTTGGTTTGTCATGGTACAAATTTGACAGCCCTAGTTAGGTTCGATTGATATTTTTCAAACCATAAATATTGAGTCGGGGTTTTTCATATGCCTTTAAACCGGGCAACCCAAACCATGTTCATTTTGCCAATGTTTTAAAACCCGGGTTTAAAGTTGACCCGGTGTGGTGACCAGGTCCCGGGTTAACTGGTTCAACCATCGGGTTAACCGGTTTCAATAATTCCCTTAATCCCTTTTATTTTTTTCATTTTCCTGCGTACATACATATATAAAAATTAATAATTTGATGTCAACAAGTTCCAAGATTGAAAATACACGAACAACAAGTTTTACATCAATCCAAATACATTAAAAAACACACATAACATATATTTTCTAAAAAAATTTAATATAAAAACAGGTTAACCGGGTTTGAGAAACGGGTTTACCACTGGTTTAACCGGGTTTTTGAGAAACCCAGCCGGGTTGAAACACGTTAATTAACCCGGTCACTACCCCAGATCCCAGTCCAACCGGGTTAATCCGGATTTTAAAACATTGCATTTTGCCCAACAACCATGGTTATCCATAATATTACTAAGAAAATGTAAAATTACGAGAAGCAACCATGTATAACGTGATATGCGTTTTTTTTTTTATACATAAGAGGTTGTTGGAAGTTTCATGAATAACATCGATAGTAACCTCCATTTTTGTTAAAGAGTCATTAGGTAATTTGTTGCGGTAAAACTGGTGTTGGTTTATTAATCGATCTTTAGTTGAAAATATGTAACTAATATGTACGGTATATATAGTTGGTCTTGTAACATGTCCCTAGGTATGTTTTTCAGTGTCCTAATAACATTAAGGTGGCGTTTGATTTTTAAGAGGTGTTGAAGTCTAAAGTCTGATTTCAGTTCTAAAATGGTTATGAAACGTCTAAACGAATCAGCCATAAGTGGTGATTAAGAGCTTAAAATGAAAAAGCAAACAAGGCCTAAATATCACAAAATGCATCGAAAGGCACGAAGTTTGGTCACATTCCTATTTAGTATAATGACAACTTTTTCCTTAACCGATGCAACAAAGTTTCAAAATTTTCTATCTTGTACTCATTTTGCCCAGTAACTTATGGATCTTGTAACATTTAATGATGTAGATACCCATTTGTAAAATGTTTACGCTTTTTTTATGAAAACATTATGGTGAAACATTATGCCCAATCCAACCCGACGCAAAATAACTCAACCCGAAGCAACTCGTTGTCTATCGAGTTTTAAAAAATTTCAACTGTAGGTATTGGGTTGATAACGGATTACTTTTATTTGAACCCAACTTAACCCAATCAACCCGATGAACCTGATATCATTTTTATTTTTTGAATTTAATATAATTGTTGAATTTATTAATATATATTAGACAACTATACCATCACGTACTTTTTTCATATACATACATTTTCAATCTATTATTCTCCATCTCTAATATAATTTCTTTGTATACATGTCCATTAAATGTGAAAAAAAATATATATATATATATAGAGGGAGGTTCAAATGAGAAGTTTTGATTTTTAAGGGAACAAAGGGATACATTGTGGACCACATATGATGTGGGTCCCACATAATATTAAATCATTTATAATTTAATATGATTTAATATTAAATCAAAAATGATTTAATATTATGTGGGACCCATATCATATATGGTCCACAGTGTGTCTCTTTGTTTCTTTAAAGAATGGTGGTTCTCGTATGATCCCTCCTCTATATATATATATATATATATATATATCTTTTTTTTTAAAATGAGAAAATTAATTGAATGTAGTATATTTAAGATTTAAGAAGTATGAATAAGTTGATCTACCAAATGGCCGACGATGAAAAAGAAATTATGAATAGACTAGAGAAAACAGTTGAAGAATATTTTGTTCTACCAAAGTATCAACCCGACCAACCCGTACGAGTTGGTTGGGTTGCACCTTGGTTTGGGTTGGATTGAGTTGAGATTTTTCAAACCGAAAGCATTAGGTTATGTTGTTAAAATGCTTTTAACCCGATCAACCCAACCCATAAACACCCCTAGTGGAAAGTACGATAAGCTTGGCATGTACGTAATAAAATTGTTACAAAATGTACCAGGTATCCGTGAAAATGGATACATAAAATGAAATTCTAAAACTCTATTATATTAAATAAGAAAAAAAAATTATTACACTAATTAGAAATTATAATAAAGTTTGTTGTACTAATTAATTTATTTTACTCTAGCTTGTTATAATAAATATTATGTTAGAAATATTAACTTTTTAAATTTAAATGTGTTTTTTATAATTAAAATAAAAAACCTTAATTTCAAACGTATATTTATTTAGGATTTTAAATACATTACGATTCAGAAAACTCGTCTCTTAACCAATTATTTAAAAAATCATAGCTGATAGATGATCAACTGTTTACAACCGATCTTTAAGGGTGCTTTTGGTATGTTGGACATGATTGAACAAAACAGTACATGGATCATTGTTCCACGTTTGACATGACTTTGTATGAAACAAATAAGAATGAAGTGAAATAGGCATGTTCCACCCCAGCAACAAGGTGAAACAAACTTATATTTTACCAATATACCATCAAAATAACACCTAAATTCTCTTGTAAAACATTAAATACACTGTTCTCTTTACATTTTATTCATTCTTTAAAATTTATTTATTGTATTTTATCTTATTTAAGTTTTTACTTTACTATTATTAAATATCTTTATACCTTTTCCATATTTTGCTTAATTTATTTAATAATAATAATAAAAATAATATAGAAGAGCTATAAAATAAAATTTGATGATTCTATAAACTTCATATATTTTTGGCGTCATTTTAATAGTTATGACAAAAAGTTTCTAAAAACACATTATGTTATAAAAAATATTTATTTTAATATAAGTTATTAAATACATAAATTAATATAAATATAGAAAAGATATAAAGCTACTAAGTTGATTATTTTACCAGTCTTATTTTATAACACTAAACAATTATCATGTTTCATCTTAAGGTTTTTCCAAATACATCTCAGTCTATGCTAACACCCTAGTCTATTGGTATATGTTAACACCAAAAAAAAAATCAATGTAACCATATACACCCTAATTCAATTAGAAAACATGATATATATACTAGGGTGTATAACTGCATATAGGGGTGAGCAAAACCCGACAAACCCGAAAACCAGAAACCGACCCGAACCGAATAAGCACCCAAACATGAAAACCCGAAACCCGAAAACCCGAACCCGAGATGTTAATCGGCTATAGTAGGATCGGGTTGGGTTTGTCCTACGCCACCCGAACCGAACCGAATAACCCGATTAAGAATTTAAATATATATATATATATATATATATATTTATAATAATAGATATATATATATATATATAAATGTAAAACCCGAAAACCCGAATATCATCGGACGGTTTCGGGGCCTATTTTCTCCACCCGAAACCCGAAAACCCAAAAACCCGCCCGATGCTCCCCCCTAAGTGCATATGGTAACACCCTTCATCTTATTTTGCTCTATCATATCCTAGGTAGACACCAAGAGCATCTCCAACAGTATCTCTATAATAGAGAAAAACCCATTTTTGTTCTCTAAACTCCTCTAACAACATCTTTATATCATTTTCCAAAATAGAGATTTTTAGAAAAATCTCCAAATATAGAGATTTTTCTATATCTCTAAAAAGATGAGAGAGAAATATTATTTTAATTATTTCCCACAAAAAAAACCTTATTTGTTGAAAAATTAAAATTATTGAATATTTTAATAATATAACTTTTAATAGATTCTCTAAAATAGAGAAGCTATTGGAGTTGAAAGATAATAATTTTAAAAATTTTGACTTTACATTCTTTATTTTAGAAAAAATTTAAAGAAGCTGTTGAAGATGGTCTAACTAAACTCTAAACAATCACTATTTAACTTGTCAAAATATAACTTATCCCTATCAAAAAAGGTCAACGAGGTTTTCGGGCCTTTGTGCCCAAGAGAAAGCAATGGGCCCATTAACCTTACATGTTCAAAATATATTTGGGCCATGTTGTTATTTAACTCATTAAAAGCAAGAATAACCACATATTCTCATGTGGGCTTTTAGTTCCCATATAGATATTTTTTTTGAACAGTAAGATATTCATTTAAATAGAAGATACTGAATATTACAATAAGTGTTACAAAGACTATAAGACAACTTACTACTGTCTGTCAATCAACAAGAGTAACAATCGATCACACTCCGGGTTCGATTTCACAAGTAATAAACTGTCACCCATGATCTGTTATGCGGAACCGAGCACGATCCAAGCCTTGTTTTCTTTCTTCGATTTTTACACAACAGCATCCCTCGCTTCTTTACTTTTTTGTCAATATGCAGCATCAGTCTAACAGCCTCGAACCGTCATCACGGTATAGATTTTATTTTATTTTGGTTTTGTAAAATTATTATTCATACCCATGTAGCGTGTGAATAAGAGTTAAAGTAAGAAGCAGAAGAAGAGATATATATCATTGATCATTTTTAATCTCATACGCACCCATGAATTGCGTTTTAGAAGGGAGTTTATCTGGTGCATCTGAGTGCACCTCATCTCGGTACATCTCATCTTAATGTGTATCCAAAGGCGAAGATTCCTTATTACATTTCTCACCTTAACTCTCATTCTCATTAGAACCCAACCATATATATATGTATATATATATATATATATGTAGGAAAGTTCAAATGGAACTCAAATTTGGTTGTGAACGTGAGGAAAGTTCAAATGCCAAGGCTTAGGATAGAGCCATAGAGGTTAACGTGGCGGTGATCTCAAGCTTTGAAGTCATAACGAGTTTTTTAAAACATTGGTTATGAGTTATGACTAAGATTCACAAATGAATCCAAGTTAGGATTCACATGTGAATCTATGTTAGGATCCACATGCTCAAATATGAACCATTATACACCGAATTATCACCGTCTAATAATTGTTTGTTGGGATCTTGTGTGTTTGGTTATGTCTCAAACGACCAATGGATAACATCAATAATCATGTACATATATGTGATTTAGGCAAATGATATTTAATTCGATTTGTAGATTGTATAATTGCCAATTATTTCAAAGTACAAAATTAGATTAAAAAAAGTGATTATTATCAATCTCCAAAATGGGTGATAGAAAAAATAGAAGATAAATTAGAATATTTGATTTTTTGTCATAGTTATCTTAATTTGTGAAAACAAGATTTTTTTCCCATAACTAATATTTTAGAATCCCTGAAATTGTGATGACCTTAAAAATTAGTGCATCAAGTGATATTTCATATGATTTTTTTTTTCCATCTAAGACTAGGATTTACAAGATCGATTAACATATATTTGTTTCACAATTGAATCCTTTAAGCCTCTTAGTAAAACAAAATTTACACGTAAAGAAATTTCACATTGTGAACCACATAAACATGAAGCAAACACATTGTGAAAAAAAAACGTATGTTCATCAATGTATAAATCCTAATCTTAGATGAGAAAAAAAAATCATGCGAAACAATAACTTAAGCTAATAGTTCACATGATTATCGCAATATAGAATTCTCAAATGATTAAACTCAGAGCATCTCCAACAGATTCCTCAAACTTTTTCCAAAATGGAGAACCAAAAGTTAAAATCTCTAAGAAAAAATTGCATTCGTCTCCAACAGATTCTCTATTTTAGAGAAACAAACACTAATTATAATATTAAAATACTATATCTATTTATTAAAATATTATTTCTCTATCCAAATATCTGTTTTTAAATTTTCCTATTGGTGGTTTCATATTGTATCATTTTTGGGGTGTTATCCAAATTTGGAGAAAAAAACCCTCATCTCTCCTACTTTCTCCATTTTGAAGATAGTTTTGGGGAATCTATTGGAGCAAAAAATTGGCCTAAAATCTCCATTTTAAGGAAGCTGTTGAAGATGCTCTCATATATCAATATTATATATAGACTTAGGATCATATGAGACCACCCCTACCTTAAAACAACCCTCCCCTTTTATTTTAAAGAAAATCGAAGAAATGCAAAACAATTAAATTGAAATAAAATAAATTATACAAAAAAGTAAACCTTCTATTCTTTTTAATTTGATATTCATATTGTTAGAAAAATTTATTGTGTTCCTTCGTTCTCGTATTTTTGACATTATTCTCGTTTTAAAACCCTCTCCTCTATATATAATGTTCTTTCATCTTTTAATAGTAAATGACAATAATTATAAAAGACCAAAATGCCAATGAATTAATAGACACTTCTTTAACGCTGTTAGTTAGGGTACCAAATTTGTAAAGATTTACAAACCTTAGAAACAAACCATCAATGTAATTTAAAAAAAACCATACGAATGATAATAGTAATTTTTAGCAAACCAGGAGGACCAAAAATGTAACTTGTTTCTAGTTTAAAGAGAGAATGTGATCTTATTAATTAATAAGGTGAAACAAGAAAGAGTTAAATACAAATTTGGTCCCTGTGGTTTAAAAATTATAACGGATAAGGTCCTTCAATGATTTTTTTAACGAATAACATCCCTGTGGTTTACATTTTATAACATATAAGGTCCCTCCATCTAACTTTTTTGTTAAATATAACATTTTTAACATATTTTCTTTATTTTTCATTTTTCAAACCACATGGACCAAATCTGTAATTTACTTTAAACTATATACATATATTTATATTTTATGTATTGTATAATTATATTTTTATTTCATTAATTATATAAATTGCCTATTTTATTAATTATATAATTTTCATATTTTATAAATTATATTACATTTATATTTTATAAATTATTTTTATTTTGTATATTCATATAATATATTATATTTATATTTTATAAAATGTTAATAATTTAATAAAATATATGAAAATGCTATAAACATTAAATCATGTCAATATACAAATTGCCTGCATGGAATATTTAAATACATAAAATATATAAAAATATAAAATATAAATATAACTTTTTTTATAAAATATAGATGTAATATAATTTTAAATATACAAATAATTAGTAATTCATAGATATACATATATGAAGTGAATAGAGATGGTAACGAAGATTAGACGGTAGATTTTCAGAAGAATCATCTTGATGACATCAATATTGTACTTGTTTGAATTTAATTTTTATATTATATTTACTGTATATATTTATATCTATAGATTAATAATTTTTTGTATATTTAAGATTATATTACATTATAGATCTCAGTTCATTTACAAACTAGATAAAGGATACAAACTCACAAATCAATATAAAAATAATTTTTTTCATTATTTTTTTCCATCAAATACTATGATTTAAGATGTTATTATACATATGTTTGTTTCACCTTATAAAAAAGTTACATGTGAAAAATGCATGTAAAACTTTTACATTATGAAACAAATATATGATAAACTTTTAACTTATGAAAATAAGTGCATGTGAAACTTTACATTATGAAACAAACATATGTGTAATAACATCTTAAATCATAGCATATGATGAAAAAAAATTATTTTTACACTGCCTTGTACGAGTTTGTACTCTTCATCCAGTTTGTAAATGAACCAACATCTTATATTATATTTATATTTTATAGAGTTTGCTTTGTACTTGTATTTATATTTTATATTTTATATTTGTATTTATTTTATTTATTTGAATCTTCCATATATGTATATAATTTGTATAATGAACTCATGTAGTGTTTTTAACATAAACTAAACATTCGATACATTTTATAAAATTATTTATATTTTATATATAAATATAAATACAACATAAATTTTATAAAAGATAAATATAATATATCATAAATATATAAAATATAAATATTTTTTAAATAAAATTATAAGGTGCCTATAAATATGTAGTATAATTTATAAAATAAGAAAATTATACAATTAACAAAATATGTAATTTATATAATTAATGAAATGCAAATATAATTATACAATACATAAAATATAAATATATGTATATAGTTTAGAGTAAATTACAGATTTGGTCCATATGGTTTGAAAAAATGAAAAAATAAAGAAATTATGTTAAAAATATTATATTTAACGGAAAAATTAGATGGAGGGACCTTACGTGTTATAAAATGGAAACCACAAGGACGTTATTCGTTATAAAAATCATTCAGGGACCTTATCCGTTATAATTTGTAAACCACAGGGACCAAATTTGAATTTAACTCAACAAGAAAAAAAGGGTTAAAGGGGGTCCAGAGTCACGTGCGAGGCGTGTGAGCAATGAGTATGAAAGAGTTGTACCAACAATTTGTGGAAAAGGCAGCTGATGGACTTTAATGCTCTTCTGCTTCTTAATGTTTGTCTCTCTGACTTTCACACCCCCACCCCTCAAATAATATAGTAAATTACAATATTGCCCCTGCCTCTTTTTTCAACTTTACATTTTTGTACATTTTTTGGCTCTAATTGTAAAATATTTTTAACAATTTTCTTTTCTTACTTCAACCCTAACAATTAACATGGTATTGTTAATTTAAAACCGGTTAACAATAACAATTAACATGGTATTGTTAGCCTATGTTTGGCTTGACAAGTTAACTGATAAGCTAGTTAGTAGCTGATAAAAAAATCATGTTTGACAAGCGTATAAGAATGTAACATGACCAAAAATGGCATATGAAAAATAAAAATAATAATTAATATTAATAAAGGCTTTAATTGGAAAAAATTACAATAAGCTCCCAAAACGCTACTCCAAGTAGCGTTTCAATAAGTTAGTTTATAAGCTAACTTATAAGCTAACTTATGGTTTGTCAAACGTGTATACTGAAAATAAGCTAACTTATAAGCCAACTTATAAGCTAGCTTATGGTTTTCCAAACGTGTATACTAAAAATAAGCTAGTTTATAATCTAGCTTATTTTTGCCAAACATAGTCTTAATTTAAATTGGTTAACAATAACAATAAACATGGTAGTGTTATTCTCAAGGGGTTATATAATCGTTTTTTGAATCATGATTATTGTAAATGCTGCTTTCTTAACTAGATTTGATTTCTTGATGGTTTCCATTTATCGAACCGAATACAAGATCAAGAGGATATAGGCTGTAATCCCAAAATAATGGGCTAGCACAAGATCATTTTTTACAACCATTAAAAATTAAAAAAAAAATTGAATTAAAAAATTGTCTTCAAATTATTCAACCAATAACTTCAGTCCCTGGTGTTTTAACACCAAACTACAAGAGGACCCCAAGTACAATGCTTAATTATTATGTTCTATTGGAATCTTTAATTTAATAAAGTTTGCAACCACTTTCTTGCAAGTTTTATGAAAAAATGCACCAATATAAATTGAACAAATGAGAGAACTATTTGCATATGTTATCCATTAAACATTGTTTGTTTTTTGCTTAATTTTTAAGCAATGAATAAATTAGATAAGCTATAATATATCTGATGTCCACATTAGATCATATTATTCCAAACACGTCTTAATAAAAAAGAAAAAAACCCCTAAAAGTTATCACCAATATCATTCTTTAAATTTGAGAGTATACGATTACATACAATCCATCCAAAATGGTCCCTCTATTTTTCTTCCTCAAAGATAGCCTTTATAGACTAGCATTAACAGTAAATCAAATAATATGTTTCCGCTTTGACTTGTTTTTCACCACTTGAAATCCCATGGTTTTAGGTTATACGACCCTAAAGGCTCATTCAGGAAAATTGACTCCTCTGGCCGAACCTTGGGTTACATTAAGTAATTGTTTCTTTCTTGTCCACTCAAGGAGTTTGGACAAGAAACAGTTACAAGAATGGTGGGAAAGTTAACAGTATCCAATAACACTCAAGGATGGAGGTAGACCCATCAGGGAGGGATCAAATTGTTACACGCGTTGTGTGGTTCACTCACCAGGCAATAATGCTTGGATCTTTGGAAGTTCTCCTTAGAGGTCACTTGTTACAGTCCTGCAAGACCATTGAGGATTTTTTTGACTATTATCCAGAGCTCTTGGTATTAGTTGAGGTGCGCACAAGCTGACTCATACACTAACAATTAAAAAAGAAAAATTCACACCCGGTGGAGATATCGACCATATTGATGTTAATGTAATGCATTTCAGTTATTTTTTCCAGTTTTATATTAATACGAAGATAAAGCCGATAATACAACACAAACGCCTTGGAAAAACACCAACCACATTATACTCAATGTTTTAAACTGGAGGGTATTTTAACGCCTAGTCGAAAAAACCGATATACTTTATTGGACCAAAATGAGAAACGAAAGTTTTGTGTGGAGTAAAATTGTAAGTAGAACGATAATGCAAGGATATTTTTTGTAAATTTAACTCAAATAAAAAAATAAATTTATTTTTCTTTTTGTTTGTTTTTGTGGGGTCTTCACATATAAATGGACAGCTACTACCAAATTACTGCTATTGTCCCCACACACTTGCATCTCATTTATGGCTTCCCCTTTCTCTCTCCCTCTTCACTCTTTACACCTCCTCTGTTCTATATTCCTCCATTTCTCACCATCTTTTTTTCTGAAATGAAACTCTAAAAGTTTTGTTCAAATTCCTTCTAATTTTCCCCTTTTTTTGTTATCATCAAATTTCATAGTTCTTGATTCTTGAAGTTGGAGCAAAACCCAGCAAAATCATGAGAAAAAGGATGTTTCTTGAGCTCAATTTGATGCTAGTTTTCTTATTTCTGCTGCTTTTCTGTAAGTATTCAGACATACCCATCTTCATTACCTAGTCTATTTGCTTGTTTCTTGTTTGATTTGATGATTTTTCTTATTTGGGTGTTCAAGAAAGCTGCAAAGATTTGATTTTTATTTCAAGATTTAGTTGGTGGGGTTTATAGTTTGCTTCATTTATGTATCATATTAGAGGGTTTTAAAGATTGGCTTATTCTATTCAGCTGAAATAAATTTAAGAATGTGAAATTGGGATCAGCTCTAAATCTAATTATTGTTTCATATATTTTGATGGGTTGCCTGCATTTTTGCTGTTTATCTTGTTTTTTTTACTGTTATTTGTTTGACCTTTAGTTAAATTTCTGTTATTTGATTGGTTGCTTCAAGATTTAAGGCCTTTGCTTTGTCTTCTTGCTTATTGGGGTTTTATTTTATTGGTTTTTAATGTCAATGGAAAGATGTCATTTTCATGGAGGTAATAAGCCCAACTCTAGGGTTTTGAATTTTAGAGAGAAATAGAGAGTTTGTGAATTTTAGAAATTTTGGAGTCAAACTTATTAGTAATCTTCAACTTCAAAATCCAATGATGAAAATCAGTTACAAATATAACAAATCTAAATGTTATAGAAATCCCATTTCAAGAGTGAAATCATTGGTTAAAAGATGAAGTATAAAGCCTTAACTTTTTTTCCCCATTAAGCCCTTTATGGGTTAAGTTGTTTGTCTGAAGGACGGGAGACCGATGGGATTGAAGGAGGCAGAGAGAGAGGGTTGGATTATTTCCGGTCCTAATTTGTTTGAGGTGGCTTAATGGGGGGACAAGTGAGGGGTCCTGGTTTTATTCCATATACCATTTTGACTTAATGGCTTAACGATTAAGCTGTGAAAAAAGCAGTCCTATATGGCTGAACGAATAAGCCGCCAATGCCAATACCATTTGCTGTAAGTAAACAACCCCTTAGTTGCATATGTAAAGTAGATACATAGATTATCAGTAATGAAAGAAAACAATAACATTATATCAACCTTCTTGAGTACTATACTGTTTGGATGGTTTTCCATTAAGTCCTGTATGGATAAAGTTGGTATGTGTGGATTAATCTGGCTGTATAGATCGGAAAGTTTTTGTTTGGGTGGGTTTTTTCATAGATGGAAGGAGCATGTTTTTTAATTGGGAAAGGCAGGTTTGGAAAAGAAAACTTGGCTTTATGCATAAAGTCTCCCTAGAAGCTTATTGAATAAGCCACTTTCTATATCATTAAGCTACTACTAAACAATCATGTATAGCTGACCGAACCCTTAATATATAGCCAAATGCCTAATATTTGTCGTGTTCGATTTCATATCAAATTACTTGAGATCGAATACAATATCATCATTTTCGTTGTAGTGGCAATAATGGAAAAAAAGTAAGTAATTTTAGCTTGAAAGTTTGCCATGAAAGCAAGATTTTGTAACTGTTTAGGATGAATACATGCTATTTTCTTTATATATATATATATCACGAGAAACATATTGCAAAAGTCGTTATTTTTCCATTGACACATGACCATTTTGATAGGTTTCAAAGATTCCGATTGCAGCCCCTCGAATAATCTACAAGATTCAGTATTAATGGATATAAAAGTGGATAATTTATTGCCTCAAATTTCTCCAACCGGAAATCCTCAACCCCTTTATCCTCTTCTTGCACCATCTCCATTATCGCCCTTCACAATTACGAATAACACGGCTCCAAAGTTATCAGGTTCGTTTTACTTGCACAATCAAACTTCTGTATATATTTGTGATCTTAGTGTCACTGGTCCATTTATGTGTAGTTGGAAATAACGCAAGTTCTAAAAAGGGTTTTATGCTGCGTTCTAATACAAGTTAGGTGGTGCAGAGTGCATGCTTGTAATAAGGCGAGTATGAACCCGAAAATGACGAAATGGGGTCCAAGAGACAGAGCCCTGGCGGAGGTCCAGAGGCTCTGGTTATGTTCTTCGAGACTTAGTTTCTGGAAAAAGGACCAGAGCTCTGCATGTATGGACCAGAGCTCTGGTTGGTCGTTTATGATCATTGTTCTCTGAACGGTGAACGGTTACTGTGCATTAAATGTGCAGCTATTGAGCAGTTACCGGCATGTATGTAACTGTCCACTATTCCTAAAATCCAGCCATGATTGCCATTTCAGTTATTTACTTATGCGATACGTTTTTAGACATGGGTTTTTTGGAACAATCCTCATAATCTCGTTTGTGTGCCTAAATTTGTGAGTGTTCTTGGGTCTTATTCTAGATTGAATTTCGTGAACCCAGGCATAGGGTCGGCATAGGGTCGAAATATCAGTTCGGAAAGTGACTTATCACGATTCTCAAGCAATCTAGCATCTGATCAATTCACCCTTTTCTTACCACAATTTCTAACAGTTTATCTTATCAAATTTTGTATATATATATATATATATTATCATTTTTAAATTTGTTTTTTTATGTTCAGGCCTTTGTACGATAGATTTCGACGCGATGAATACCATGATGAGCATGACCGCAATCGATTGTTTCACCGTGTTCGCACCTTTCTTAGCGAATGTTGTTTGTTGTCCTCAATTCGAAGCAACTCTCACCATTCTCGTTGGTCAATCCAGTAAAAAAACTAAAAATCTTTCACTAAATTCGACTCTTGCAAAACACTGCCTTTCCGACTTTAACAAAATTCTAATGGGTCAAGGTGCCAACAATAGTTTACAACAAATATGTTCCATTGGTCCATCGAACCTAACCGAAGCTTCTTGCCCGGTCAAAGACGTTGACCGGTTCGAGAAAATGGTCAACTCATCGAAGCTACTTTCTAAATGTGGAAAGATTGATCTTGTTAATGAATGTTGTCAACAAGTATGTCAAAATGCTATTTTGGAAGCCGCAAAGGATCTTGCATCGGTTTCTTATGAACTTGATGTAATGGGTCTTCGTCGGCCTTCTGAAATATCGACTCGGGTGGTTAACGATTGTAAAAGTATTGTGCTTAGATGGTTAGCAAGTAAACTTGAACCGATTAAAGCAAAAGAAGTTCTTCGAGGTTTGGCTAATTGCAATCTTAATAAAGGTTAGCTAATTATTCGTTTTCTTTATCTTTTAAATGTTTTTATGATATTGAGTTATTGACTTAAATTAACCATTGCCCCCAAAAAGAAAACTATATTAAATACACAGAGGGAGGTTCAGGGGAAAACCTTAAAAAAAAGAAAACTGAAGACACCCTGAGAGCCCTTAATCTGGACGGAATGCACATATGCATACAAGCAATTGAAGCTGTTTTTTTTTTCTATGCATTAGTGCATGTCATGCATTCTATGCATGTTACAAATT
Source organism: Silybum marianum (assembly GCA_036898165.1). Taxonomy (NCBI): domain Eukaryota; kingdom Viridiplantae; phylum Streptophyta; class Magnoliopsida; order Asterales; family Asteraceae; genus Silybum; species Silybum marianum. The sequence continues at coordinate 18,219,356 of CM072540.1, forward strand.
ACTAGTATGCATTTGTGCATATCGTCCGGATCTTCAGTCTTTTTATTGAAGTTTTCCCCTAAACCGGACCCTAAATACACAAAAGTGACGTATGTGAGTAGGGGTTAAATCAAATAAGAATCAAAAATATGTTACAAACCTGTGAAAACCGATATGAAAATATTTTTTTACATGATATTTTTTCATCAAATACCAGGATTTAAGATATTGTTTCACACATATTTGTTTCATAATATGATAGTTTCACATGTATTTGATTCACCACGTGAATATTTTTACGTGTGGTGAACCAAATTTTTTTTCCATGTGTAATCTTTTCACAATATATGTGAAATAGTATCTTAAAAATCATAGGTTTTGATGGAAAAAATCATGTAAAAAATATTTTTATATCGGTTCTCATAGTTTTGTAAACATATTTGTGGTTCATTATCATCCTACGTGAGTATAATGGTTATTTTAAAAACAAATGGCAAATATTTTTAAGATTTTTTTTCTTTATTTCAGTTTGCCCATTGGTTTTACCGAACGTCCGACCCGTTGCACGTGGTTGTGGAGACAAGATTAGCAACCGGAGTTCATGTTGTAGTGCAATGGAAAGTTACGTATCTCATTTACAAAAGCAAAGCTTTTTAACCAATTTGCAAGCTTTAAATTGCGCTGCTTCACTCGGAAAGAAGTTACAAAAAGAAAATATAACGAATAACGTTTATAATCTTTGTCATATAAGCCTCCAAGACTTCTCCCTCCAAGGTTCGTTTTTTATTTATTTATTTATTTATTTTGTATTTAACACGAATCTTTTATTAATTATGATAAGAATAATATCTAATAGTTAATTTTATGTCGTTTCTTGACATGTTGGAATCTACAACTCAATTGCAGCAAATGGAATGCAAGGTAAATCTAATAAGCCTATTTGTTAAGCTTAATGGGATACACAGCTTATTCGGTCAGCTATACATGACTTTTTGGTAGTGGCTTGATGATATATAAAGTGGCTTATTCATTAAGCTTCTAGGGAGGAGCTTTATGCAGAAAGCCAAGTTTTTTTTCCAAATCCGCCCGTTCAAATTAAAAAAACGCGCTCCATCCATATGTAAAAAAACCCTCCCAAAAAAAAGGTTCGCAATCTATTAAGACAGATTAATCCATTAAGACAACTTTTTCCATACAGGACTTAATAGAAAAACCTACCAAACATTAATCTGTTTGGTTGGTTTTTCATTAAATCCTGTATGGATGAAGTTGTCTGTGCGGATTAATCTTTCTGTAAAGATTGGGAAGGTTTTTCTTTGGGTAGGGCTTTTTCATAGATGGAAGGAGCATGTTTTTACATTGGGTACTGAAAAAACTTGGCAATCTGCATAAAGCTTCCCACTATGAGCTTACTGAATAAGACAGTTTCTATATCTTTAAGCCACTACCAAACAGTCATGTATAGCTGACTGAATAAGCTGTGAATCCTATTAAGCTCATTAAACTGCTAACAAACAATTTTATATAGTTGGAGGCAAGTTTAAACGAGAACCTTAAATATTTTGAGCACACGGTAAACAAACCAATTATTGATGATGAATATATCATGAATAATGAAAATGCTTTATATTCACGATGAATATACATGAATATTTTATGGTTATTCATCATGAATGAATAATTCATCAAATAGTTTGGTTTCCAAATTCTCAAAATATTTACGATTCTAATTTTCTATATACTCGTCATATAAGTTTTTTTTTTATCGACCCCCTTGTGGTTTCGATCTAACTTTTTTTATACTTTTGCGTGTCTATGGAATAGAGTCGGGATGTCTTCTTCCTAGCTTGCCATCGGATGCAACTTTTGACAATTTTTCAGGAGTTAGCTTCCTTTGTGATCTGAACGATCACATTCCAGCACCTTGGCCGTCTATTTCACATCCACCGGCTTCATCATGCAATAAAAGTATGCATATATATATATATATATATATATATATCCTTCTGAAATCGCCATTGTTAAAAAACTTGTAGATCTTTATATCTAACTCATCTTTTCTACTTTTTCTTCGATCTACAGCTATTAAGATTCCTGCACTTCCTGCAGCAGCTTCTGGACAAAGAGGTACCTTTTTTTCGAACGTATTCTTGCATAAAATTGACCCTTTTTTGCCTCGTGGCTCAAGAAAGACCTCAAGATTTGAGTTCTAGTTACAACTTTGTTAGCAACCTAATGAGCTTGATTGGACTAACTTATTCGGTTAGCTATATAAGACTGTTTGGTAGTGGCTTAATAATATAGAAAGTGGCTTATTCAAGAAGCTTCTGTGGGGGGGGGGGGGGGACTTTATGCAGAAAAAAAGTTTTTTTTTTAAATCTGCCCCTCCCAATTAAAAAAAACATGCTCCTTCCATCTGTGAAGAAACCCTCCCAAACAATAACCTTTCAATCTATACAGACAGATTATTCCACATAGGCAACTTTATCCATACAGGAGTTAATGAAAAACCAACCAAAAAAGTTTGGTTACTTGCTTGGTTAGGTTAGTGTATACTGTTGAGGGGCTTAATCACTTGAGAACTCTAAAATTTATGGGATCCGTGAGAACTTCAACCTAAAGTTTTTGTTTCATATTATTTTTCCATCCATGTATAGTGCTCAATATATATTTGTTTCACAATGTGTTTGTTTCATATGTATTCGTTTCACAATGTGAAACTTTTTACGTGCATTTTTTGTTTCACAAATACGCCAAAAACGTTCACATTGTGACTTGAGTCCATGTGAAACAATCACATTGTGAAACGAATATATGTTAATCGATATTCTAAATCCTAGTTTTAGATGAAAAGAAATCATACGAAATAACACATGATGCATTAGTTCTCAAGGTTATCACAAATTAATGGGTTCTCAAAAGAAGCTCCTCCTACTGTTGAATTGATTGGAGATCTCTAAAAAAAACTAATATAATGCTAACCCTATACCCTACTTTTGGATGAGATATACTGAGTTTGTTTGATCTGGTTTGAGAGATTTGTGACAACATCATAATTGGTCTATTAGTTAGTTAAATATTTTCGTACATGAGGTTTTTGGTTCAACTCTTATATTGTAATTTTTTTAAAACATAGTAAATTTGAAATTAAAGGCAAAAAAGCTAAAAAGCTAAAAATTGGCACTAGCAGGATTCATTTTGTATAGACCATCCACTGACCCCCCCCCCCCCAAAAGGATGTTACCTTACCACTGGACCAAACATGTTTTGATGTTAAAGATACGTAATGCATTTATAATTTGCATCGACAGGTCTATACAACAATGATGTTATGTTTCTTCTTGTCTATGCGATGATATTCGTTCTTGTGACCATTCGTTAACTTTGTAATGGATCAAGTCCTCAATTACTTGAAGTTGAAAGGTCGTATTTCTTGAAATTAACCCGTTCGAGAAAACATGAAGAGAACGTGAAAACCATCGAGATTTTTGGCGGCAAATTCGGTTTGAAGTTGGAATTGTAAAAGAGGAAGTTGAATTGGTAGTGGTGATTGGTGAATTTCTTATATGGAAAATTGATTTAAGCATTCTTGAATAGTGTTGTAACTTGTATGTAATAAGAATGTTGTTGTAAAGAAAGAGGGAGTTTCATGTAAATATTTGTAAGTCATACCTTATACTTTCATCTAATTGCATTTTACCCCCCTATAATTTCATTTCTTTTCTATCTTGAGAATTATTTATATACACGTATGAGAAAAGGGTTGTTTGGTTTGTTTTCTATTAAGTCATGTATGGATAAAGCTGTCTGTGTGGATTAATCTATATGTATTCTGAAGGTTTTTGTTCGGAAGAGTTTTTCATAGTTGGAATGAGCGTGTTTTTCAATTGGGAGTGACAAGTTTGGAAAAAAAACTTGGTTTTCTGTATTAAACTTTCTTTCCCTCAGAAGATTACTGAATAAGTCACTTTCTATATCATTAAGCCACTATCAAACAGTCATGTATAATTATAATTGACCCAATAAGTTATGAGTCCATTAAACTTATATATTAAGCTGCTAACAAACAGATCCCAAGTGTTGGAGTGGATATTCTTGATACCAAGCATGAGTTGACATTTTACAATTGGTGAGCAAGCAAATTCATCCCCAATGAATCTAACTTCTTTTTGCAACATAAAAAGGTGTCAAAAAAATCCACATTCAACAATATTTTATCCTAACACCTCAAATCCAAAGAAGTAAACCCATTTGATAACTTTTTAATGAAGTAAAATCATAATGAAGATATTACTTGATTGAGCTTTAGAGGGAATAAACAAAGTGATGTGATCCATCAAGAATTATAGAAGATAGAGTAAACTACGATTTTGGTCCCTGTGGTTTACTGTTTATAACAATTTTGGTCCTTGTGGTTTAAAAACTGCTTTTTTGGTCCCTGTGATTTCATTTTACTTCTATTTTCGTCCTTACCACTAATCCAGTTAAAAGTAGCCGTTAAAAACTTTTGGAAAATTACATATTTAGTTCTTCTGTTGTTTAAATTTTAAAATATAGTCTTTGTGTTATAAAAAGTTTAAAATATTTATCCTTCAATTTTATGTGTTATATTAAATATTAATAAACTAAAAATTTGATATTAATATATCATAATTTTTTTACTTTTCTTTCTGAATTATATTTTAATACACATATCTCACACGTACACACACACATATATATATATATATATATATTGTTTTTAGTTTAAATATTAAACAAAATTGTAATAATTAATAAAATATAAAGTTTAAATGAAATATAAAATAGTGAAACAAAAATGTATTTAATAAAAACAACCGGTTGGATGTAAATAAAACAATTTTTTTTTCTCAAATCCTATTAAACTTTTTCGGATATAATTTAAAACAAACGTAAAAGCTTGAAAAAAAAGATGTAATTTATTTATCAACAATTTAATGGAAAAATATTACGAATCATTAAAGTTGTTGATAAATAAGTTATATCCTTTTTTAAATTTTTTACATTTATCTTAAATTATTATCTGAAAAAGTTTAATAGGATTTGAGAAAAAAAAATAGTTTTATTTATATCCAACCGGTTGTTTTTATTAAATGCATTTAAACTTTATCTTTTATTATTTAATACAATTTTGTTTGATATTTAAATTAAAAACAATATGTATATATGTGTGTGTGTGTGAGAGAGAGAGATGTGTATTAAAATATAATTAAGAAAGAAAAATTAAAAAAATTATAATATATAAATACCAAATTTATAGTTTATTAATATTTAATATAACAAATAAAATTGAAGGATAAATATTTTAAACTTTTTATAACACTAACACTAAATATTTTAAAATTTAACCAACACAAGAACTAAATATGTAACTTTCCAAAAGTTTTTAACGGCTACTTTTAACTGGGTTAGTGGTAAGGACGAAAATAGAAGTAAAATGAAACTACAGAAACCAAGAAAACAGTTTTTAAACCACAAGGACCAAAATCGTTATAAACAGTAAACCACAGGGACCAAAATCGTAGTTTACTCAAGAAGATATGATGGCAAAAGAAAATGCAAGTGGAATAAATTACTTTAGAGACCTTCATCTCATTCAAGAAAATGAAGCCAACCAAGTCTTACGGGTCGTTTACCAAACACTTATCTAGATAAATGTTTACCGGTAAAATTAAAACTGTCACTTACTGGGTAGTAAAATTTTAGTCCATTAAAACGGTATCTTGTCCAACAATTTAACCGTAAACGCTAATCGTGATAAAAGTCGTCATCATTGCTTACCGGATAAGACTTTCTGTCCTTGCCTTTATTTTTACCGACTAAGATTATTGGTACTTGTCATATTCATCCAGTAAGATAATATGAGTTGGTAAACGCTTATTGAATATGAGAAGGAATTTAAACTATGTAACGAGCAATTTAAGAATTGTAATTTATTTAAAGTTTGTTCATGATTATATAAACAAAATCAAACTATTTGTAGGATCGTATTTATATTCTAGTGCAATATCTTCGAAATATCAAAACTAGTAGTGAATATGAAATATAATAAATAGACAATGCATTTAATGAAAATATTACTAACAACATGTAGGCCTTCAGGAAGGATTCCTTGTCTCTAATAGGGCGGAGCCAGGATTTAGAACCAAGGAAAGCATCGAACATAAATAAATAAAATTAATTAAAATTTAATATCAATTTTCTTGGAGTACAAAAACAGACGAAGGTAACTTCAAAAACAACCACCATAATTCGACTTAAAAAACACAATGCATCTTATGCCTAACAAATAACAAAGATTATCTTTTTGTATGTCTTGAAAATTGTTGTATATATATATATATATATATGGGTTTAAACTTTAAAGTTCCACATGTTAAATCCATTTTTAGGAATAAACATTTCTTAAAATGAAAAAGGGGGAGCATGTGAGTGTCTGCTGTCCGGCATAGTTTAAGCTTTGATTTCATTCTTGATAACTAGCTTTTGGGCTACATGTGACTATGTGAGTGAGATGGGGACGAGGATCCTAAAGTGTTGGAAAGGAGCATGCTTTCATTGATTTCAATATACAATATATATATATATATATACAAAGTCTTTAACTAACTTTCCACAATATTGGTAACCATCTTAATCTATCTATAACAATAGTTATCTATTTACATGATAAACATTGACCAGTATATGATATCATCTATTAGATCCCTGAAAGTTAAAAACTGGGGTGGGGTCAGGTACCCGTCCGCCCTTCCTGTCCCCGAATATTAAATATATTAAATATTTTTATTATTAAATATATTATTCATATATAATTAGATTTTATATCTTTTAGATTTATAAATAGTATTTTGACATTTCTTCTTATATATATATATATATATATATGGGCGGGTTCATATGAGGACGGTAACAATTTACGAGAATGCGAGGAGCTTTTTTTATGTACAAGATCACATGTGATTTTGCACTAACTGTAGCGGACGACTTTTGGGACCACTTAAGTCGCATAGAAATTCGCCCGCATCATTTATGATTTTGTACATGAATCATATGTGATTTTGTACATGAAAGTTTTCATAAATGATTGGCTGAGGATTGTTCTCGCATTCTCGCAAATTGTTACCGTCCTCGCATGAACCTCTCTCTCTCTCTCTCTCTCTCTATATATATATATATATATAGGGGCGGGTTCAAATGAGAAATCAAATTTGGTTGTGAACATGAGAACAAATGAGAGCGCGACATGTGTCATATTCAGACTAAATAACCAAAGAAATATTCAGACTGAATAATCTACATTCAGACATGTGTCACACTCTTATTTATTCTCACGTTCACAACCAAATTTGAGTTCGCATTTGAACTTTTCTTTCTCTCTCTCTCTCTTTATTTAAATATATATATATATATATATATTGAGTTGTCTTGCTTTTTTAGATAAAAAAACATTGAAAGCCGGAAACTTTTAATCAAACAATTACGTAGGATTTGTGATTTTGTTTACATATGAATATTTGATACTCTATAAAAACAAAATTTGAAAACATGCATGTGAGATTTAAACATGAATCATTATCAATCGAGTGTGGTGTTTAACATATTTGATTTAAAACATCTTTAAATTAACGGGGGAAAAATCCTCGATTCCTCGTTGAGGATCCCCGTTTCCCGTCGGGGATGGGGATGACTGATGAGGATGTGATTATATTCTCCGGTGGGCCAGTGGAGATGGGGACGTTCTGTTATTTAATCTTTTGAGTTTGTAGTATAGTGTGAATGCACATAAGGTGTTTGATGAAATGTGATTATATATGAGTTTAATAAAAATAACAAAAAAATAAATAATAAAGGATAAAATGATCATTCATACCATTCAAGTAGTTTATTCAACATACAAAAACAAACAACCATTTAATGTTATTCAGAGAGACAACTTAATTTATATTGACAACTTAATTCCTACAAGATTTAATAAAAAACAACAAAACAACGGCTAACAGAACAGATTACACAAAAAGTAATACAAATATTATACGATACTTGTGTTATTAATTTAAAAACAATAAAGAAAAAGTCATTTAATAACTTAGAACAGGTCCCTTTTTCAGTTGTTGCCATTGCTTCACTCGTGTTCTTGTTTGCTCCACCTACAAATTTCATAAATAACCATAACATTTTTTTATAAAGCAAACTAACTAGGGGTGAGCATCGGAATCGGATACCCGTCTTTGAAACCGGAACTACTTCAGAACTGTCGGTTTCGAAACCGGAACCGATGTGGTTGGTTCCGGTTCCGGTTCTCATTTTTTTGGAACCGTTATCCGCTGGGTACCCGCTACCCGCCACCCGCCACTTTTAAATAATAAATATTTTATGTATTTATAAATAATAAATAAAAACTCAAAGTTTTCTAGTAGTTTTTATGTAATAATTAGTTTTTATCGGATTAGTTTTAATCATTTGTTGTATTTATTTCTTTAAGTCGCTATTTTGTAGTTTATAATTACATTTTTATTGTATACAATGTAAAAAAAATTTAAAAAAAAGTTGAACCGGGTACCCGGCACCGGAACCGGTTCCCATCTGTTCCGATTCCGGTTCCGGATTTATAGGAACCGCCAGTTTCGGTTTCGGTTCCGGTTCCGGTTCCATAAAAAATGGCCGGGTACCCGGTTTTGCTCACCCCTAAAACTAACGAAAAAATAAAAAATCTTGCGTTTTTAAGTTTATGAGAGAAAGAAAAGTAATGATGATTTCCTTTCAAAACTTTAATTTCCTCCCAGATATGTGATACGAGGAAAGAAAAGAAATGAAATAAATAATAACAATTAAAATTATTTATAAAATTATACATCTATAATTATTTTTAATCGGTTGTAAATTAAATAAAGATAAATTTGGGATCATGTGAAACCACATTAGACTATATTTTTACACTTGAAACTTTATAGTAAAACACTGTAAAGCTAACCTTCACAATGTTTTTATTGTAAGTGTTCAGATTTAATTTAATTTCACAATATTTTGCTATAAAGTTTTAAGTGTAAAAATATAGTCTAACAAACCATGAGCTATTTTCTTCTCTCTTTCCTTCATCTCCCTTAAATCCAAAAACACAAATAAATTTTTTCCTTCACTTTCTTTTTCTATATTCCCAAATTTGAGAACATATTCTTCCAATTCGATTTTTTAAAAATTACCTCTTTTTCCCAATCCGTTCGGAATGTAACCCATAGTAAAATGGATGTCTGCATCGTCACGCCCCCGACCAGGCCTAACCAAATTCCCTATAATATTTCATCAAGCATACATAAATAAATAAATAAATAAGAACAAAGAAAACATATAAACAATTCCATAATATGCTACTCTTTAAAATAAATACTCATATTTTTATTTTAATCTGTATTAAAATAAGTATCAATTTTCAAAAGTAACCGTGTAGTTTTCAATCATACCAATATGAAAAGATTTTTATAAACATTTATTCTAGAATGTAGATATATATATACCCTACTAAGAATATATATATATACATATATATACTCCCTAAGGGGAGAGATTATACAAAAACACCCATCTTCAAAGAAACAAAGAAACACTTTATGGACCATATATGATGTTTCTTTGTTCATTTAAATTTATAAAGTTCTTGTTTGAACATCCCTCTGCTCCCTAATTTATATAATATTATATAATTTAGATAAGTGTAATATAAAATAATAAATTGATTGTACCTTTGCACCAAGGTCAAGCTTGAAGGCCAACAAACAACCAAGAGGAACTCCAACCACATAATAGCATCCCACATTCACATATGCAACAAATGCTTGCCATCCACATCCAACAGCCACCCCTACATATTATCACATAATTCTACTCGTTCAGGGTTTAAGGTTTAGGGTTTATTTAATTTGACAGTTGATCTGTTAAAATTAATTAAACGAATGATATTTTTAACGTATATTAGTGTGAAAATCATTTGGGTAGAGTTAATTATTTACCTGAAAGGACGGGTTGAATGCCATTGAGGACGATGGAAAGTGCAAGGAGGGGGGTAAGTTCCGAAACAGCATCTGCGACAACTTGGCCGCCGGTAAAAGCATAGCTTATAACGTGACGTAAAGCTAAGAGAATGATGGCACATATGAGTGAGATGATGAATGAGCAAAGGGTCACTATTATGACGGAAAATGCCGCTGATTTCGGATGCCCTGCACCTAGCTCATTGCTCACTCTCACACTGTCATATATACATTTGTTTTTTGTCACTAAACATGAAGAAATAAATACGACCTATAAGCAATGCCCAAGAACAATAAGCCGCAATTTTCAAGACTTTGATGACATGTTTTTATGAGCGACGATTTAGTCCATCACAAAGGCGGCGTTTGTTTTTTAAAAGGTACTGAAGTCTAAAGTCTCATTTCAGTTCTGAAATGGTTATGAAACGTCTAAACGAATCAGACATAAGTAGTGATTAAGAGCTTAAAATGAAAAAAACAAACAAGGCCAAAGTGTCTTTTAGGCAAATGGAACTTTTTTTTGAAGTGTGTCCCAGGCTATGCCTAGATTAATCCCCATAAATTGTGACAACAAAAAATCAGCATTGATAAACCCAATGTCCTTTTAAGCAGATGAAACCTTTGTGTCCTTTTAAGCAAATGAAACCTTTGTGTTCTTTAAGAAATGTAAGTGTCCTACTCTTAAGCGACATACTTGTATATATTGCAACAACTCTTGCCAAAAGTGTACTTTAACTAGGGCTGTAAGCGAACCGAACGTTCACCGAACTGTTCGTGAACCGTTCGGCGTGAAGTTCGTTTATGTTCGTTTATTAATTTAATAAACGAACGAACATGAACACATTTTTTCGTTCGTTTAGTTAAACGAACGAACATGAACAATGATCTCGTTCGTTCATTTACGTTCGTGAACGTTCGTTCATTTATGTTCTTTTATGTTCGTTTACATTCGTTCGTTTATGTTCGTTTATGTTCGTTTATATATATAAACATATTTATATATTATGACATTAATATGTAAAATCATTAATTAAATTAAATTTTTTGAATTTCTATTTTATGGCTCCTAAGTTTACCCAATTTTTCATTTTGTTATGTTACCTTTTAGGAACAAAATGATAAGTAATGGTGGTTTATTCTATATTTGTGTTTGTTCGTTTATGTTCATCTATGTTCGTTTACGTTCGTTTATCTTCATTCATGTTCGTTCGTTTAACAGCTTAACAAACGAATATGAACAAACAAATTTTCTTAATGAACACAAAAAAATTCGTTCGTTTACCGTTCGTGTTCGTTCGTTTGTTCGGTTAAGCTAAACGAACGAACACGAACACAAAAAATGTCGTTCGTTTACCGTTCGTGTTCGTTCGTTTGTTCGGTTAAGTTAAATGAACGAACACGAACAAGCCTCCGTTCGTGTTCGTTCGGTTCGTTTACAGCCCTAACTTTAACTATTAAGTTGGGGAAATTTACACAAATAGCCATTTGGTAAAATAACTTTTTTTTAGCCATTTTTTAAAGTTTTTTTTTCTCTGAAATAGTCAGACTTTATGCAGAAAATTTAATCAAAAGCATTTTCTTTGTGTAAAGTCCATTTAAAAAAAAATCACTTCTTTAGAGTTTATGCAGAAAGTCAAGTTTCTGCCTAAACCGTGCCCGGTTGGCAAAAAAAAAAGACATAGAAACTTGACTTTCTGCATAAACTCTATTTCTTTTAAATGGCTTTTACATAGAAAAAAATGTTTCTACGTAAAGTCTGACTATTTCAGAAAAAAAACCTTGAAAGTTACCAAAAAAAGAAAGTCATTTTACCAAATGATTACTTGCGTAAATTTCCCATAAAGTTAGGCACATCGATGGTACACCGACCATCAAGTTGTCGATAAAACATAGTATCACATTTTACTTTTAAGATTACTTTTTATAATGCATTACCGATGGAATATCCACCGGTAATTTCTATATTCCAACAGTGGAATCTACCGACCAACTTATTACCAACACGTTTTTTTTTCCATCTTAAACACGTCACCATTAGAATTTCCATCGAACAAAAACTAATAAAATTTAAAAACAAACCTCGCGGCAGCATTAAACCCGATCGAAATCATCAACACCCATCCAAGTATCGTACTACAAACCGCCAACGAATCCAACGCTATTTCCGGATTATCAAGCAAACCCGCAAGCAATATCAATATCTGAAAATACCACGTCTCTAAACACAACATCACCGCCGACGAAACCGACAACTTAAAAAACGACCATAATCCCGAAAACGCCCTCACACTAAACCCGGTCCACGTCTCCTTAGTCCGCTCACTCTTCACGATATACAAAAATTGCGCCCCCACTATCGCCCACCACGTAAAACTCAAAACCGACGACGCCCCCAATAAGCCCCACCCCAAAACGTAAAGTGCGATATACGTTAAAAAAATGTGGACCACGAGCATGGCGGCCGCAATATAGGCACTAGGGTTTACGATGCTTTGTGCTTGGAGGAATTTTTGGATCGGGAAGTTGGCGGCATACGCGAAGATTTGTGGGATGAGACCGTAGATGAAAAGGGCGGCTGCGGCCGCAATTTCTTTCGATTGGCCGATTAAGATTAAAAGTGGATTGGAGAAAATGTAGAGAATCATAAGAGGAATGGCTGTTGCCATTAGAAGGATGATTGCTCTTTGAAGATAAATACCAAGCATTCCATATTGGGAAGCTCCATATGCTTGACCACATAATGTTTCTACTGCACTTCCCATTCCAAGCTACACAAGGTTTAGTAATTAATTAGTTAAGGTCTTCTTTTTAATAAAATATTTAATTTATTTGGATGATAAGTTGATTATCGGCAATCATATAGGTCCCACTGATTAAGGGTGTTTACGGTTCGGTTCAGTTCGGTTAGTAGGGAAAATGTCAACTGAATCGTAAGAGTCGGATACGTGACTACCCGAACTGAAACTGAACTGAACCGAACCCGAAATAAGACGGTTACTGTGGTTCGGTTCACGGTTATCCGGATTTATAAAAAAATATAATTTACAGTATAAAAATAGTACTGAAATATAACATTTAAAACAATTATAAAACAAATAAATAAACGTAATCACATTGTTACAAATTAAAATAAGTTTAATTGTTTAAAAACATTCGGTTTTTGATTAATGTCGACGCTTTTACGACTTCATATCACCAAATTTAATTATTGACACCAAAAAATATAAGACTTTACTCATTGACGACGGGTTAATAAAAATATAAATAATAATAATATGAATATTTAGCATTAAATTATATATCTACATTATATTCGATTCCTTTCGGGTACCTGCAGTTACCTAAAATTCAAAACTGAAACCACCCGTGAGTACCCGGGTTTTTCGGTTTTTTGAATTTCAGATTTTTCGGTTATCAGTTTTTTACGTTTTGCATCAAACAGTTCGACTCGGTTTCTTGGTTTTCCGGTATTTTTGAACACTCCTACCACAGACTATTGTTAAAAGGACATTTTTGGGTCATTTAGCAGCTGAGAGTATAATGGGCCAGACATCAATCCAGTACTTGTCTTGTATTTGGAAAAGCTCGCTCTGTCGTTTACCCATTAAGGTACATGTCAGATTAGACCTGACAAACATGTCGGGTCATGTCGAGTTCAAAGTTAAATGGGTTGAGAGTGCCTAAACCTAACCCGGCCCGTTTATTTTCCGTGTCATGTCTCGTTTCAACTCGTTTATTTTTCGTGTTGTGTCGTGTCAACCCGTTTACTTAAACGGGTTGAAATGTATTATCCAAACCGGTTTAGTTCGTGTCTAGTTAGGATGTCGTGCCTGTTTTTGTCAGGTCTACATGAAATGTACAATCACTTTTTATTATTATTTATTATTTACTTTGTTAAAAAAAACTATAAACTGTGTCGTGTCATTTTCGAGTTATTCGGATCATTTTCGAGTTGAAACTTTTGACCCTGACTTTACCCGTTTAATTTTCGTGTCGTGTCGTGTCAATCCATTTACTTAAACGAGTTGAAATGTATTACTCAAACCCGTTTAATTCGTGTCGGGTTAGCGTGTCGTGTCAGTTTTTACCAGGTCTATGTCAGATGCAAGCTATTTACTTTATGTGTTTTAAAATCCCTGCTCACAATTTATTATTGAACCCATACAACTTTTAACCTTAAGATTCGATGATTTTTATAAATAAGTAAATTGACAGAAGTAGTCATTTTCTAAGGAATAATCCATCTTCATGTCATTTCTCTTCAACAAATATTACCTTCGCAAGTACCCTTTCAGTAACTTGAAGAGGTGGTATTTAAAAAAATATTGCTAAAAGTTTTTTTTGGCTGATTTCAAGGGATTTTTAAGTTTTTTTTGTCAATTTCGAAAGATTTTTTTGGTTTCTTTACTAAATAGGCTTTTGGCCTAACGGTATGTGAGCTTTTGTCCTTCCATAAGGTCATAGGTTTAAACCTTACAAAAAATAAGAAGGATGTGTGAGTTTATTTGTTTTATTTTACTGTATATAAATATTATATATTTATTTTCTTGAAAAGTCTCAAGGAATCTATTTATTTATTTTCTTGAAAAGTCTCAAGGAATCTATTTCTTTTTTGTTTTCATACTTAGGCGATGTGTTTTGTCTTGAAAGGTGGGAAGAGTCCCATTCACAAGCTGCTTTCAACCCTCGGTAAGTGACAAATGTTGGCTTAAATAATGGGAGTGACGTTCTTTATCAAACGTTTATTCAGATAACTGTATATCAAGTCATATTACTTTATCAGATAAATATAATAATGACTAAAAAAGTAAAAATCTAATCCGATAAGATCGGTAAGAGCAAAGACAATGACCACTACTATAAAAATGAGCATTTTCGACGTATTTCTTGCGGATTTGGCCACCGGAAATGCTATTTTTTCTAGTAGTGGACCCAGAGTCTTACCCGGTGAATGAGAGCAACGGCTCTTACCACGGTTAATGTTTACCGGGTAAATTGTTACATACGATATCATTTTGGTATACAAAAATTTTACCCGATAAGCAAGTGATAGTGTTGAATTTTACCGGTAAACACTTTTTCATATAAGTTTTGATGAGCGACTTCTTAGAGCATCTCCAACAGTTTCTCTAAAATAGAGAAAATATGGATTTTGAGCAATTTTTTTTGCTCCAACATCATCCATAAAACTTCTCCAAAATAGAGAAAGTAGGAGAGATGGTAAAAAATCTCCAAATTTGGAGATATCCTTAAAATGATTACCTTGAGAGAGAAACATTATTTTAGTATCTTCCACCAATAAGAAATATTGAAGTCAAATTTTTAGGTGAGAGATAATATTTTATTAGAAATATATAATATTTTAACAATAGAATGAATGATATAATCTCTAAAATAGAGAAGTTGTTGGAGTTGAATGTATTTTTTTTTAGAGATTTTTATTGATTATTTATTTTAGAAAAATTATAAAAAAAATGTTGAAGATGCCATTAGTTATTTTAGAAAAATATCGTTGTATCATTAATTTCCCTGTGATATTGCACTATTCATATGAATGAAAAAGATTGATGTGAAATTGATATAAGTTTTGTATCGACATGTTAAACATTTAATTAAAATAATCAGAATTGAATTACGTTTTTAAAACATGTTTATTTATATCAAGTATTGAATACTTTTTTATTTTGATAGTAATAATATTATTTGTGAGGATTTAAAAATTAATATATGGTCACAAAAATGACACCAAAATCTGTAAGTTTCGACAAATATTTTGGCTTTTTTCAATAGCAACTTTAAAAAAACTTTGTTCAATTTTTTTTATTCCGATTTTCAGTTAAAATACAAAAAAAAACACGACATTTGAAAATATAAATAAACTTAGTATACAAACAACCTGTATGTGTTTTTTAGAAGGTATTTAAAAAACAAAAAGTTTTTTTTTAAGGTCTTTCATAGAGTGAAAAGTTATACAAGATATTCGGTGAGGTTGTCATATATAGATCGTGACCGTAGCACCTACCTTTCAATAATTATTCTTTGATCAGTTTTAAGTTTATAGAATTTTATAAAAATATCGTATTTGATTAATTTTATTTATTAGTATAATTGAAATAACCATATTTAAATAAAATTATTAAATAAATAACACCAAATAGATACATAATTAAAATAATTATTATTTTTATATATTTAAATTAATTTCTTAAATTTGACATATTTTTATATAAATAACTCACTTTTTATTTTTTTTGACATATTTTTATATAAATAACTCACTTTTTATTTTTTTTACTATACATATGTTTATTATTTTTTAAATTTTTATTGGACATACTTTTATACAATTTTTTAATAACCCATTTTTTTATATTAGATACAATTTTTTCTAATACTTATTGGAAATAATTTTAAAGTTATATATAATATATGTTGTATTAAGATATTTAAAATTTTTTGTAAAATAAATACATAATTAAAGACAAGTCTTACCCGGTAAATAAGGAAATGACTCTTGTCCGATAAACATTTACCGAATTATATCCGGTAAACATTTACCGAATTATAAACATTTACCATCTATTTATTTTGACTACAAAAATATTACCCAAAAGGTAAATTATAGTGATCCCATTAAACGTCTATTTTTAACTATAATTTATAGAAAAAATGTAAGAATATATAAAATTGTTCAATAGACAAGCTTAATACGCATATTATCAATTAATCAAAATTGATATTGCTTTAGTTATATATATGTTATATATATAATATATATACATATATACATACCATGACACCATAGGCGAAAAGCTGGACGCCATTGTTGCCGAGAGACGACGCTGCCAGCTGGAGGTTACCCAGGTGGCCGCAGAAGATTTGAGTGGACATCGACATGACGTTGTTGAGCACGTATACAATGATCGCCGGTCCGGCTAACCGGAATAAACTATAGAGTTCAATGGAAGTGGCCTTTTGGAGTCGCCGGAAGTAGGTTAAACTGTTGTCGGAAAGTATCTCCTCCAGTTCAGAGCTCACCACCTCCGCCAGCAGCGGCGACGCCACCACCGCTGGACGGTGGTTTGACAAAATGGGGTGGGTCAGCTCATCATGTTCAGTGGAGCTAGTATCCATTGGATGTGGCTGAGTCCTTTTCAGCTGCTTTTTAGGGTATCATGGAGTCAGGTTACATTATCTTCATTTTCCATCAGTATATTACATATATATATATATATATATATATATATTAAAGTAAATTACGTTTTAAGTCCTTATGGTTACGTTTTTAGTCCGTATGGGTTATTAAAAATTGCGGTTTTCATTTCAATAGTTTAGAAATTACAGTTTTTGTTCATATGGTTTGTAATTTATCACTATTTTTATCTTTAAACTAATTCTTAACTTTTTAAGTATAAGAGAGGAAAATAGTAAAGAATCGTAAACCACAAGGACTGAAACAACGATAAATTATAAATCATAAGGACGAAAACATCATCAATGATTTATATATTATAGGGACGAAAACCGCAGTATCTAAACCACATGGACCACTACTAAATGAAAGACTTTTAGCTACGAACATTTAAGGGCGATTTGTCACAAAACCGACAAAAAAATTGGTAGATAAATTATTGGTGATCAGTAAATCAAATCAGTGCTATTTTATTAAGGAAATTCCTAAATAATCCGTTGGTATTTATTGAAAACAATTGATTTTACTTGTGGTCGGTCAGCAATCACCCATAACTACTACTACCACCTCCACCTCTCCACAACCTTGTAGTAATTTATAATTTTAATTTGTATATGAATGAAGTTTGTTATCATTGTCCTTCTAACTAATTGCAAACTAATCATTATTTTTACTATATAATAAAACATTTATATCATTTTTCAAACTTTCTTACTCAAATTTATAACTTATTGTTGCATACATATAACTTTTTAGGATTTTGTGTTTAAACTATATAAAACTAATTGACAACCACCTAATAAGCACGTTTATTGCGTTAAGCTCTGAAAGTCCAGAGATCTATCAGATAACGAGTGTTAGGATCATTTTAAGACGTCGCAATAGAAATTGTTATGGTTGGTAGGGGCACGAAGATCTATCTCGAGGCTAGGGAGGTCTCATGTAATTGTTTATTTATTTCGGTGTAGTGGAAAATTTTACGATTTTTAAAGCATCACTATTGTGATTTGATCATGTGTGTAGCACCACAGGTGATTATCGCCAAAAAAACAAGAGGCTAAAATAGCATATTGAAACTTAAATTTGAGTTTTCATGATTAATAATGGTGGAACACAAAAACCCTTTATTGTAAATCATTGAAACTGAGGATCTGGTTTCTTACGGGGCCTTTGGGTTGTCAAAATATTTTTTAGGGATTTAAGTTGTATGGAAGGATTTGAAATCTTGGTGTATTTGATTTATAGGATTTACAAAGAAATTGAATTTCATTATTTTATGTACAATAAATAAGAAGAAATCATAAATCATTATAAAAATAAGTAAACTACATATAATTAACTGATTATTAAAAAATAAATGTTTTTAACATATTTTAAAACATTATTATAAACAAATCACATGAGTTTCAGTGAAAAAACTAATCCCAATAAGATTTCTAAATCTAAATTTCAAACCTCCCTTTAGTGCTAACGTGGTGATTAAAACGAAATCTAATTTCAAATTTCGTCAAATGGTAAATGAGCGCTTATTATTTATATCGTATTTTGTAACTATAGTTAATCTCATTATATATGTATATATATACACATATTTATGGTAATATTGTATCTTCTTGCTGAAAAGAAATTGAATCCATGTGGATAGTTGGGTTTGTTGAAATGTTTAATTATTAACTACCATTCAACTTGATTATTAATATCCAAAAGAGAACCAACATGTTTTTGTCTTTTCTTTCTATTCAATTCACAATGAATCAAAGCACATTTATGAAACTATTTATGATTTTATAGACCTAACTTTGCAACCTCAAGTGTCATTTTCTCATAATGAAACTATGTTTAAAATTAATTTTGTCTTCAATACTCGATTTATATAATGAAAATGGAAATAAAATTTCAGTTTCGAACTCATAACTATTATCTAACTTTCTCAATTTGTTGCCATCTATCTGCAATTAAAATTCGAATATATCAAAACAACATATAGAATAGAATAAGTTATATATATGTGGTCTGTATTTCATGTGGATATAGTTTCTATGGTTTAATTTAATTCTATATGTTAGCAATTTTGCTTTCGATGTGGTCCCTGCGAATAGAGTTCATGAAACCGTCTCTATTGGATCACCCCACCTCATGAGTACTTAAGGACAAATTGCCATGGTTATTTTAGCTTTTTCTCTCTTGGAAGTGTTTTATTTTACAAATTAGGAATGCACAAACTATAACAAAATTAATTTTATATAACAGTTAAAACCTGGAAACGTCATAAAAAATACTTTACAAGATTTAAGTCTGTAGGATTAAATCAAAAAAAGTTTGGAATGACCTTTTTATTTATTATATATCGTTCGAACTCTCCATGAGATTCAACTCTCCTGTATGAAGCCGGAATCGTTAATATCTTATTCATGAAGATTCCATAAATATTCCAATCCAAAAACTGAAACATTTGGATTTGTTTTAGAAATTGAATGCACGAGGAATCTTTCATCAGTGGTTGTGAATGACTAATTTATTATTCCTTATGCAGATAGGGTGATTCTTGTTTTAATGAACATTAGCCTTAAGAAAGATATCTGAAGCAAAACTGAAACACAAATGAATTGTTTGTAATAAAAAATTGTATGCACTGTATAACTAGAAAACAAATGACTTTTATCCACAAAAATCACCCCAGAGAATTTTTCGTCGGTGATTATATAACACCCTCAAATTCGGAAAAAACGACTAATTTAAAATTTTCAGTAGTACATCAATTAAGGATGAATCGTTTCCTAATAAATCAATACTTGAAGTTTCCTCAAATAAACAATTCTAAATACACCACAACAAAAGATAGGCCAAGTCTTATACTAAGACATAATTACGGTCGGGTATTACTAAACCCAAAAAAGTCGCTATCTCCGAATGCGGAAAACGTCACCAAATAGCCAGATCTTTATCGTGCCACTTCCTAGCATTCAAGTCCACACGTGTCGCTAGTACCAACCCGAACAAAAACCTGATGCACATGCCGACAAAGGAAAATGTTAGGTTTAACGTCTAGTGAGCTCAAGAATTTATAACAATACATATAAATGATAGAAATCGAAAGATTGCTTGATTAGATAATAATTTCTTAAATAAAATGACTTCTTTATAAGCAGCATATTTCCCAAACTCGTCATTTTTGTAACAAATGCTTTAAATCAGAATACTGGAGTATTGAAATTTTAAATAGAAATACTCGTTTAAACACGAACACTTCACCTTTTACTCACTCAAAACGTGAATACAACAAATGCTTCAAATACCAAAATATGGACAAAGCTCCATGTTCTAGAACACCAAAATATGGTTAAATCTCAAAGATCCACTATTACAAAATGTGGATAATACTTCATACTCCAAAATGTGTCACCAAAATTAACGGATAAGACTCTATACTCAAAACAACATCTTCCGATGACGGGGGAGACCCGATTTACCACTAGTCGTGACGGGACACAGAGGTATGCCACAAACCAATGATATAGAGTGTCACATAAAGGTCTGGTAGCCATTAACATCAACCAAAGCCAATATTATAGTCATTTGTGCACATAAGCTATTGCTTCAAGAATTACACAATTTATCACAATATTTATTCCTAGATAGTGAAAGGTGTATGAAAATTACACAATTGACCACAATGCCTATTTTTAATTTATAATTAAGATAATACAATCCTTCACATAAATAAGGGATGAATTGGAAATTACACAATTTATCACAATGGCTATTCCCAATAAAACAAAAGGAAACGGCTTGAGAATCTCATCCCATGTATACACCATTAAACCGACTTATATGCCCATGGATTCATTACATTCTAGCCATAAAATTACACAATATAAATGAATGACTAACGCACCCAAAACGTGTAATATATCAAGTAATATGCATAACTGCATACAACTCTAAAAACCCGACAACGAGCAATTTAAATCGGACAAATGTTCTTAAGACTCATTTTAGTCAAAACCGGGTTAAAACATGATAATTCAACACTTAAATGTTTACTCAAAATAAACATCGTTGGTTGAGACAAACCATTTTCTAAATGAGATTATACTCATATATTTCAAAATGTCTCATAATGCAATAACATATATTTTTCAATGGTTTATAAATCAAACACTCCCAATATGCAAAATACCAAATAATCTTCATTTATAAAATAAAACATCTAGACAACTCATTTTTATGTTTTACTTATCAAAATGTCTAGGAACTCAAACATAAGCATTTTTCATTATGTATAAAACCCCTTTATACCAAATACGCACATTTCACCAAAGTTACTCATGCATTTGATAAATAGTAAGAAAAACATGTTAATACATCAAAATGGACATTTTTGGCATGTATATTGTTTTCACAAAACAACTTGAACTCACCTTGATAGATTTAGGCTAAATCTAGCTAAATCTAGGTTTTACCCCAAAAGCTCCATTTGAGAAAAGTCCAGATGTGCAAACATCCACCACTAGAAATCTTGTCTGGTTCATAAACAACCGATGATATACCAATAACAACTCCCAAACATCAGATCTATGAAAACCTAGTCAAAAACCTCAAATCTTCTAAAATTGTCAAAACTCTAAATTAAGGAAGATGCTTCAAGAATAGAGTTCTAGAGAACCAAAAAGAAAGGTTTTGACGAGAAATAAGGTCTAAAAGAGTTGGAATAACTTACAAATACGATTTAGAGAAAACTCCCAAAGTTTGGTCAACAATAGTGAAAGGAGAGTTAGAAAAGATGAAGTTGAAAGCTTGCTCTTGAACTTGAAAATGGTCTAACACATTTGAAATGATTGGGGAAGAGGAGGAAATGCTCTGAAATTTGGAGCTATGGAGAAAATTTGGGGAGAAAACGAGTTTATATGAGAAAGATATGAGAGAAAGAACTGAAATGCGGTTTTAAGGAGTATCAGTGCCAAACAGCCGCTTAGGCGGCTTTCCAAGTGGGTTAACCTGCTTTAAAAGTCGCCCGTCTATATGAAAGTTGCTCAACAGAAACTAAAGCGGCTATTAGTGCGGGTACACATGCTTTACAACCCGCCTGAGTGGAAAAACTCCCCAGAAGCCCCTATCTTTGAATTTAAGTTGATTCTCACCAAAGTTATTCATACTTAATGATTTATTCCACAATTTCTAACTTATTAGTAACACATAATTACTAAGACCAACCTAAATTCACTACAATGCAGGAGCCTTTTTTCCGACGACCTGATTCGTCGAAAATCCGTAGGAAAAGGTGATTTCCGTCGGAAATCGGGTCGTAGGAAAAGCTTATTCCGAAGGAAACATTTTTCGACGGAAATTCTGACGGATCACATACACGGGGAAATATCTGTCGGAAAGCTTTACCAACAGCACCCTTTTCCGACGGATTTGCGACGATTTTCCGACAGATCTTTCGCGACGGATTCGAGACATTTTTCGACGGATTACATTTTCGCGACGGATTTCTGTTCACCATTTTACAAAATCGAATTTCCTGTACATTTTGTATATGCCCAGATTTTAACACAATTTTGAAACGAATCAGTTTTTTAACAAACGAAACGATTTTGAATCTACATAATTACATCATAAATTGTATTTATTATCTTAAAACTACGGATGAGGGTTAGGAGGGTTCTGGTACTGTGCCATGAAGGCCTCGAACTGCGCCCTCATGGCTTCTTAGCGAACCCTTTTCTCCTCGTACTTCCGCCACCGCTCCTCTTTTGCGAGTCTTTGTTCTTATCTCTTTCTCTCTCCTTCTCTGTTCCTCCGCCCGCTCTAATGCTCTCAGTTTCCGTTCTTCCTCCAACTCTGCTCTCAAAGACTCTACCTGAAATGAATTCACATTTGACAAACAATGATGTTAAGCGCTAATTAATACAAACATAATACATGCATGTATTACAACCATATTGCACATGCCTCCGAAGCATTGCTTGAACAACTACGATGGGCTTGACCGGACAAACCCATGAAATCCGTAAGCTTATTGAAACCATACATACGACCCTTATTCGGCCTTCCGATAGCACGCTCCCACAATTGTCCCTGTATCTCCGGAGTAAGGGTGCTCGGATCAACATCAGGGTATTCCTCTTGTGTATTCCGGTGGAACGACGTCTACAAACACCAAAACAAAATTGGGTTAACTAATAAAAACGTAGAGACATTTCGGCAGCATAACGGCTGTAATTGGAACATATCCATTAAATGTTTTTAAGTAGTTTACACATATCGTCTGCCCAACAACGACAGCCCAAACTAATTACTACAACTTTATCCTATAAAATAAGTCAATCCTAAGAAAACAAATTAAATCTTGTGCAAAAACTAAACTTACCGCCTTTTGCTCGTGACCGAGATCAAGATATTGTTTGGGGAAAAAATCACACCCTCGACCGACGAGGATAATAACCACGACAGTCATACCCTCGATCGACAAGGATAATACACACGACAGTCATACCATTGACCAACAAGGATAAATACCCACGACAGTTGTTCAGGTAAAAAATAATCAAAGTCATGACCGAAAAGTCACGGTCTTAAGACCACGGTCTTAGTCTCATGACACGGTCTTACGACATCAAGATCTTACGACCGACGTAAGAACTTACGACCTGATATATATATTACAGATAAGAACTAACGACCGATGACCATAAAACTTATGGTCGTCACTATTGATTGTTGGAAATATTTTAAATATCATCAGTCATTTGTTTATTATTGGATACTTATGTTAATTTAATTATTAAGTATTTTAGTTATTGTGTGGATAAGTCTAGTGTGTGTATTTCACACCCAAAAAAACCGTCGTCAGTTAGGAGAGATGGGGAGAAACCGTGAATCACACCCACTCAAATAGGTGTGTTGATTCAAAGGCACCTTTTCACTCACTATATATTAACATATGTGTCTATGTAATCTTTTATCATTTTCTGGAATAAACATGTGTGTTTACTGTTAGTTTACTTCTCGTTCTCCTCTTCTCTATATTCCTATGGCTTCCAGTAGTAGTAAGAATTCTCGACAGAAGGGTGTAATAAACAGCCCCTGTGTTCGAGAATTAGAAGTGATTTCTCAACAGTGGTATCAGAGCCCAAGGTCTAATCAATGGGTGGGAAACCCAGGTTGATTTGTTTTCTAAATTGATGGAAACTGAATTTGAAATGAGTATGATGGGAGAACTAACATTCTTTCTAGGACTCCAGGTTAAGCAAAGTACCTCTGGTATTTTTATTAATCAATCAAAATATGTCTCTGACATGTTAAAGAAATTTCATTTCCAGAATTCTTCACCTATGAAAACACCTATCTCTCCTAGTATGAAACTAGGTCCTGATCCTTCTGGGAACCAGTTGATATCACGGGCTACAGAGGTATGATAGGTTCTCTTCTGTACTTAACTGCAAGTAGGCCTGATATTATGTTTGCTACTTGTCTTTATGCTCGTTATCAAGCCAATCCTAAAGAATCTCATTTGGTCGCTGTCAAAAGAATTTTTAGATACTTAAAGGGAACTCCTTCATTGGGTCTCTGGTATCCTAAAAACTCTGGGTTTGATTTAATGGCATATACAGATTCTGATCATGCAGGTTGTAAGCTGGACAGAAAAAGTACTTCTGGTAGCTGTCAACTTTTGGGTAATCGACTTATCAGCTGGACATCCAAGAAACAAAATTGTGTTTCAACATCTACCGCAGAAGCTGAATATGTTGCTGCTGCTAGCTGTTGTTCTCAAGTTATTTGGGTGAAGACTCAACTCAGAGACTATGGTCTGATTTATGATAAGATTCTCATACTCTGTGATTCTGAGAGTGCAATTGCCATTACTGAAAACGCAGTTCAGCATTAAAAAACGAAGCATATTGATGTCAGGTATCATTTTATCAAAGATCATGTAGAAAAGGGCACTATAGAAATATATTTTTGTCTCTACTGATTATCAACTTGCTGATATTTTCACAAAAGCTCTAGATGAGAAGCGTTTTAATTTTTTAATCAACAAGTTGGGAATGCTTAATATGTAACATCCTTGGAATTTTTTTCTTCAGAATTGTCCAGAGGTCTCTGATTAATTCTGGTAAGTCACCAGAAGCCATCAGAAGCTTCTGAACTCTTCTGACCTTTATTATCCAGATTATTTTTTTTTCCAAGTGATGTCAGCAAAGCGCATATTACAATATGCGAAAGAAGGAGCTTACTTTTATATACTCGAGGAATCTTTGTGATTCATTCAAGGGGGAGTTTACCATTCCAGGGGGAGTTTACTTATCAAGGGGGAGCCTCTCAAAGCCTAACTCTGGTTAGTTGTCTTCTGAATTTTTCATCTACTTTAAGTTTCTTCTGAATCTTCTTATTCTGAGTTTCTCTTGCCTATGATTCATTTCAAATTCATTTTAGATGATGATTCTTAGTAGACGTGTTTTTCAAATTATTTTTCTATGAATAAATATTTTCTGAAATTTTTATTGAATATATATATTTTATTAACTCTTGCTGTCAAGGTTATTCAAAATTTATATATTCAGTTTTAATTTTTTTTATTCTCTTCATGGAAAATTAAACTTTCATTTGGTTCAAAACATTTTTCTATTTACCGAATGACTGATTTTAAATTTAAATAAAAAGATTTATTACTCTCAAAAATTGTTTAGTCAACTAAAATGACAATTTTATTTGATTAATTAACAATTTTTTTTTATTAATATCTTTTTATTTCCTTTTGGGATAATCAACCGATTTTAAGCCGATAATCCTTCAGTTATCTCTTTCAAATATCGTGCTTTAATCATAACTAGCTCATCTTCCTACTTTCCACGTGTCACCCTTCGTGTGACTGCATGTATCCACGCGTGCGTGCTTACATCATCATTTCTGAACCGTTTTCTCCTACTCCCAAAACTAAAACCCCTTCCCATTCCTAATTGTTTACACTCTCTCTCATATAAAACCCCCAAATTTCATAAACTCATCTTCTTCTTCGCAACTGTTACTGCTCAAACTCTCCTATTCACGAATCTACTCACCAGCTTACCCAACTCTCATCCATGGCTTCTCGTCTTGCAAATCCAAACCTTAACGATGACGAAGGACGTCTCGTTGATTCCACTGCAGATAGTGCACCATTTGTCAAACTGCAATTAAAAGCGAACAATGTGCAGGTTTTTCTTGATCCAAACACCTACCAGGCTGAGTTCAGGATCATGGTCGAATTCTTCCAACAGCATCCACTTAATCGAGCCCTAACTCTGACAAACCCAAATGTCCCTGAAATTTATGTTCAAGAAGTTTGGAAATCGATGTCCATTAGTGATGAAGAAACTTTGATTGGAAATTTCAGTCATCCAGATCAACCTGAAAATGCTGTGTAGATACCTATCACCAAGAAGAAATTAGCCAGATATTTTCATTTACCCCAATCACAGGTGCAAATTGATGGTCAGTTCATGCCAAATCCAGCCCTAGAATCGAATCCATCTGCTGAAGCCCTGCTATCCTTCATCCATATCCTTGGCTACAATGAAACCCTAACCAAACTGTCCGAATTTAAGAGAAAGCAGTTACCCCCAATATGGAATCTCCTTGTCTCCATTCTGAACAAGAGCCTTACATGTAAAATTGGGTCCCTCGATCAA
Organism: Silybum marianum; assembly: GCA_036898165.1. Classification (NCBI taxonomy): domain Eukaryota; kingdom Viridiplantae; phylum Streptophyta; class Magnoliopsida; order Asterales; family Asteraceae; genus Silybum; species Silybum marianum. The sequence goes on from CM072540.1 coordinate 18,246,250, forward strand.
GCTAGCAGAAACATTTTGACCATCATGTATGGTATGTATTTCAACCACCCTTTGGACTATGCAAGCCTCATTTTCCAAGAAATCAAAGCTGCTGTGAACACTAAGGTATCTCATCAAACTCAAGGAAAACCTCTCCCAGCCTTAATGTTTCCACGATTTTTATCCCTGGTTACCTATCCTGCAATTGGGGCACTTAAAGCTCCATTAGTTCAACCTTTCTGCAAATATCCTCAATGAGCTCTCATCGGCCAACCATCGTCCGCAATGGGTATTCCTCTCCAAGGAAACTTTCCAGATACATGTTAGACCTAATTCCATCTAGCTCTTCTTATCTGCAATCTTATAGAAGCTCTATGATTTTTTCAGAACAGAGAATTTCTACCCAGAGCATTTAGAGCCAGTTTTAGATGGTGAGGGGTCAAGTGAGGCTGAGGTTGAAAAGAATATGAGTGACCATCCGAGTGGTTCTACCCATGCCGACCTCTTGATGAAAGAGGGTACTGAAGATGTCCATAGAGACACATTTGAGCGAATCTCTCCTACATCCTAAAGGGTAACCTCATATGCTGAGGTAGATGCTAACACATCTACACTCATTGACCAAGGACGACCCAGTCCAAACCACCCAGAAACCATCCATTCAGAGGATACTTCTCAATCCTCTGAATCAAGCACTGCCGGGGAAATCACCTCCTCTTCATCATCCTCTCAAAAGGATGATGATGAAAATATAAGAGTTCCATTGCCCCAGAACTCGCCTATTCCTACACAAAATGTCGCTGTCTCTGTGACCGACAATGTTATAGAACACACAGAAGATGAGTCCACGTCTTCTGATAGGATAGAAGCTGAGGAAATCCCATCAGAGGGGTTACAGCATCAGGATGCACCACTTACCGGGGTGTTTACACTCCATCAAGGTAAGCACATTGTTTTCAGCACCTCATCCTCTGATGATGAGGACTCTGTTGAGACAATTAGAACAACCGAAGAGGTGCCTGTTAATCACAGCCCTCGAAGACAGGTTGGAAGTCCCTCCACACTCAACGGCAATACAGATGTGAAAGAGGGTCTCTCTAAACGCGAGAGTAAAGGGGCTCCATGTGTTGGAGAAGCACCGGTCACATATTCTGAATTTGTCACAAATGCAGCGTTTCAGGAATTTGCTGATAAAATTCAGAGATCTATGGAAGATCTAAAATTATGCATCTCCAATAATAATACTCTTCTTTTGGGCATCAAATCTGAACAAGCAAATCAAGCTGCTACTTTACAAGCCATTCAAAAGGTTCTCACTGACAATTCAGAGGCTCAGGCGAATTATTTTGATGACCAGTTCAAACTTCTGCATGAAGGGATCAAAGCCAATGCTGATGCTATCTTCCACATACCTGACTCTCTCCCAACTTCTGAAGTTACCATCTCTGTGGATGAATATAGTTCTCTGGTTGCTGATTTACAAAAGATTATCCATGCAGTAATTCCTTCTGATGATCCTTCTGGCACTACTCTGGTTAAGAAGTCAGACATGACTATTTTTCAAAAAGCCATGCTTGACAGAATGAATGCCATATCTTCAAAGTTTGCATCAAAGACAACGACCAGCTCTTCAAATGTTGATCAGAAGCTCTCTTCCATGGAAACCACTCTTTCTAAGCTTACAACTCTGGTAAGTTCTATATCTGAAGCATTCAACGCCAAGAAAAAGGCTAAGGAAGAACGAGCTTGCAGAAGAGCAGATCTTAAACGAAAAAGATCTGAGGATCAGGATCCCGATTCTTAGAAGGGGGAGAAAGAACCAGAAGCCAAGCCAACAAATGATGCTAACACTACAACTCAAGATAAAGGCAAGTCGCCCTCCTCTTTTGCTCCACCACCCCCATCAAAGCAAACTTCTTCTGCTCAACCTTCATCAACACAAACTCCTCTGACTCCAACCCCGTTGGCCACTCACTCTGGGCCTCTTCCAAAAGACCCAGAAGTAGCCAAATTTCTTCTAGAAGTAATTGGCAATACAAGGAAAACTCCTTATTCACCATCCACTAAAGCAGAGATAGCCAAAGAAAAGGAAGCTAAGGCCAGAGCTGAGGCATCAAAAGCTAAAATTGAAGCTCTAAATAAAGCAAGGATAGAAGCTGAGTTAAAAGCAAAGGCAGAAGAAGAAAGAGCTAATGTTGAAGCAGAACTTGCCAGAGAAAAAGCTGAAAGACTAGCTGATTAAGAAAAAGAAAGAATTGAAAGAGAAAAAGCAAAGGCAGAAGAAGAGAGAGAGAGAGAGAGAGAGAAAAGGAAGCCAGAGAGAAAGCAAAACACGATAAATCACAAAGAAGAAAAGCTATCCGTGAAGAAGCAGCCCAGAGGTTGGGGAGACTTGAACTTCCAATAGTTGAAATCATCAGAAACAGCAAGTACGCTCCAAACGATCAGAAGATCTACTTGATGCTACCCAACTTCTCGAACGCCTATAATGTAAGTGATGCTGTAAAAGACAAATTCATGGCACACAGACAAGCAAGAAAGGATGTTTATACTTCTATACCAATCAAATGGATCTCTGCTATAAAACACTCACAATTTGAAGATACAGAGATCTGGTACACGATTTATGAAGTAATCAGAGAAGACAATCAAACCATTTACTTCTGCGATAACGATCTACTGTATGTTCACCCCTCTGATCTTCTGGTCCTGGAAAGTTTTATGAAAGTCCAAGTGGCCAGAGGTATTGATAGCCAAGACAACATTGCCTACTCAAGAATCATTGAATGCATGAAGTCTTTGATCAGATACAAGAGGCAGGTCGATTTCCAGATAGGGCTAAACTTCAACGTTGATAGTCTTGCCATCTCTGCACCAAATGAAGAATTAGAAAATATCAATTCATTCAAAGTTGGTAAAATTTTGCTTCAACCAGAAGAGGGGTCATCTTTAGAAGACCAGACAGAAGAAGCTTTTTCAGAATAAAGGACGCACATCGATACTCTTCAGATGTTGTATACATTGCAAAATGTTACATCTTTGTTAGTATAAATGAACATGATCCAGAGGTACTTGAAAGGATGATCAAAAGACTTATCAGTTTATTATCAATCAGAGAGGTCATCAACAAAATTGCAAAGGTCGTCTCTGAAGTTGCTCCTTTCTGAACAGATGCCATTCTTCTGACTTCATACTTAGGAGGAGATTGTTAGACTTTTAAAGTATGAGTCAAAAGATGGAAGGCTATAATGACGTGGCAGCATTCATTCGCATGTCTCTTCTTCAACAGAAATTAGTTAGACTCTTCTATCTAATGTGGCATTTTGTAATAGGCTAGAGTGTTGACTTTCAGTTTTTGTAATAGGATAAATAGATCTGTACTATCACTGTAATATTTGTCGATTTGGGTACTTTCAATTGAAGAACATACTGTGCGTCATTCCGAGTATTCGTAATCATGATTCAAGGTTATTAATACAAATCCCATCTGTTCTTCATCTTTCTTACTGTTCTTATTACTGTAGATTAATCAATATTAATTGTTTCCGCTTACATTCTGATATATGAATTCATCGATTAATCATTGAAGAAGAAATCTGGAACCAACAAGGACTTCGGGAATTGTTCAAAGAATTCAGAACATACAACATATGAATTTACCAAGAATAAGAGGAAGCCGTGATCTCGCAAATCTCCTACGAGATTGGCGCAACAGAGGAGAAATCAGTGGGAAAAGAAACCGAAAGTCGAGATGCTATAGATGTAGATCGGTCGGACATTTCGCCTGGGATTGTCCAACAAAACCATCTCAAAAAGAGAAAGTGCAGCCCGTGGGTGAAGTTGAAATCAATTCTGATTCAATCAAGAAATCTGTTGATATTCTTGAACCGCTACAGCCCTTTAATCAAACACACGTCAATAGGATCATCATAAATGGTGATTATCTGGTGGATGGAACCGACAAGGGAACTTGGGACAAGATTTGGTATGTCAATGCAAAGATTTCCAAGCATATGACTCCAAGTCGAGAATTGTTTGTCAACTTCAAAGGACGTTTCTTTATCGACAACGAAGATCAAATTCGGGATTCAATTCCCATGCATGGTATTGGAGAAATTGAATTGCTAACAAGTCAGAGAACATTTGTTGTTCCCTATGTCTCATACACACCACAAATCAACATAAACGTATTAAGTTTAAAGCAGTTGATCTTACAAGGTTTCGAGGTTGAAATCGAAAACTTGACATGTACGATTTCACACATGTGTGTTGACCGAGATGGAAAAGAAAATGATCAAGATGAGTCTACATCAAGGATCATTTCAGAAATCAACCAAGGTTCAAACGAAGTACAAGATGGAATATAAATTGAAGGAAAGACGGTACCTCTGATTATTGAAACTTTTGATGATTTTATCTCATTCATGGTATTAGTGAATTGTGATAAAACATGTTATAAAAACAAAGATTACTTCTTGAAGAAATTCGATGAGGCAATAGGTTGGTTTCAAAAGATGAAGAGTGGAGAGGATCTTGCACTACCAACGAAGATTGAAGGACTAGACGTTCACTTATTCGATTTCTATAAACTGGTGATGAATTCAGGAGATCGTGAGAAAATTACTAAGAAAAACGAATGGAGTGAAATGGCTATGAGTTATGGGTATCCGGAGTACTATGGGCAAGCATTCAAGCAATTATTTGATCAATATTTATTGATTCCACAAGAGCACTACGAGTTTGGATTAAGGAGATTTGGGTGAATTCCGAGCATTAGCGAACCAGATGTTGGAGATGAAACCAACAGGTTCTTTTCAGGCAATATTGGCTCAAAAGGTGGTGAGGCCGGGAGTCAAGGATCAGGATAATCAAGATGTTGCAGATACTCGGAGGCCGGATCAGTTTCAAGCTTATGATAGTGAAGATGAAGAACCTAGCATGGAAGGGTACCACTTAGATGAAGATGTTGGTGATAGCAGCAAGGAGTGTGATGACTTTGTCATCATACTTTGAAGATCGATGGAAGACTCGGGATGACCAAATGACACGATATTTAAGGGGGACATTGTTGGAAATATTTTAAATATCATCAGTCATTTGTTTATTATTGGATACTTATTTTATTTTAATTATTAAGTATTTTAGTTATTGTGTGGATAAGTCTAGTGTGTGTATTCCACACCCAAAAAACCGTCATCAGTTAGGAGAGATGGGGAGAAACCGTGAATCACACCCATTCAAACAGGTGTGTTGATTCAAAGGCACCTTTTCACTCACTATATATTAACATATGTGTCTATGTAATCTTTTATCATTTTCTGGAATAAACATGTGTGTTTACTGTTAGTTTACTTCTCGTTCTCCTCTTCTCTATATTTCTATGGCTTCCAATAGTAGTAAGAATTCTCGACAGAAGGGTGTAATAAACAGCCCCTGTGTTCGAGAATTAGAAGTGATTTCTCAACATTGATACCAACCGTAGGTCCGATCAAAAGTTACGGTACAGGTCATCACTAACTAGCGACGGTCGTGAGTTTCTCATGACCGATGATCATATAACTAACGGTCTTCATTATTTATGATAATCGCAGGTCTGATCTACGGTTAACGATAATTATGCTACTAGTCGTCACTAACTAGTGACGGGTCGCAAGTTTCTCATGACCTACACTTGTCGCTGCTAACTCTCCACAACGATCGTTTTATATTGTTTAATGCAGGTCTTCTCTCATTTATGCAAACGAATGTAACCGAAGGAACGCATTCAATGTCGTTAAAGTTAGAGACCGTTACCGATATTAATGCTCATAAAGGCAATGACCGTTACACATTAAAGAAACATTAATGACGACGGGTCCTATATAAACAAAGCTCGGAGACACAAGAAGGATAACCAATTCACCCGAAAATATATCACATACGCTCACGCATCAAACGAACTCACCCGAATCATATTCTCTCAATATTCACCAGTCACCGGTACTCACGTCTGTCCCTCACATCTCACACTAGTGACAACTGCCAGAACTAGCAATAACAGCTCAGAACTAGTGACAGCAGCTCAGAACTAGTGACAACAACTATGACGAACATCAAGAACTAGCGACAGCAGCTATGACACATGTCCAGAACTAGTGACAGCATCTCAGAACTAGTGACAACAACGATTATCCACGTCAAGAACTAGCGACAGCACCTATGACACATGTCTAGAACTAGTGACAGCATCTCAGAACTAGTGACAACAGCGATTATCCACGTCATATCCCTAAGACGATAATCAATTATCCACAATCAACGTGTTAATCCAATATCTGTAACTGTAAACTTTATTTTTAAGGACGACGTCCCTGTTTGACGTCACTAGTGAATTGACGACCTCCGTTGTCGTCCGCGGTTTTTACCCTCGACAGGGTTTTCCGCATCACCAAAATTGTGTGTTTTATTTACTTTTTCTTCATCATTTTTCTTGTTTTTTTAAAGGTTCAATCTATAGTTGATAAAGTCCGCACCCCTACCTTAAATTGGTTTTTAAGCAATTTTCAGCATAAACGGTTTTGCTAAAATAATCAGCGGTCCAATTTTTGGCATTAACAGATATATCGGAGGATTGGTGGGCGGTTCGGTCGCACCCGGAACTAACCTCCAGTTCGTGCAGTGTGTCCGGTCAAAGACCTCACTGATGGAGGGGTCACGGTTCAATGCTTCTTTCTACATGCAATATATATATATATATACGACTTCAGTTGTTAGTAGACAACAAATTCATGATAAATTATATACATTTAATATAGTAGAAGAATGAATACCATCTGTTGCCGATGCACAACCGTGCTAACATAACCTTCCTTATGCCTACAGGCCGTCGACCGTGCACGATTGACCTTATTGGCTGCAGATTGGCGCTGGAATACCTTATTGGCCGCAGATTGGCGCTGGAATACCTGTTAAAACATAAAAGATAAAATATTAAATATTAAATATTAAATATTTTTTTAAAAATTTTAACAATGATTATTTTATAATTACGTTTTTGTTAACTTTAATATGTTAATTGTGAGGTTTTAACAACTCTAGCTTAGCGGTAAATTCCGTCGGAGAAGGCCTGTCTTAATGAGCCTTGATGGGCTTTAACAACTCTTAAGGAACTACAATGAGCCTAGATGGGCTTTAACAACTCCTAACGAACTACAATGGGCCTTGATGGGCTTTAACAACTCCTAACGACCTACAATGGGCTTTTATGGGCTTTAACAACTCCTAACGGCCTACAATGGGAATTGATGGGTTTAAGGACCATTAACGAACTACAATGGGCCTTGATGGGCTTTAACAACCCCTAACGGCCTACAATGGGCCTTGATGGTTTTAAGGACCATTAACGAACTACAAGAACTATGACAAATACAAACGTATATAGATATACATGCACACATACGTTTATGTGTATACACATGTATATATATACATATATATATACTACTCGTAACATATATATACACATAATTAAGTGACATATACGTATACAGTTGTAAAAATAACTAATTATACAAAGTAATTCAAGATAAAGGGCATACGAATAAGAAAAAGTTGCAAAATCTGGAGAATTGGAAATTCCGTCGGAATTTAAGGGTTTCCGACGGATTAGGCTGAGTTAAAAAAACTAAATAATAAATATCCATCGAAAATTTCCGACGGATGTTTATTATTTATTTTTTAAGGTCGGAAACATCGTAAATTTATAATTTTATTTTTTAATTTGTTTAATAGATTCCGTCGGAAATCCGTCGCAACTTACCAACGAAAATATTTCCGTCGGAAAAAGTCGTCGGAAATGCCCTGTTTTGTGGTAGTGATTCAACCCAATCCACCTTCCATCCTTAAAAGCGATTTCACCATAAAATTTATACTTCTAGAAATTTCCGGGTGTTACAAATCACCTGCGAATCACTAGAAAATATCAATAGTTTGGTAAAATACAGACCACCTAGAGAAAACCTGGGAAATCCATCACTGATTTGAATTACCTACCAACTATTGTGACGAATGACTCTATACTTTTCCAGGGAAAAAGTTCATAGGTAAAAGTCTTATATTTAGTAATGTGTCCATAGGAAATGCAAACCATGTTGGTTTTAGTGTTACCGATCTATTTAAGTGTAATTGGAAACTAAAAAAGTTCTAAAAGGGGTTTTCTACTGTGTTCTAATACGAGTTAGGAGGTGCGGAGTGCACACTTGTTATAAAGCGAGTATGAACCTGGAAACGACGAAATGGCGGGGGTCAACTGGTCAAGAGGCAGAGCCGCCGCGCGGTTTGGGGCAGCGCCCCAAAAGCTCTTCAAGATTGTTGAAGAGGTAAGTTCGTGGGTGTTTTGAGTTACATTTTAGGGGGAGGGTTTTGTGAAGTTAAGACTTGTAACCATATTTATTGCATTTTAAGGCTTGGTTGTGACCTAGATAGTTCTAGAGACCCTTCTTTATGGATTCAAGTCATCATCTTTTTGGAAGCTGGAGATGGGTTTGGAAACTAGGTTTAACCTAATCTAGCAAAGTGTGTTTTAAGTTGTATTGTAAAAACTTTGTACATGTGAAAAATGATCATACTATATACTACTTCGCTATCGGTCACCCAGGAGTATTTAGCCTGTTTTCCGTAAGATTTATTAAATATTTTAAATCATTTTATAAAATTGCGTCTTTTGCACATTTGCTTTTATAAAATCTTGAGAAATGCATATATTTGGGGTTGTTGAACATTTTAATAAATAAATCATATAGTGTGAGAGTTTTGATAATGTATTGCATATACTGAGACTGTTAGATGTTTATGCACTTTTGGTGTATAAATTAATAAACCATTAAAAATAATACACATCATAGTATTGTTAGGTTTATTTTGGGTTTTCTTCATTTTTTAAGGATGTTTCTTTGGAATCATTGTGATTTTTGAGAGTTTTAAGGGTTCACTCTTAGTGAAACTTGTTATATTAATTGAGTTCTGTTGGATTTTGTTATACTTTCGGTTGTTAGATCTATTAAACTCTTCAAATGTATTTTGGAATTTGCCCAACTTTTGAGTCAATAATAATGATATTCAAACATTTTGGTGCATAAGTTGTATAAACCTTTGGTATTTGTATTCAACTGGTTTTATGTGGACTTTATTTGATTAGTCAAGTGAGTTGTGAAGTTTATTGGTTCAATTTTAACTCAAATGAGTTTTGCGGATGTTTGCCTAGTTTAGAATTGCTTAATGTTGAGTCTTGGACGTGGTTTGTGTTTATTGCATATTCATTTGAGAATTATATGTTTTGAGTGTGTTGGTCATTCATTTTGGAGTCATGTAATTTAAACTATAATGCATTGAATTAGTAGGCATAGGAGTTGATATGTGAATTTAAAATGGGATAGCTATTCTCATATTGTAGCTAGAAATAGATATTAGGTCATCATGGACATTGTAGTGGGCTCTTGGAGTCAAACATCGACCATTAACTTTATGGTGTAATTTCTAGTGAAAGAGCGTATCTATGATCATCGGGGGCCTTAAGTTATAGACCATGGTTAGCCGAACTCATGACCGCTGATCGGTAGTAGGACTCATCAAAATAAACATGTGGTTTACTTTTGTGTTCTCACCACATTCAATGGAATTGGGTCTTCTTCGTCACTGAAAGGTGTGTTTTGAATATGATATTTTATCCACCTTTTTGACGTTGTTTTGGGCATGAAGTTACCCATAACCTGTTGTTTTGGTTGTTGAGCCTTATACATATTTTGGTGTTTTGTATACTTGAGTTTTATCCATTTATGGATACTTGCATAACAAACTTTATTCATGTTTTGCATGAGTAATGAGTTTTGGTTTCGTTTAAAAATGGGTGTTTAGGTTATTGGGTTCTCATCACGAAAAACGGTGAGTTTTGGAAGATGTTGCTTTTGTGGGAAGGATGTTTCATTTAAGAAATTATGATTTAAATAAGCAGTCTTTCAATTTTACCGTTTTATAATTATGATGAAAATTGTTTGAACTCACTAGGCTTTAAGACTGATACTTTTGTTATCGATATGTGCATCAGGTCCTCATGGGGGCGGTATTAGTGATATTTGAGAAAAGTCGAATGCTAGTTATAGAGTCTTGAAGGACAAAATCCTTGGGACATTTTCATATCATTTGGAGAAAGCGACTTCCAGTGAGAGTTACACTAACACTAGTCCTAATATGTTTCGTTTGTGTTTAGATTATAAGTCGTTGACTTTGACTTATTGCATTTTTGTATATAAGTATAAGAGGTTTCGAGAGAAGTTGTATTGACTTTAATGTTTTATAGAAGATTTTAATTTAGTCGTTCTTTCCATATTTTGGAATTTTACATAGAGCACCAGTAGCCTTGAGCGCAAAGCTAGTTACCTGTCCTTTTACATCATCTTTTGGCATCTCTCCACCCTCAACCTTCTTTCCCTCTCGCAGCTAATGAAGTACTAGCTTGTGTCTCATGGTTTGTATCATCACCACTAGCCTTTGACTCAATGCCTTTGGTCATAGAGGTTCGATACTCCTCTATAGTAGCTTGCAATAACAACAGTTAGGTCAACTTGCACTTTATATATCTCTTTTGGCATCATGGTGGTCAGAGTCCAGTTAAGTCCTAATGAAGAAGATGTTGTTCCCAATGTGTTCAATGGTGTTTATATGTGCACCAATTCCTTTAGTGTCACTCGTACTATGCATGAGAGCATCGTGAGGGTGACTCGCTCTCGTGAGGGTGACTCTTAAGGTTTTCACGATCGTTGTCTTCGTTGAAAAGTTGAGCATTGAGCACCTTTTCAAGAGTGAGTTAGGCGAACTTGAATCTCAGCACTGGCACTAATGAGTCATTGACCCAAGCAAACTATGTAGACCAAGGGACGGACATGAAAGGACTGGGCCTTCAAGTATTTGTTATAAACCCAGTTTAGGCCTGATTTAGTTAAAGATCTTGGACCTATGACCATATAAGAACGTGTCCCCAAAAAAGGAGCAATTAATGATTGAATATTTGGCCGAGTCTAGGACCGATTTGTAACAGTTCGTACATCCAAACTTTCTTTCACATAAGCAACAAAGGACTATCAAAAGAAACAAAACAAAATTGCAACATGTCAAGACATGTCCAAGTGAGGTTAGGCTTGTTGGATCCACGTAAATACTAGTTTTCAAATAAAGAATGGTGTTTATGGGTTTATCCTTAATGTTGTATCTTTTTTACAACAGTGGCTTGCTAAAAGACCGAGGGTACGTAATAAATGATCAACTTAATGTGGTGGCGCCCCCTCTTGCCGCAAAATAGTAAACTAGGTTCAATTGGAAAAACAGTTATAAATAACTGCTAAAGGACCGTATTTTGTTTTCAGCAATTGGGACTGTGCCTTAAAGGATCAAACAGAAGATCGGTCTTTATGCCTCTACTCTAATGTAATATATTATTGCAACACAAAGGGGAAAGGAAAAGGTACATGATTTTGGTCACATTTACTTGTGCTTAGTTAGTTTGGGGTAAAGATTATATTTGCCATGGTATTTGGTATATTTAACTTAAATCATCACAAAGTCGGTGTAATTTACCTTTATTCATTACAAACTTTAGGTATTCTCGTTATTGCTTTAAGAAATAGATAACAAAAATTAAAAGAAAATCCGTTTTTAAAAAATTTATATCGTTTTTTCTAATTGATAAAACATGGTATCAAAATCAAAACAATATTTTGATGATAACTTGGAATTTTTATCATTTTTCATTAGGAATTTTCTTGATTAAAAGATCAATTGATATCCATTTCAATATCATATTACACTTATTTTACATTTCTCTTGTGGAACATGAGTCAATAACAAGACCCACAATATAAGCCAGATGTATACAGATCTTACATATGTCTTAGGTTCTGTTTGTTAACAGCTTAATGAGCTTAATGGGACTCAAAACTTATTCGGTCAGCTATACATGACAGTTTGGTAATGGCTTAATGATATAGAAAGTGACATATTCGGTAAACTTTCAGGGGGGAGCTTTAGCAGAAAGCCAAGTTTTTCCAAAGTTGCCCCTCAAAATTAAAACAAACACAGCTCTTTCTATCTATGAAAAAAATCCTTCCAAACAAAAACCTTCACAATCTATACAGAAAAATTAATTCTCACAGACAACTTTATCCATACAAGACTTAATGAAAAAAAAACCAAACAACCCCTTAATGAAACAAAAAAAAACTATTTCCAAAATGACAATAACAACCAAGGACCAATTATCATATTTCAATACACAACTCCTAATCGTATTTATGATGATACATTTAACCGTGGAGCCATCACGTTATCGTGAAACAAACCATCCGCATGAAACAAGCACTATATATCAATGATCAAGTTTCAAGTCAAAATGGGACCATGAACGCAAAACAAAAATCAAATTCTTACATCCGAATGTTGATTTTGGATTGAGAAAATGATTTGAAAAATGGTCGTTTCTCTTGATACATGAAAAAGCCATATAAGTTGCAAAGATCAACCGAGAATTGTACTGATAATCATCAATCTACATACATGTCATCGGGTTTATCCTTTTGATTTGAACCCATGGATTCATCATAATTTGAGGACGAACCCTTGTTTTTCATTACGTGCTTGCACATTCTGAAGTAGCCAATGATAATATGTCAGAAAGAACGTAAAAAAAAATAAGAGAAACACTAATGAGTTAAAGGGTCAACTATAAAATCCATAAAAACCAACCCAACTAAGTAATGCACATGTGAATTAGGGTTTGGGCCTGTAGGGAGGGTATGATGTATGCATACCTTACCTCCACCCCGAGGAGTAGAGGTTGTTTATGTGAAGACCCCACTTATAAAAAGGCTAAATATTTGATGGACTATGTAGAATTGTAAGAGCATCTCCAACAGCTATGCTATAAGTTTTCTATAATAGAGTAGGAAAAGTAAAAATCTCTAAAAAAATTACATCCAACTCCAACAACTACTCTATTTTAGCAATTCTAGCAGTACTATATTAATAAAATATTCAATACATTTAGTAAAATATTATTTCTCTCTCCTACACATTTTACTTCAATAATCTAATTGGTTGGATATACTTAAAATATTATTTTCTTTCTCCTTTATGAAGTTTTAGAGATTTTTACAATATCTCTCCTCTTTTCTCTATTCTAGCATAGAGGATAACATAGCTGTTAGAGCAACAAAAATGTTAAAATCCCTCTTTTCTCCATATTAGCACAGCTGTTGGAGATGCTCTAACACTTCATAAGTTTGTTCTAGGAAATGTCAAAATGACTAAACTACCCTTTTCGACTCTTGTGACCGCATTAAATCATAATAACAAAAACAAGTCTAGTATGAGAAATTGATAATTCCCATACACCTAACATGGGTTTGTTTAGTTTGGTTTGGTTTATTTTCAAGACCTGCTTTCAAGCGGGATATACTGAGTTTGTCTGGTTTGGTTGAGTTTGATTTATTTTTATCCATGCAGTTCGAGTCCCACATCAGCTAGACTTGGACCATTTCTCCTCAATATATTTCGGAACCTCCCTTCTCTCTTAAATGACTCTAGGATTCTACATGCTTAAAGTAATATCAATGAGCAAATATTTTGGGTTGAAACTAACCTCTCAAGAACTTCTGCTTTTCGATTAATTTCACTTGAAAAGAGTATAGGGTCCGCATTCTTGGGTATTGAATTTTGCAGTTGGGTTTTCTCGTGTAACCACTGCTCAGCTTTGTTGCATTCACTGTAAACCTGCCCAAAAGATAACAAAATTACTCACCGATGAAGTTGTTGACATCATAATTACTATTCTTACGATAGGGAGATTTCTACCACACTGATTCCAAATGATATACACTCCATTTGCCAAAACAAATGCAACATTTATCTTTTTTGCAAAGTTTCAATCCGGGGTTACCTCTTTGGTCCACATTTTATATCATATGCTTTGTCACAATCATTCATTTTAATAAGTTATTAGAGTTCTTTGGCATTTTTTGCAAGAAAGATGGTTAAAACTGCAACGAAAAGCTAAGGACAATGGTTCAAAAACTCTATCACTCTTAACTTATCTGTCTAATCCAACATTGCATTTATTTAGGGACATAAGGTATATGAGGGAAGTTCAAATGCAAACTCAAATTTGGTTGTGAAGGTGAGGACAAATGAGAGCGCGACAAGTGTCATATTCAGACTGAATAATGAAGGAAAATATTCAGTCTGAATGTAGTATTATTCAGACCGAATAATGAAGGAACTCTGAATGTAGCATTATTCAGTTTAAATAACAAAAATTCAGTCTGAATGTAGTATTATTCAAACTGATAACACTACATTCAGTTTGAATATAGTATTACTCAGTCCGAATAACACTACATTCGGTCGGAATATTTTTCTTCATTATTCAATGACACGTGTCGAGCTCTCATTTGTCCTCACGTTCACAACCAAATTTGAGTTCTCATTTGAACCCGCCCTAAGGTATATTTAGTCTTGCCCATCCCTTTGTAAAGTTTCACGGAAACAACTGCTCTACTTTCGGGTGGAATATATTGGGTTTGTTTGGTTTGATCTGGTTTACAAAGTTCTACCCCCCCCCCCCGCCACCCCACCCCACCCCACCCCACCCACAACCTATTGTATAAAACAAGAGAAGAAATAGAAGGTTAGTTTTGTAAATTTGACGATGACCCTTATGTGGGCCAGGGTAACATTATCGTTAACTAAAAAAACTAGAACCATACCACGTCTTTCTCTGCAGGGGTGAGTGTATCTGCAGCCGTACGATATTCTAAAATACAATTTAACAGATTTCTTGTTGCTTGTTGCCGAGCATCTTCATCCTTGTATCTACTTTCAATAGGATCTACCACCTACATTATTATATTAACAAACAAAATTAAAAGTGTACAGATTTACTAGATGATATCAAAACAAAAGTTCAGAATTAAGACATTTAAAATACCTTTTTGAGATCCTCCAACCTTTCGGAATAAACTAGCTCAGATTCATCATCACCATCTTCATATAGCCAGTCTTCGGTTTCTTGTAGATTTCTAGAGATTCTCTCCTTTTCTTCCTCTGTGGCAAAGCTCCGGTACGAACTTAAAAGCTAAATCACATGAATTCTTCTCAATCCGTATGATCAAAAATATACAAATTATAAAAGTGAAAAACAACTGATAATTTGAGGTTCAAATGAAAACAACAAAAAGGTTGGAAAAACATGACAGAGATCAACCGTTAGATGTATTTGATCCAAGGGATGTGATTAAGACTTCATTTTTAAAACTAGAATACCCCCCCCCCCTAATCAAAATTAGAGCCAAAGAAATTATATCGAGAATCGAGCCTTTTATCATACTCCCTCCATACCAATTTAAGTGTCCACAATTGAAATGACACACAGTTTTAAACATACATAATAATTACACTTTTTTGGAAACCAAATGACATATATACCTTTATTTAATTTCTCCTTCCTCACAACTCTTAAATAGTTTTGCATTAATTAAGGGTAAATTTGAGAATTTGGTTATTTACTTTTGAAAGTGAATAGAAATGTTTTGGACATTTAAATTTGGACCGAGGAGGTATTTAATTTGACATCCATATTGTTATACTTTTTCATATGATTTTTCGTGTTTCTACGTTTCCAACCTTTTTGTTGTTTCCATTTAAACTCTCCCCTGATTGGAAGAAAAACTAGCAATATTTGAAAATTCATCTTTTCTCCATTGAGCATAATTGCAAATAAATCTAAGAGTAAATTACGTTTTTAGTCCCTGTGAACATGCTATGGATTAAGGCGAAGGAACGTTGAAAATTTCTATTTTCGTCCCTATGGTTTCAAAATTTCAGTTTTCATCCATGTGGTTTGTAATTCATTACATTTTTCGTCCTTACGATTTAAAATCTATTGCTTTATTCATCCCTATGGTTTACAATTCATTTCTCTTTTAGTCCTTCATACTTAAAAGTAGTGTTTTGGACTAAGGACGAAAATAGAAATGAATTACAAACCACAGGGATGAAAACTGAAATTTTGAAAATTGAAACCATAGGGACGAAAATAGAAATTTTCAACAAACCACAGGGACTAAAAACGTAATTTACTCTAAATCTAATGCAATTACTCTTTATAAACACACCTTATTGCGTGTATCATAGACAAAAGCTTCGAGGGTGTTCTTCTTTTCTTTAGTTCGCTCCATCTTTATGTCTTGTTCAGCCAACATCCTTTCTTTCTCTTGAGCTTCTCGTAACTCATCTCTTGTTGTTCCACCATACACATTTTCAGAAACTGTAATATTCTGCCTTCGTGTCTTGCCTTTTCTCGTTTCATCAGCCTGCACAGTGAAATGAAAATCAAAATCCAACTTCAAGTTAAGGGTTGTTTGGTAGATACTGAATGATTAAGACGCTCTATATGATTTAGGGTCTGTTTGTTAACAGCTTAATGAGCTTAATAGGATTCATAGCTTATTCAATTAACTATAAATGACTATTTGGTGGTTGCTTAATGATATAGATTTGTGGCTTATTCGGTAAGCTTCTAGGGGGAGCTTTATGCCAAAAGCCAAGTTTTTACCAACCCTGCCCCTCCCAATTAAAAAACACAGTCCTTCATCTATGGAAAAACCCTCTCAATCTATACAGAAGAGATAAATCCACACCCAGCTTTATCCATACAGGAGTTGAGGAAAACCAACCAAACCTCCCCTTAGTGTAAACCGAAAAATGACTGTCTGGTAAATGTTCTGAATGACAGAAAATTACCATTTCAACCCTTTAAATGATTTAATGCTGAATAAAATATGACTCTTTTTGGTAAATCCAGGATCCCAAATCTCAAAAACATATAAAGATTTGATTGATCAGCATGCAATCAAACTTGATATGATGTTACTTACAGCATGTGTTGTAGAAGGGCTAGGATCGGCATATTTATAATCAGCAGCACCATTTGTCATATGATTGTCGACCACCTTCTGTTCTGAAGGTAGATTACTAGAGTACTCTTCTTCTATAAGCTGAAACAAGAAACACGTAAGAAGTAGATATCATAATTCTTATAGGATGCCGTTTCAATAACAAGACTAAAAATATGTAAAAAATCAAAGCAATAAGAAGGTATACTTACAGAAGCAGATTCTATCATTACAATTCCATGAAGGTTTAGGTTAACTCTAACTTTAATCTTCGCTTTTTCTGCATTTGACACTTGGAAAGGACCGATCTGAAAAATACTTAATGATTAACTCGACATCTTAATCTTAACAGAAACGTTGAAACTTGCATCATTAAAAGATTTTCAAATAAATTCCAAAGTGTTTAACAAAAAATAAGAAGGCAAGAACTCAAGATATTTCTTACCATAGAATAGCTGATTTTAGGTGATACTCCAACAGGCAGGTCGTTCTCATTAGCATAAAAGATTTCCAAGTGGAAGGTATTACTTCTATGTAATGTAAGCATCTTAACACATGGAAATGGATGGCCTTTTAAAAATAAGACGCCATTGGGTAGTGTGATGTTATTGCCTTCTTCTGATTGAAGTCCTATTGAAAAAGGAAATGAATCTTGAACCTGCAAGCAAGAAGTAAATTTTAACATGAATCCTAAATAACTCGAGATGGCTAAACTTTCAAAAAAAATTGTGCAAATTAACTTCTTTAAAAAAAGCCTACAGGAACAAGATTAAAGTTTATAAGTTAAATAGATTATCTAATTAAAGAAATGCACTAAGAGTTGAAAATCAAGTATAGATGGAGTTCATTGAAGCTAAAGGAACTAGATTTTTTTAAAGAGTTGGGAAACATAACTTGGAGGCCACTACAATGATTTGATGGTTATACAAACCAGAGGGAGGTCCAGGGGAAAACGCTAAAAAAGAGAAAACTGAAGAACACCTTGGGAGCCCTCCATCTGAGCCCTCCATCCGGACGATATGCACAAATATATTTTCAAGTATACCTACTTTTGATCTAGCATATAGATATAGAAACAGACACAAATAACACAAGATATATAAAACCTAAACTATGTTCGTGAAGAAATGTTTAACACAAAAGGCATGTCCTTAAAGGTGTAGTTTGGAAGATCTCAAACTATATGACACCTTAACTAGAGATAGTTCATAAGTGATATGTGTTTGTTTTAAATGTACTTGTTTCACAACATTAAGCCTTTTACTTGTATTTTAGTGAACACAAACATGTAAAAAAAGTTTCACATTATGAAACAAGTACATGTGAAACAAATATATGTTAATCAATACTCTAAATTTTAGCACATTATAAAGGAAAAAGATGTGGAATAACACATGATGCACCGTTCCTACGGTTCTCGTGATTTTGTATGTTCCCATATGATTAGTCCCTATATATATAGGGTCAGGTTCAAGAGAAAACGCCAAAAAAAACTGAAGAACACCCTGGGAGTCCTTCATCCGGACGGTATGCACTAATGCATACTGGTAATTTGTAACATGCATTTGTGCATATGCACTAATGCATATGTAATTATAGAAGCATTGGTGCATAGAAAAAAAAAACAGCTTCAATCGCTTGTATGCATTAGTGCATACCGTCCGGATGAAGGCTCCCAAGGTGTTCTTCAGTTTTCTCTTTTTTTAGTGTTTTCCCTTGAACCTTCCTCTCTATATATAAATATATATATATAGAGAGAGAGAGAGAGATAGAGAAATAACAATTTTTTTTGTTTTTTGGAAAAAAGATACATAAGAACTTATGATAATCAAAGTTTGCTATAATTTCACAATGTGGACTAATTTCTAGATAATACTTGTTAAGTCCATTAATCAAGGGATTGGAAAATAATAGACTTAAATGGGGAAGAAAATGGGATTTTACTTATCATAGGAGTAGAGTAACACATTTTCAAATTAGTCATAGCACCACAATATGATGATAATTTATAACATCAAGATACCAGCTGAAGTAAAACAAGTTCCTCATGCATCCTAAATCTTAATTCTTACCAATCTTACCAGAAAACCATATCAGTATGTTTATGGGGTATGGTCTAAAATATGGAATGCTGAATAGCTCTACACAGTAAGAAACCATATCAGCCTAAACTGCTTGTAAAAACTCATTGTTTTTTTTACCAAAAAGAAATCTTGCTGTTTAAGTTACTCAGCTTTATATATAACCAGATATAAATTTTTAGACAGATGTGACAACTCCTATATAGCCACTCTGTTCAGGAAAGGCACGCTATTGACTTTGTACTAGTAGTTCTACACTTGCAAAGATATAAATTGACAGCAAATCAGCAATATACTAAACTAATAGTGGGCTTAAAATACTTAAAGAAAGACATCAGTCAAATATCTGGAAACATTTGTGGAAGATTGGATGAGAAACTTGCTTAAGGTGATCAACATATTGGTTGGTAAAAGATTTCAGGTAGACATATGTTGCAAGGATAGCCATGCAGGGATATGAAGGCATGACACGTGGATAATGGGATCCAAAGATTCTTAAAGATTTGAGAATATGGAAGTGTGCTTATATGTGTGGTGTATACAATTCGAAAACCAAACCAATAATAAAAGTGAAATATAGTACAAAATGAAATATATTTGTTTGGTAATCGTTCAAAGTGAAATTAGGGCTCTGAATGGTTAAAGGAGGTCCAAGATACAAAATGATTCAGAGTTTTTGAACCATTAAGAGGCAGGATTATTTTTTGCCAGACAAGATTTACCCCTTAGCGATTCAGAGACTGTCTCTTAATGGAACTGTTAAGAGGTAAACAAACAGCCCCTAACAGTCACTAGGCTTAAGTTTTACTTCAGACATTTGGCACTTAGATTTAATATTATTTATTGTGAATTTTCATCTCTCCCTTTATTAAGAAATGACTCAAATGGCACCTCTCATATCCCCAATTGCGTATCTGTTGTGTTTATGGTCAACAATTCTGTGATAAGATCGAATATGAAAGTGTGCCCTGGCCCCACCAGCCGTACCCTCAAAGGGAAACACCTTTTGAAGCATCCATGCTTTAAAGAAGTTGGTTAAATAATGCGAATTGCATCTACACAGCAGTCCGTAACTACCTTATTTCCTTTCAAATAAGATTTTATCAATACAGGTTTCTTGTCATTTCAATTTTGAATTTAACATGATGCTATAGTAGTTTACGTTCATCTTGTAAACGGACTTAATGATTGAAATTGATAAGCAGGATGCACAGAAATAATGAATTAACATAAAGTAAGGAAAAAATGTGAAAAACATAAACGGAAGTACTTGAAACATATAAGGACCACGATCTGGTTAATTTCACTAGATATCTTCCTTAGTAAATTCATCGCCATTAAAACAGTATCTTCCTTTGAAAGTACTTGAAACATATAAGGAAATAACATAATACACAGTAAGTGAGCTCACATGGATCAGTCAATGTCTCTTTTAAATAGTTTCATTCTCACCGGTTGGCTACAGAAAATAAAAGAGTTATCGACTTTTCAAACCATTGTTTTAATGAAATGCAGAAGATATGCTAAACTTTGCAAGACAAAAAGTGTAAAGTATTTATCTAGCCTTTAGATTTTGGTGATGCATAATGATACATATGCATTGGAGATTTGCAAAAGAAAAGAAGACAAACCTCATACTCTCTAACTCGGAAAGTCGGGCTAAGCATTGCACACTGAAGTGCACATCCTCTAGCAACACATTCGCTTGCATTTAACGTCCTCCTTGGTTCTCTCCCAAATAGAGAAGATAACTTTCTCATAATAGCTGGTATGCGGGACCCAGAACCAACAAGCTCAACAGAATATATTTTATCAACACTTATTCCCGCATCAGTTAAAGCTTTATGCCAAGGAATACTAATCCTTTCAAGCAAGTCAGAACACAGATTCTCAAAATCTTCTCTCTTTATGAACCCTTTAACATCTTTCTCATCCATTAAGCACTCAATATTAAGTGGCGCTTCAGCATTCGCACTTAAAACTTTCTTTAACTTCTCACAAGATGTCCTAAGCCTTATACAAGCTCGAGTGTTCGAATAAACATCAATATTATACTGTTCCTTAAACTTTGCAGCAAAATATTTAAACAAAACTTCATCGAAATCTCTACCTCCCAAATGGTTATCAAAGGAATGGGACAAAACTTTCATATGACCTTGTTCAAAAGCCACAACTGTGATCTGAGTGTCACAATGTCCAACGTCAACAAATACAACATTCGTAGGTCCTGTATCGGCAAAATCAGTCTTGTAAATACCATAACCTAATGCAGTTGCAGTACAATCATGCATCAATCTCAATGGTCTTAAACCTCCTATATATGCAGCATCAAGATAAGCACGTCTTTGCACGTCTGTAAAGTATGATGGAATCCCAATAACACAATCTGAAACAGGGATTTCAAGATTTTTCTCGGCCATTTGCTTTAAATGTGCAAATAACATCCCCAATATCTGAACGGGCGTAAATGTGGATTTTTCATTTAAATATTGTAAATGAATCAAAATACCACCATCAGGGGCCTCACTAGTCTCGAATGGCAACAATTTTAGATCATCCTGCACCCATGGATTCTTATATTTGCTTCCTATCAACCTCTTAACTTGAGAAATAGTGGATCTAGGGTTCATAGTAGCCGATGCAGCCCCTGCAGAACCCAAGAACCGTTGCTTATCGCCAAAAGACACCACAGCAGGCGTCTCACGGTTTGATTCATCGTTTAATAGTACATCAATCCCACGGTGCCTTGCGGCCGCAATAACACAGTTTTCGTTCCCAATATCAAACCCAATCACACTCATTTCGAAATTTTCTCACAAATGTATTTACCCAAATGTCTGATTCAGTTATGAACCCTAACTGCACCTAAAGCATTTTAACAAACAGTTAGCTCATATAACTCCAAATTAAACGAATCAATCAAAGATACAAAGAGCAAACAGAATCTTGATTATAATATGCAACATTGAGGTTTTACGTAAAACCTACAAAATTGTGTAATTATCGCAACTCAAAACCTAATTCAAATCAATCGGAATTTCTCAAATTAGAATCTTTGAATCATTGAGAAGACATTTAAACTAGTATTTAGTAAATCAGATGATCCAATTTCAAATAAATGCTTACAGAAACGCATACAAATAACAATTATAGTATCATCGAAGGCAAAAGATTGAGATGAAAAAGCATACCCGATTAACTATCACAGAAACGACCGATGGGTATCAGGTATCTCCAAGATTGTTCCCCAAACTGGAAGGAGAGAATAATCCCCAAAGATCTATGATGTACCCTCTTATTTTACTCGTGATTTTTAAAATAAAAATGAAAAACAAAATATGTTACTTTTGCTAGGTGATCAATATTTTCCTTTTTCAGTTTTTTTCCATTGTCTTTTTTTTTTTCTCTTTATATTATACTCAGTAAAATAGAGAATATCTCGTGTCTTCTCCAACATATTTCTCTATTTTATTCTC
Organism: Silybum marianum; assembly: GCA_036898165.1. Classification (NCBI taxonomy): domain Eukaryota; kingdom Viridiplantae; phylum Streptophyta; class Magnoliopsida; order Asterales; family Asteraceae; genus Silybum; species Silybum marianum. The sequence goes on from CM072540.1 coordinate 18,268,762, forward strand.
TAAAAGAAAATATTCTAAATATATTCTACTTTATTTTGATTACATAGATTTTCGTTCCTTTATATTTTTTATTTTTACAATAACCTTATATTTATTAAAAGAAAGATAACTTTCTTTGTCAAATTTATAATTCTATTTTATTAAAAATTGGTATTAGACAACAAATAAAATAAAAATACAACAATCTAAATAATTAAAGGGTCATTTTGTAATTATCAAAAGTTAAGAAAAATAGAGAGTAGTGAATAGTAACTCCTTATATTTAGAGAGTTACTATTCATTCCTCTATTATAAAGAGTAAAATAGAGAGTTTATTGGAGATGATTTAGAGAGTAAAATAAATAGTTCATTGGAGATGGTGTTACCCTTGACGAAGATCCAAATGTCGATTATAAGATGTTTATTGTAATTACATTCATTTTTTAATCATCCATTTAAATATTTCATTTTTAAAACTCAAAGATTCTAAATAGCCTAAGGCAGAGGGTGTGATGGTGAGGTTAGAAATCAAGCCGTTACGGCAAGGTCATAATGTTTTTAATGTATGAATTGTGTCGACAAATCTTTATATTATATATAAAGTTATATACATAAACATATGTCTTCTGTTATTATCCAATAAATCAATTATATTAAGCAATTTAAATTAAGTTATACATTAGAACTAACAAATAAGACGATAAAAAGATAAGTAAAATCAAATATTGTGTTACAAAAATCGCGCATTACGTCATGGCGTGTCTTAGGCATAACGTGGCGTGAAACAGAAGTCTTGAGCTTACTACTGTTGTAGTGAGCTTTTTCGAACATTGCTAAAACTATATACGATTTTGATTCTTAATTACACATAGAAATCTTGCGATGAAACCAATCTTTGATTTCTAAAGTTATTGTTAGAGTTAAATAATGAAACGGAATAGATTTGAGAAATAAAACCGTTAGCATTTCCAAATATACATCAAAATATTATTGGTACCGGTCTATAAACTTTAACTGGCCGACAAAAAAGACCTACAATTTGCTGAAAATGGGAAAGAAATCGCAAATTTGTCGGTTTCCTCATCAAATGGCATTAATTTACAGTTTCTTGTTTTTTATGTTAGAGTTGGAATTGTAGTTATATATCAAACTAAAAAGAGACCAACAAAAACGATATTTTTAGAACATCTAAACCCTCAAATTAGTGATCCGTGAATGGAAATTTTCGAGTAGGAACCAAATGCAACAATCCCAGCCCATTTTTAAGCTTTAAGCTTTTACTCGTAACAAATATATGAGGATTTATTCAACGACATAGTTTGGGTATGTTAAAAAAAAGGATTGATTTCTTTTATTTTAATCTGTATAATGGGAGGGTTAAATATGTGCATGTTGGTTTTTGATAGTGTGAATTGCTTCTGAATTATATGTATCCGCGAGACTTATTTGGAAAAACGATAAGGTAGCGCCAGCAGCAAGCGTAGGGGTTACTACGTAAGTGCGTTCGTTAGCGCGTTACGTTTTCTCGCTTGCTAGACACGACAACTAAGGATAGACGCGCTGGTATAGCAAGCAAGTTTGTTTGAAAAGACAAGAAGAAAAAGTTATCTAAATCGTTGTTTAAAGTGTTGTATTAATATAAGAACTTTATGTGGGTTGTTTAGGTATCAGGGTAGGTAAACAAGTCGAATACCAACGGGATATTTACTAAAAGGGCGAATGTGAGTTCAAGTAGTCTTAAAACCGGGTGCATATCAAACGTATGTATTTTACATAACTGATTCATTTCGCTTATGTTTGAACATGTGTCGTTGAAAAATGCATGATTTAAATAAGTGTTGTGAATGTGGTTATTTAATGTTTTAAACAAAGTAAATTTTAAGGTGAAACAAAGCATACTAAATTGTTATGAGAAGCTACGTGGAATATTATTTTGAAACTTGATGTTTATGTAGCTTGCTATTGATTTAAATTTTGGTGAAATACACTTTCTATGAATGAGGTATTGTGAGCTATATATTTGCTCACTGATGTGGCGTATTTAGATCTGGGTCTGACGACTTAGGGTCACCCCCTCTGTTGCGTTTCATATTGGGGTCACTTTCTTTACAACTAGATGGATTGCTCCCACTGGGCGTTTTATGGAGTACCGTGCACTGTTGGTGCCAGATACTTGGCTAATAAGGATAGTGTCTATAAGACACAACGTGCAAATGGTGATTATAATGAAATTAGCCTAACAGATAAGTGGACTGTTGGGTAGTGCTCTGGGTCTGTCCCACGTGGTGCTATATTGATTACCTCATCATAAAAATAATTTTATGATACAAACTCTTGAACTCACCAGACGTATAGTCTGATTTATTTTTGTTTGTCAATGTGTATTCCAGAATCAGAACCGATGATTGGTAGTGATAGTGGTAAGGAAAGCTAGTACATGATACACCATGCAATAACTCTTTTAAGACGATGCTTATTTACAAATAGTATTTTGAACGAAATTGTATCATCGTATCTATAAGTAGTTGTTCAAACTCGTATCTACCCACAGACGTTGCTTTTGTATACAATATTTTTCTAGAAGTCATTATATACATATGCATACAGGTAATAAAAATGGCAAAACATGATTTTACGAATAGGTCATTGGCAAATTTTAGTTAAAGATTAAATCATAAAGAGAAAAAAAACCCAAAGTTATAGAATCAATTTATCGTAAGCAGAAATGAATAACAACATCACAGAAATGAATAACAACATCAAAAGGTTAATCGACCATCCTCAAAAACAAACGTTATTTAGAATAACAACTTCTGAATGCCACTTTCTAACGTCAGAATGCCTAAAAATCTGTCAAAAAGTCATGCATCTTATCAACATTATTCTAGTAAATAAGCCAACAAAAAAGCATAATACAACATACAAACAAGCCACTATTTCTCCATAATCAAACACAAAGGTTCAAGTGATGAAAAAAGAAACTGCTTTTTACACATTCATATAACGACTCCAATTTTTCCGAGAGCAAGTTGCATAACGTAACACATGTAACTCATCATTAGTTCGTTTTTAACATGCTTAGTACAACATGAATTTTCCGCAGGAGTCGCTAAGTAAAAGGAATAAAATGGGAAAAAAAATATAACAAAAATTGGAAATCCATCGTTTTTTCTTCTGTCCATTTACTTCTTTCTTTCATTTTTTTTTTCTTTTTTTCTTTTTTTTTTTGGGTCGGTGATACAGCCGGTGCTACAAGAGTTTCTCTGCTACAACTATGATATAGAGATCAGAACCTGAAGCTAGGATCCACATCCATTGCCCAAGCAAACTTTGCCAGTAAAGACTTGTTGAATACCTGCATTAGATTTATAGGACGATAATCAGATAAAAACTGTAAAAGGGTTGAGGACCGTGAGGATTAATCTCAACCATTAAAGAGTTTAATCAAAGGTTACTAATCATGGTGGCATTTTTGTAATATTAATAAAAAGAGAAGGGCGTAATAATGCTTTTGTTACAACCGTCATTTTGACTTTTTTTTTTCTAATTCATCGTTGACTACACCTGGATTCATATCGTGAATCTGGTGAATTAGTATATGTTCTATAAAGAACGATCAAGTATATTTTGATTTCATGCGGTGAATTAGTATGTGTTTCATATGGTGAATCTGTGTGTGTTTCATATGATGAGTGAATATGTATGTTCATCTAGTGAATCTTGTTACCAAAACGACGATTATGTCATTTTTAACTAAAAATAGTTTTCAATTAAAACCATAGGATCAAAACCAAATTAAAGCTTAGATCGGTCCTCACGATTTTCAACCTTTTTTTGGTTTTTATCTGATTCAACCCCTAGATTCATATGATTTGTCTTCAGTAAAATAATTTTTTTTATCCTTTTTAACATGCTTGTTTTTCTCCCTTTCAGCACTCTACTCTTTAGGATAGAAGGCAGGTTTGCCTACATCTTACACCTAAACACACCTTCTCTCAGTACAAACTAACTCATGAATTATTCATAATGAATAATGAAAACATTTGTGGTATATTCATTATGAATATTATGAACTTTTCATTACAAGACTAAAAAACATAATGCATTCTAACCTTCTCGATGGGAACTTCACTACGCTTACACCATGCCACAGTTATTCTAGGATCAAGATAGTTGATTTTTGAAGTACCCAATGCCACCGTTTTCAAGTCTTCTTTGGTCTCTTTATCGCGTTCCATTTTCTCAATCTTTGCATTAGTTTGAACAATCTTCTTGTGTATCCTGCATTAGTTAAATTAACAATTCCCACATCCAACATTATTAGATAACATCAAAAAGTGAACGAATTTATGCATCAAAATCAAAGAGAATATTAGTAGTAGTATTACGCTTCAGGGTTCATATTTCTCTTCGTCTTTCCATCAGAACCCTTTAATGGAGGCTTCCCTTTCTTTGCACGAGCCAAATCAGTTTCCAATTCTTCTACAACACCCTAAAGAAAAAGAATAGTAGATACCATTTATATCTTAGACAACTTCAGGAATTATCAATTCTTTAAGACAAACTTCAATGAATGTTTATATGTTTAAGATGGTGTTTATTTACAACACTCTGCTCCATTATCTTATATATAATAGTTCCCATCTTCATTTCTCCTCACATCAAGTAAATGAACCAATAAGGCAATATAACTGCATCATATATATGGGGACCCCACAAAAGAAAATTGTTCATTTACCTCAACAATTTCTATTATTGATGATGTACTTTTAAGTCTAGTTGCGTATCCGTGCAATGTAGTAGGATGCAAAATTATATCGTAAACCGAGAATGGAAAACTAAAGCAATTCCTCATTAAAAAGTTGGGAAAAGTCTAAAAAAACCCAACAAATTATCAGATTTTAAATGATTAAGTCCTTAAACTATTTTTTTGAATGATAAAACCCTTAAACTATCTAAAACCGATTAAATACATCATTGTAACCTGTAAAAAAGGTTTACGTGATAAAAATTTGGGAAAAGTTTATTGGGTTTTTGTAGATTTTTCCCCATTTTTTTATCATATCAACCTGTTTTTACGAGTTACAACTTACAAATGATGTATTTAACCGGTTTTAGAAAGTTTAAGGGTTTTATCATTCAAAAAAATAGTTTAAGGACTTGATCATTCAAAATCTGATAGTTAGTTGGGTTTTTTTAGACTTTTCCCTAAAAAGTTCCGATATTTATCACCTATTCTACCGTATTAGTAGGTTCCAACACTTATCAGGGATTTGAACATATTTATCAGTTTTACGGAGTTCAAACGTGGAGCTTTACGAAGTACTAGGCGTGCACTAACAAGTTGTAATCTTGAAATCTAAAAAATTGTGCATTAATATGCAGTACCTAATGCTTAATAAGTTGTTTTTAAGAGTTCTTACCAAATGTGTTATAATTTAGTATAGATATAGATATGTTTAGATATGTATCTACTTCCCAAATATAACATGGATTGTAACTATAGAGCAAAGTAACAAAGTGTTACCTTTAGTTCCTCTATTTTCTCATTCAATCTCGTCATTTGCGCACTATGAGACTTTGAAACAGTCCGTTGATGATTACAAATGATTGCGACCTACAAAAAGTAGTGCACAACGTTAATTTACGCTTCTGCTTGACATTAATTAAACTTGTAAAGAATAAACTTTCTATATGGGTCTGATCTTCACCTCCTTGTTTGCTTGGTTATAAACGACTAAATTTTCAGCAACATTTCCGCCACCCTTCATATCCCTATTTAACTGCACCCATCAAATAAGAACACAAAAAAAAGCACGTCAGATCAGTCGGGTAACCAAAGGGAAATATCTGCAACAAATAATTTGTTTTCATCAAATGTTATGATTTAAGATATTGTTTCACACATGTTTGTGTTCATATGAAAAGAATATTATATGTGAAAAAAAACATTGGTTCGCTCATTTGTTTCACCATATGAATATTCGTTTCATATTTGAAAGTGAACCAACGTTTTTTTCCCACATGTAATGTTTTTTTTCATATGAACACAAACATGTGTGAAACAATATCTTAAATCATAACATTTGATGAAAAAAAATTATGAAAAAAATTATCTTTATATTGGTTTCCACGAGTTTCTACCCTTTGACTAGTTTCTAAATGAAGGAGCCTCTATAAATATAAATCTATATATATATATATATAGGGTTGGGTTCCAGTGAGGAGGAGAGTTAAGGTGAGACGCGTAAGAAGGGATCTCCACCCTTGGATGCACATTAGGATGAGATGTACCGAGATGGCATGCACCGAGAAGCACCGGATCAATCCCCTTATCAAATGCAATTCATGGTTGGGTTTGAGATTAAAGGTGATCAAGGGATCAGATCCCTTCTTACGCTTCTCACCTTAACTCTCCTTCTCACACGATCCTACGCCTATATATATATACACATACATACATATAGGGGCAGGTTCATACGAGAATGGTACCTATTTAAGAAAATAAGAGAACATTACAAAATCATATACGACTCACGACTAACTGGAGCGGGGTACTTTTGAGGCCACTTAAGTGGCATTGAAAAGGTCGCCCGGAATCATGGGTGATTTAGTACAAAATCATATATGATTTTCTACATGAACAACCATTCTCGTATGCTCGCGAATAGGTTTCATTCTCGTATGAACCTAATTCTATACATACATATATATATATTATACTATTTCATTAAAAATAAGAAAAATACAAAAATGGGTAAAAAGACCTTCCCTGAGGTCAACTTAGTATGCATCTTACCATATCATCCAATGTGAATGATGCATTATATGTACGGAAAACTTTTGCTGTAAGGCCAGGCATAAGTTCCTTTAAATGAGCATTCAATGTACTCGTATCCAGCTTGTCAAAGAGATCATCCCCACCCTTCTTCCCTGGGGTATTTATAAAAATAAACATTTGGAATACAGTCCAACAAAACACTAAAAGTTCAAATCACCTAATGAAAATTTGCATCAACTGACCTGTTCGAAACTGTTGAATGGCTTTGAACACTGGAAGCTCTACTTCAACCTCATTTTGGTACCGTATAGAATCTTTACCAAGGAAGTCAAACTAGAGAAATTATCAAAAATATATATTGTTATTTGAAACATAATGCAAAGCCCACATAACAATTATATGTTTACAAAGTTCTGTGATTCTTATAAATGGTATTCTATTTCTATTTTCTACCCGTAGCGCAAAGAAAATTAGACGCAAATAAAGATTCCAATTGTCAATATCTGAAATGAAACCACTCAGAAAGTAGCATCATAGTCTCACTTTTTACGGCAAAACCCGTCAAGGTGGACATATAAGTAAGAATAAATTACGTTTTTCGTCCTTGTGTTTTGTTAAAAATTGCTAATTTAGTTAGTCCCTGTGGTTTTAAAATTTCGGTTTTCATCCCTATGGTTTGCAATTCATTTATATTTTCGTCCTTTAGTCCAAACCACTACTTTTAAGTATGAAGAACTAAAATAGAAATGAATTGTAAACCATAAGGATAAATAAAGCATTACATTTTAAATTATAAGGACGGAAAAAAGGTAATGAATTATAAACTATAAGGATGAAAACTGAAATTTTAGAACCACAGGGATGAAAATAGAAATTTTCAACAAACCACGGGGACTAAAAACGTAATTTACTCTATAAATAATCTACCTTCAGGATATTCGGAGGCTCTGGCTCAACGTTTTCTACTTTCAATGTGCAGCAACCAACTGTATCAGCTTCATCATCATCCTGCAAGCATAAAACAGTATAACAGAATATTAAAGGCTCGTTTTTTTGTGTATTTTTTAATCAATTTTTTATTATAGTTTAATTTAGGTTTAATATTGAAGTAATTTCTTTTTGGTTTAAAAATATAATTTTTTATAAATATAATAAATTAAGTATTCTGTTAGAACTCAATGATTATCCTAATTATAATTCAGATTTTTATATTTAAAATGAGATGTTTATCATAAGTTAGTTACACGAATTCAAACATGGAGTTTTAATAAGTTGTTCTTATGCACAATTTACTTGTAATCATGAATTTTAAGTAACATGCATCAATAAATGGTACTTTACGCATAAAAAATGGTTTTTAAGAGTTTCTAACAAATACCTTATATAATACTCGAAGGGTACTCGCGCAATGCAGCGAGATACATCTCAGTTTTAAGTTTAATTTTTATTTTTGTCTCTATCGATGTTCTAATGGTTTTATGTGGTTTTAAGAAAACGATTTCAATGTTTCATTTAAAAGTTCTTTTTTCTATGTAATTTCTCTAATTCAAATTTTTTATCATAACTAAATTTAGGTTTAATAACGAATATAACTTTTTATATAGATGATAATTAAGTATTCTGTTAGAACTCAATGATTATCTTAATTATATTTTAGATTTTTTATATTTAAAATTAGATGTTTATACTGTATTTGATCATACTTATCTGTAGTTAGTTACACGGATTCAGAAATGAAGTTTTAATAAGTTGTACTTACGCATAATTTATTTGTAATCTTGAAAATTAAGTAATTAGCATTAAATAGCAGTACCTAAGGCTTAAAAAGTTGTTTTTAAGAGTTTTTGGCCAAATGATTTATAATACAAGTATAGATATAGATTAGAAAATAACTATGAAACGGAAAACTTCTACTGAAAAAAAGTAAAACTAGTAAGAGATAGAGGAAGGACGTTGATAAAAATACCTTCTCATTTCCTGCCCTAAGTGCTAATTTATCGATGAGATATGTAGCCACTGCTACTTGCCTCTTTGTCACATCCTTATTTCCAAAATCTCTAGTGTAAGCTTTTCTGATGCCTTCTATGTATCCCTACAATCAGATAAAGATACCAATAATTAGATATCAATAATACCATACCATTTGCAGTGAAAAAATGGCATTTTATGAAAGCAAAGGATTAATAGTCATCCAACTTGCCTTCAATGACCTTGCTTTTTCGTATTTTTCTTTGTCACTTTGACCTTTGAGGGAACTACTTGCGGCTAAGAACACATATTTAAAGTCCTTTGGATTTATTGGATCATTCCAATATGCTAACCAAGTGACCGTATTATCATGCCTAACTTCTTTCCAGCTGCCAAGAATCAAAGTTTGGCTTTTAGGCAGATAACATTTAGCAGAAAGAATGTTCTTTTCCATTTAAACTTAAATGGGAAAGAAACAAGAAAGTAAAAGTCAAACCTTTGACCAGGAATTGGACATTCCGGGATGGGGGCGCCCTTTCCAATATTTATTGTAATATCACTTGGACGAATGCGCTTTTTCAGCTTTCCCATCTACGCAGAAAAGATAACAATTATGGTTTTTTTATTTTAAGAAGAAAGTATAGATATTTGCTGCTATAGGCCAAATTATTAAAAATTTAAAATAGACTAGGCTAAAAATCTTTCACAAAGAGCAGAAATTATCTTTAGAACCTTTGGATGCTCTCCACGGCCTCGGAACAACCCGGGTGGCTCTACTCTAAAGTTTCCAACCTGCACCATGAATTAATGATTATCAAAGAACCTTTTTTTATCAAAGAATCAGAAAAAGAAGGAACAAACAAATTTCTACCCAATTGTGATAGAAGCATGCATCGGTCTTTTTTGTGGTCAAATAATTTAAGAAATATTTTACATGAAATAACTTGAATAGAAATAAAGGTACTTCCCAGGATTAAATCCCCGTGTAATTTGTTAGAAGTCCGTGATAAAAGGAGTATGTTTATAGTTATTATTAGGCTAAGGTTTACTTCCTAGTCTGTTTAGTATTGATTTTCTGGTGTTTCGGCCGCAAGCCTCTTATGTGCCTGCATATTTATTTTTTCTATTCTAATAGAATTAAGGTTGTCCTTAACCATTATTCCTAGAATATAACAATCCAAGTTGGTTTAGCTTGTACTTTTATATAGCAATAGTGATAAAAAGGGCCCTAGGATGCTTGAAATTCATCATCATCCATGCAAAGATAGTTCTGCAAACTATCCAAATCCAACAAATATTTGTTATGTTTTTACTTGTGTAGGGTTTCCGATAAATTGCATCAGGTACTAACTTCAAAAAATGCAAAAAGTAAACTCCAAAACTAGGAAAGAAGTAGAAAAAACATAAGGTGTTATCCTTTCCTCTGCAAGATATGATCACAGCTAATAAAGATGAACTGAGGCTGAAAGGTTACCTTCTCTTTCACACCATCAACTATGGCCCACATATATTTCTCCTCGAGCTTCATCTTTTCTTCTTTTACGGCTTTCTTCTCCTGCAAAAAGGAACAAACCTTGTAAATATTCTAAATAAATTTCCTTAAAATCCATACAAAGAGTTACGAATATTGGTATTAATTAAGACTATTTCAACATTTATTTCTCATACAACGGCTAGTATGCACATGATATGTGTGAATCATGATGCTTAAGGTCAATATTGGAATCAAGACTATTTTTACCCATATAGTAAAAAAAACACAATAATGACACCTATTTTGATACTAGTTTATATGGGTATTAAGACCATTTCAACATTTCTTTTCTCATACCATAACTAGTTAATTAATGCGAACTTACTTCTGTACTCATTTGCTTCTTTTTCTCCTTTTCCCTTTGATGCCATTCATATATTGGTCTGAAATCACAGTCATCTAAATTCTGGATTGTGTGATTTCTTCCCAATATCCTTCGCCAATCACTCATGAAATTTTCTTTGAAAACGGGTTTGCTCATGTAATCGGTATCTAACATCACTGCAAACATTGTTGCAACCTGCAATTAAACAACATATATATAATGAATAAGCAAACAGACATGATAAATAAATAAATAAAAACCAATGTAAAAACAGTAAAGAAGAGAGGATAAGACGGGCCCACCTCCTCCTGTTCGGGAGTCAAATCAACAGGCTTCCCTTTGTAGAGCATCTTAACCCCATGAGGCTTATATGGTGGCGGAAAAATTACACCATTATGAACCAAACTTGTCCACTTTTGCCCTTCACCAGATCCAGGAGGGACTTTTGACGGCTTAGAATATTTTGAGTTTTTCTCTATCTTCTTCGATTTCTTGTTGGTTTTCTTAAAAGAAGTCGAAGAGGAATTTACTTTCATCGACTTCTGTTTTACGGATGATGATGATGATTTACTACTTGATGGAGCTTTGTTCTTCATCCTTTGAGATATAGGAACATGATCATTTTCATCATCATCATCTGTTTCGGATTCTGGTTTCACTGGCTTGCGGTTGATTGGTGTGGATGAATCTGAAAGTTTTGGCTTTTTAACCGATGATTGACCTAAAGATTTTTCCTCATTTGGAGGTCTTTTATTCAAGCCAATATTGGGTTTTCTATTTTGATTATTATCCTTTGATGTAGAACCATTTTGCTTAACTTTTGATGATAATGGTTTATCATCATCAGAATCATCACGTTTGCTGATTGATGGTCCCACAGAGGATTTGGACGTGAATTTCAAATTTAAAGGTATCTTATCATCAGAATCTTCATTTTTTACTTGTGTTTTTGAACGTTGAGATGCACTCGTGGTGGGTCCCATTTTCACATGGTTGGAGTTTGCTTTAGGTACAGTTGAAATTCTAGAACTTAATGGTTTGTCATCTTCAGAATCCTCTGAGTCACTGTTTTGCTTAGCAACTGTAGCTGCCTTCTGTGGCTTAACAACTTCAGCTGCAGCTGCCTTCTGTGGCTTAACAACTTCAGCTGTTGCTGCCTTCTGTGGCTTAACAACTGCAGCTGCAGCTGCCCTCTGTGGCTTAACAGCTGCAGCTGCAACTGGAACAGTTTTAGTGGAAGGCTTCTCTGGCCTAACAACTGCAGGTGCTTTCTGTTGAGCTGAAGGCTTCTCTGGCCTAACAACTGCAGGTGCTTTCTGTTGAGCTGAAGGCTTCTCTGGCCTAACAACTGCAGGTGCTTTCTGTTGAGCTGAAGGCTTAAATCTATCAGAAGTTGAGCTCCTTTTGAAAACCAAGGGCTTATCATCCTCATCAGATGAATAATTCATTTTTTGTCAGCTTGTTGTCATAAAGCACTTAACCTGTATGTACAGCAGTACTTACTGTATTTCCCCAAGGTTTTCGAAGGACCTACATGACAAAATGTAATAGGGTTTCAAAAATTATTAAAAGATCATCAACAACAGCACTATACAAAACTTTATATCACCACTCGGAAGATAGTTTAAAGTAAATGAACTCAATCATGAAATCAAGTGAATACATATTAGATAGTTCTGAATTATATTTTTCACTTTTCAGGCCTTAAATCCTTGAGATAGAACTTATGATACCACTGAAAATCCGTCCTTTTGTTGCTCGTAGGTAAATTTTAACATTCATCATGTCTAAATTTCACAATTTCAAATGCCCATTAACTGCTTCTTTCCCAAAATCTTATTGGGTACATTCACAGTTTACATATCATACCAAAGACTTAGCATTTAAATAGCACACATATTTTTTTAGTCAGAAGTCAGAACTATAAACATATTACAGATTGATGTTTAGTTGACAGGCTTTATTAAACAAAAATGATCAGGGTATTAACAAAAGGTGGGTTATGGTGATGGCCTATATTGAGGTGATTTATAAGTTTGCACACAACAATTATAGATAAAGCTTAATAGTAACCAACCATGTTTCAAAAATGTCATTTTCACTCCAATAAAATGTACAAGCACACATGAAAAGTGAGAACAGGGGGGGAGGGGGGGGGGGGGGGGGGAATTGAGAGGGTACCTCAACTGTGACAGTGGCAACAGTCTAGCTTCAGCCAAAAAGGTGATGATAGAGAGTGTTGGCAATGACTCGAGACCTAATTGGATTTGCAGCTTCAGGCCAGAGAATCGGTAAGATAGAAGAGAATTGAGTTATTGGGTTTTTAACTTCACAGTTTCCAACTGGGTCTTTTAACGTACCATCCAACTCAGCAAAGCAACTCGCAGTCGTTACAATTTGAGAGTCATCACCTAAACAACTCAAGGGTACTTTTCCAAAACGAAGAGAGTTCCACTATGACTTCTGTGGCCAAAAGATTATCATCAAAGAACAATAGTTGCTATCATTTTGTTTATTTTTAGAGAACAAGAGCATATTTACGATAAACTTGACAAAAAATCCCCTTCAAATTGGAGCTTTTTTTGTTTTGCAAAAATGGCAACAAGATTCATACCCATCTTGAGTCCAGAATATCGTCATTTTCACAAACAAAAGAAAAGCAATTTGAAATTGCAAGTGTACATTGAACATATAGCATGTAATGGTACATAACTACATATGATACTATATGATGTACTATAGATAAAAACTTTATCTGAACACCAAAACAGTCCAAGACAAGAGTTAATTCCAACATATGTTAAGCCGATTTTACAACCAAAGTGGCCTTTGGTAAGATATCAACACTAGGATCTAGGATTATAACATAAAAAGAGTTCAACCAAACTTGGGTTCAGGGTTTCAAAGGTTCTTCAACCATGGTCTACTGATTTTACACTAACATTTATCACAATTACCTTTCTACAGACAGTAAAGCCAATTTTAAACATTTAGGATGATGTAGTTGCATATCAGTTTCTTAGGTTTAATAGATGACTACATTAATTAGTGTCTAAAGGTCTAACTTTCATGCCAAACATTCGACATGCAAGCATTCAGATTATCCCAAATAAAAATAAAAGGTTTATCAACATATCAAATGAACAAGAAATATATTAAATTTTAATTAGGTTTACATTGTACTGATTTAAATTAGAGCTAAAAAACAAGTTGTTTTCTATTGTTTTGAAGAAAAGTCCGATTTCAAAAACAACAACTAATGAGGATGTTTGATGCTATCAGCTATATAACCAACAAAATCCAGCTGGGATTCCATTTTCAACAGTTACTGATTGCTTAACAAAACTGACAACTTCAATGTTCGAACTTGAATTCTTTTCATCTCCAAATTATAATCGATGAAACAGAAGGGGGGAGTCGTACCAGTTGTACGGCGTGAAGATGAAGGTTGAACCCTAGATCCCGTTTCGTCTCCGATGAAAGATAGAAAAAGAAAAGAGGGGTTGCCGTCGAAATTTGGATAGAGAAGAAAAGGAAGAAACGTTCGTGAAATTCGGGTCAAAAAGGAGGTCAGTTTCGGGCTAAAATCCCATGAATTGGGCACATGAATTCAATGGAATCTTTACCTAAAAATGTACAAAATTTTCGGGTCGGTTAATGAATTAGATTTGAAATCATTGAATGATGATTTCTAGGGCTCCAACAATTTACATATCCTCCTATTTCAACCTTGCTAGCTCCGTAACGTAACCTACCTAGATATTTCGATGGAAAAAAGATGGGCCGGCCCATCAAAAGACAAATCCAAGTCCATTACAACTTAAAAACCATCTATACTATAGAAGTAGAGACCCAAAAATGGGCCTGGGTTGGATCAGGTCGGGTCCGGTCGGTCCCACACGCTATTCCTGTAATCGGTCCGACCAAAAACCCAAGACTTAGTTAAAGTACTTTGTAACTGGTTATGAGAACCGGTCTTTTTTTTAATTATAAAAATAATAAAAGTTAATTATAACATACTTGAAAATATGTAATTGGATCAATTAAATACACTTAAAAAGTTTGTTTTTTACGAGAATACGAATCGAAATCACAAATTATAGCAAGAATTGTAAACGTTTTGTGAATTGGTATATTCCCATATACACCATATGACTTGTATATAGTGAATATAGGGTAAATGGGACAAAACAAACTAGGGGTGAGCAATTGACTCATAAGAACCGGCCCGAACCGGAACCGAACCGGGACCGGGACCGGAACCGGCACCGGTATTGCCCAATCGGTCCGGTTTTCGGTTCTCCAAATCCTCCATTTTCGGTTCCGGTTCCAAACCGGTTTCGGTGCCGGTTTTTCGGGTAATTAACCGGGACCGGGCTGGAAGTTTAAATGACCAATTAATTTCGTTATAATTTAAGGTAATTACTACTTCTTTTTTTAGTCTTTTATAATTTGTTTATAAATTAATGTCATTATAATTTAATTCTTTTGTTGTTAAACATATTGGCAATACAAATTTCAACCATCGCGTCCGAGTCCGCGTTTAGCACTTGTGGTAGAGTTTTAAATGAGTATCAAGCTAGTTTGTTAATGTTGATAGTTGAAGCTTTGTTGTGCACCCAAGATTGAGTTAGAAACTTTAGAAAGTCAATAATATATGACAACTACGATATCTTGAAGGACGATGAATAACTTTGGGTATATTTTGTTTTCAGTTTTTGTTTTTTAAACAGGTATTACTTTTTACTAAATACGAACAATCTTTTCGGCTTTGTGTTTATATAGAGATTTCACAAACTTTAAACAGAGTAAATGACAAAGCAATGGGGGAAGAAGACAATGGAAAATTATAGTATGATTTTTGTTGGTTGATTTGTTATTAAACTATGAATATTTTGGGATTACTGCACACAGTGATGCCATTAATTAAAAGTGTTCACGGATTAATGCACAGTAATACCATCGATTAACATAAATTTTGCTATATATTAATGTTAAAAAAGTTGTCAAACAATAAAAGGGATTGCATGAATTATATAGGGATATTAAAAAAGAAAAAATACTAAATTCAAGAAAAGCAAATGCATTAACAATCGGTTCCAACCGGGTTTTCGACCGGAAAACCGGGACCGGGACCGGCACCGAACCGGCACCGGTATTGCCTATACGGTCCGGTTTTCGGTCCTTACAATCTCTTATTTCCGGTTCCGGTTCCAAACCGGTTCGGGTCTAATGCTCACCCCTAAAACAAACGGTCAAAAATGGTTGTGGTGGGGGGGCGGGGGGGGGGGGGGACCCGGTCGTATGGCCGTTGGGTATCGGTAATAAAACGGTAATATTTTTGAAAAATCAGGTCGGTCTCGGTCGGACCATACCTTCTTTTTTGATGAAAATTGTAATCGGTCCCGGACCGCCGTTCCAAACTAGTCTTAATCAGTCCCGGGTCGGGCCCATTTGGCCATCTCTAGTTTATACTATATTATAAAGCCTAGATGACTGAACTGTCTGAAATTGCTCCCTTCAAACTGGGGCAGTCAGTCTCGATCCTAGTCTCGGTTCCGGTCTCGATCTAGTCTCGGTTCCGGTCTCGATCAAAAACTTAGGAGAAATTCAGGCCCGGTAACCATTCCCGGTCTTGGTCCCATTCCCATAGGACTGGTCCCAAATCCAGCCTGGGATTCAATCTGGTTTTATAAAAAAAAATCTTGTTGACATAAAAACGGCATACATGTTTTTATAAAATTTTGAAATTTAATATTGCAATACCCTTTAAACAATACATTTAAGTAGATATACTACAAGTGTAAGCCCATTAGAACCTAGAAAAGGTTTCTTTGGTATTTTGTGGTTGTTCGGTTGGTTTTTCATCAAGCCGTGTATGTAGCTTAGTTGGCAAAAGGGTGGGGAGACTTTGCCCAAATACATAACAGGTCTTGGGTTCGATCCCAGCCCCCCCCCCCCCCCGGCCGCCGCTAGCCTGTCGTTGAGTGAGTCTTATTAATGCCCCTCACATTGGTGTCCTTGGAGGCGGGTTCCGTGTGAGGCCGGTTGGAGTTGCCGGTAATCAACTTTTTGCCCAAATGAATTAAGTTGTCTGTAGAGATTTAATTGTGTGTATGGATTAGGCTAATCCATTGTGCAGCTTTATGTTGACTAAACAGTTTGAATAACTGAAATGACTATTTTACCATCAATTTACATTTTATTACAACCAAGTGTGTTCCTCACCAAACAACAACAAATAATATGTTCCTAAAAAATTACAATTTGTTATTGAATTCTAGCAATTAACATGTCAAAATGAAAGTTAGCAATAAAGCAGGTTTTAATGAAAAAGTTCTCCACATATCCGATGCATATCCAAATGATCATGGTGCAGGTTTTGACAATGTAATACAGACTCCAACAAAGCAAGATATCAACACAGACCCATGCATATTGTAGCAATCTCAAAACAGCTACTATAACACAAATTAACAACCACATTGATGATCACAAAATGGTTTCTCCCATCCAACCCGAAACCAATCTGCACAAATGTAATGAACACCAAAACCTTTGTAACCCCATGGTTCATGATAGTAAATGTATATACCCATAAATGTGGCACAACATCGGTGAGGAGCACACCGACTATTATGATCGCTTCCAAATAATAAAGTGGTAAAAAAACCAAGATAGTATCCACAAGGATTGGACTTCAAAGTTCGAGTACTAAGTCAATAATACACCGATTTCAATTAGAAAAATTATAAAATATTTTGAACGAGTTTGAAAATTCTCTAGATTAATTAGTAGCAAGCAATATAAAGCAGGTGCAAGTTTTTCCCAAGAGTATTTTAGTAACAAAAATGGTTGACAAAGCCATTCATAAAATAACCCCACACGATTTCCTTCTCTCAAAGCTATGTCGTGCAGAATGTGGCCTCGGTCTTGCCACAAGTGGCCACAACTGCTACTTTTTGGTTTGCCAACCTTACTGAGTACTAAGTAGATCTTTAAGATCTTAGCTCCGCCAGTATGGAGAGATGCGCATATCTCTATGATATGACACACCAACTCGACCGACGCCTGAACCTAGCAACGATTATTCAATAACCCATATCTTTTATATGATTATTGAAGATTTTCTTAAACCTCCTTACATCATTCAAGTCGCAATTCGAATCCGCTTGTCCGTGTTGTGTTAAAGCTCCATTTGAATGACCAAACCAAAAGGTTAGCAAAAAGTGGTAAACCCCAAGTGTTACATTCTACCTCTTAGGTTCAGCTTACACCCACATCCAAAAGGGGTTGTGTGACAACTGTCAAACTAAAGCTTCCAGGTTAGTTCTTATTAAGTTTATTAGTGTTATTTTGATAAGTTATAAGAATAAGAGTTAGTTAGATTAGATTGACCGAAAAGTTTCTAGAGTTTCCGGTAGTTGCTTAGAAAGTCCGATTTCGACCCGTAATTATCTGAAACGTCCTACATAGTGTCAAATGCTCTAATTTATACCCAATTTATATAAAATATATAATTTTAATGTTTCAAATATAAAATTTCTATTTTTATAGAATTTAATCACTTTTGGACTTACATTTTGAAGGAAAAAGGCCAAAATTGAGAAAATGGACATTTTAATTTCATTTTTGGGCTTGAAATTGTTTTTAAAAGAATTTTCTTTTGGATTTGGGTGGGGCCCATATACATGGTTGCCCCCCCCCCCCCTAACTCCCATATAAATATCATTTTTTTCACTTCTCTCTTCATTTGCATGTTAAAATTTGAAATTTCTCTCTTTTTCTCTCAAAACTCAAGAGTCATTTTTAGAACTCTCTTCTTCTCTCTAAATTTCAGCCACTTTCTATCAAGAATCCAACATAATAGCAAGATTATTGAAGACTTTGCATCCCTTTCATCATCAAAACAAGGTAACAACATTATCTTCATCTTTTTCTTGCAAATTTTGGGTGAAAACCCCATTTTTCTTGCACTCCCATCATCTCTTTTTGAATTTCTGGAATTTCTTAGTTCTTAGGGTAGATTATACACTAAGATGTGAGAAACATATCCATAATAGTGATAATCTATGACCCAAACACATAGAACACAAGAAATCTAAGCAAAAACACATTTGCATGTGGATTGATTCTTAGAAATGCATTTTTGGGTGCTGACAGATTTTATGTATGTGCATAAATCGTTCATTTCTTGCAAATAATATGTTCAAGTATCATGAATCTTCTTTCTAAATGTTTATTTTATGAGTTGGGGTTTTAATCCAAGTGGTCTCACTCAAAAACATTAAGTTTTGACCCCCCAAATGCTCATAACAAGTTGAATGTGCATCTGGAAGTTCAACAGTAGGTATACCCTACTTTGAACGACCATAACTCTTTGAATATTCATCCAAATTACTTGATTTTTCTTCTGGAATTTATTTTAGTGAGTTACCTTTCAAATTCCACTGGTTTCACTCAAATATATGGTAATTTGAGGTTTCAACTATTCAAAACAAAATGAGTGTGCAATCTGTCCAAAGCTGACAGATTTGTGCATGCATGTTCAAATGGCCATATCTCCTTCAAAACTCAATGAAAAAGGATTATTTTTCCTTTGAGAGTCAATTTTATGCGTTATCTTCTGTTTGCAAGTGGAATCATATGAAAATATGGAGTTTTGTCCCTCCAAACACCTAAAACATTTTAGGTGTGCAAACTGTGGAACCACCAGTAGGTAAACCCTACTTTGCATGTTAATATCTCTTTGAATATTTGTCCATAATGCATAATTCTTCTTATGGAGTTTTCTTTCATGACTTAGGGTTCATATGACTCTAGTTTCACTCAAATGTATGAAGTTTTGAGGCATTAACCAATATATTTAAGTTAAGTGTGCAATCTGTCAACTAATGACAGATGTGTGCATGCAACTTTGTGGTGCCATATCTTCCTCATATCTCATTCAAAATGAATTATTCTTCTTTTAAAAGTTTCCTTTATGTGTTAAGTTTATAATCCAACTGGAATTTCTGAAAAATACTAAGTAGAACTCCTCAAATGATTGTTTTACTAACAGGGTGTAATCTGTCATACTTATTGTGACACACTATTTGATATAAATTATTTGAACCTTTTATATATGTCTAAAATGCATGAAACTTGGTCACAATGACCTTAACTCAGTAATGTATCACATATAAAAAGATGGGAAATTTTTTCATTTTGAATATTACATTAATTTGATAATTTTTAGGACTTAAAGTTTCTGTTAGAATGTGAAACTTTGAAATTGATTGATTTCATGAATTTTAATCACATAAAGGACTTTAACGTTACATTTTCGGTATAATTTATCATATTAAAGAGCATTTGTGTATTATGTATGACGGGACTATAGATAATCAAGTTGGACTTATAAGCACTCTCATAGTAATCGTTAGGTATATAAGTGACCTTTTTTGGTACTTTGCTTTGATAGGAAAGCGGTAGGCCATCAAGCGGACGTTTCGTAAATTTATTTGGAAGCTTTGCTATAAGGTGAGTATTCACGGCCCCTCTTTTTAAATGTTTATACGTTTTGGGGTGTAAAGCATGTTGTTTTAAAGGAATTGAATTGATTTATATTGATTAATGAAAAGCATATAAATCATTATGATGAGCAAATTTATATTACACAAATGATATGTTGAGTTATGTGAAGTCCCCGTGTTACACTACTATTTAACTCTGTATTCGTTTGAGCCGATGATATTTGTGGATAACGCTATTTGGTTGACATACCTACCTAACTGGCAAGTAGGGGTGCACTTTATCAATTAAGAATGCTCTACACATGTGGACTTTAGGTCCACCGCCGAGGTAGTTCGTGGGGCGTAGAATGTCGTTCAGGCTTAGTAGTGGCTCAATATTTAAATATCATGTGTAAAGATAATTTGTATATTTATGCTCATAAAGGTTAAAAAGTTAAAGTTGATGCGATCATCCGATTCGCTATTTTTATACCTTGCATATAAAATGTTTTGTGCATTTGAAAACCTGTGAACTCACCAACTCTTTGTAGTTGACCCTTTTGTTTTAACATGTTTTACAGAAAAATAAGAAGGTATCCGATCAGGCTTAGCTTATTTTTGTGGAACACCAATCAAGACTATATATATATATATATATATATATATATATATATCTATTTTGATGTAATTTGTTTATTAAAGTTAAAGTAGCCGGGTTGTAAAGTTTTAAACTTTAAACTTTGACGTTTTAAATATATGAATGGTTGGTGTTTATATTCCTATTGTTGTGAAACCTAGAACTATCGTACCTCGTGTTTCCGCTTTAGCGGGGTGTGACAGGTTGACCTATTGCTTAAAAGAGAAGACATAATAGAAGAAAAAGAAATGCTCAAAGTTAAATTGCATTAAACTAAAATTTGTCACGGTGGTCAGTGTCGCCATGGTGGTGAATAGAATTAAAATGCATAAAATAAATTACATCTAAACTTAGAAAATGAAACACAAGCTAAGCCTTAAGCTTCTACATTTTTGGAGTTCAAGGTCTAAAGCCTCCTCCAAGACGAATTCTCAAGGTTTTTTATATAGGTTAATCACTCTGTTATTTGTTCTTTTTAGTGCTCCCTCTCCCTAAGGGTAGCATTAACAAAATTATTCAAGTAGAGGGAAACACAAAAATTTGGCTCTAGATAGCATGTAGAAACTTTCTATTAGAAAGGCATTTTAACGTTCTCAATTTTTTCTAGAGGAGACATGAGATGAAAATGACTTGACATACAAGAAAATGGTATATCGTTGTTTGTCTTTTTCCTTAAGTTTGTCGTATCCTTTTTAAAAGAGACTTGAAAGACGAGATGGACCTCTCTACAAAAGGTCACCCGCCCTTCCGAGATAAGGAGCACACATTGTTGAACAAGCTCATTCAAGTAGGCAAAGCGGTGGAAATTATCTTTCAAGACGGCCTGGACGACTCATCCTCCGCTTGCTTAACTTCATTTTTCTATAGAATAATATATAGAATTATATTCTATATCTATTAAAAGTAAGGGTGTGAAGAGATGTCAGAAATGTCAACTCCTTTGATTTGATGAAATTTTCTTTCAAAATGTTGCATCATGTCGAATGGTGTCTCTTTTAGGACTGACTTGCCCGTTGGAGAGCTACCGAACTGCCTTCCTTGCTTGCCTGGAATAAGAGGACAGATTGAGAGAGAGACCGCAAGAAAGGAATTGGTTGACCTCTCAATGGCATCATCTTCCTCTATTTTGTCATGATCTATTTTGTCTTCTTTTTTCTTCACTTTCATGAAAATCACAGGGTTGACTTCCTCCCCCCCCCCCAATGCATCAACCGTAATATTGTGACTCTTTGATCTACCTTAAATGTGCACTAACTCATAAAATTTCCTGGCTCCGTCACTCATGTGATGTATTGTTTCTTATCATCACATAAATGGGATCGTGAAATGTAAATCTTAATACAAATGTTTTCATATTGTTGCAGTAATATAAGTGATACATCTCACTTGTATATGTACACTATCAAACATGAAAGTAGAACCACACCAAATATCAGTGTCTTGTCATGCATGACGTAAATATATTTGCTTCTTCTTGGTTGATATTTCTTATATATTGTTTGCAATTCGTTTACCATGGATCAATAGTCATTTACTATCCACATTATTTTCACATTGTTGTAGATCTTATGCTTATATTTGGATGTCGGTCAAGATCATTGTGGTTTTTTTTATGAGCATCATAAAATGTTACATAAGCATCAATTAACGGTTAGTTGATTATCATGTTAACAATTAAGTTGTTTGTAGCACCAATTTCCTTGGTATATGTACAATTAATTACTTATAGGATGAGTGTGTGATATATCATCTTCTTACAATTGTCTTTATTGAACTTTATTGTATGTTTGTGACTTGTAATTTTGAACATGATATATCGGTATTCATAATAATTATAGTGATATTATTCATTCATTTAAATGTCAATTTGTTTATATTAATAATATCATAAATATAATTAGGAAAATCCTAAGAAAGGGCATTATCATGGGTTTAAACAACCAAACAAACAGTTTGTAAGTCATCGTTAAAAGCATCCTTTATTGAAAACGTTTAAGATGTCTTTTGATTTAAAAAATCATTACCTTTTGGTTCAGATTTCAATTCAAGAAAATGTTGAATCGATTTATTGAGTTAACCTATTAAAACTTTATTCGATTCACTTACCTTAACGTGAACACCCCTATAATTGTCGATAGTTCCCAACCTCATTAATCATAATACAAAATTAACAAAAAATAATTAAAATAAAGATTTAATTAACAAAGAATAGTTTCATGAACACTGGGAGTCAGGGACCGATTGTATGGTTTATGATTTAACAATTTGTACGGGTTTATACTTTCAGTCTCAAGTGGGACTAAACCAAACTTAACAGTGACTTGTCGAGCGGTTGAGTAGGTATCATGCTCGCATCTAGAAGATGTTGATGTAATTGAATTTCAATAGGGTATATTATATGGAATAAGAACAAACTTTGGCCAAAAATCTATTTTAGGCGACCGACTTTAAAAACTTCGGCTAGAAGATGTTGATGCAATTAATCCATCATTTTATCTATGTTTTGGACAACTAATTTCTTGAAAATCTGGATCGTTGGTTATAATGTTGTTGGTATTTGATTTCTTGACGATGTTGACTTAACATACTTTTATTTATTTATTATTATTTAATATTATTATTATTGTTTTTATTATTTTAAATTTAAAAAATAATCGAAGCTTGTAATAGGTTTTGGTCTATACACCGCTCAATTTAATCATTTTAAGAAAACGCTAAAAGCAATAAAGAATATGAAAAATGTTCAAAATGACAGATAAAATTAAATTGAAGATACGAAGAATATTTAAGACCAAAAAATAAAAAAAGCAAAGACATCAAAAGAATACAATGTCATAATTTAACTAATTAGTTTACAAGTAAAAGGAAGTCCCATGTATTTTTTAAATAATTGTCCATTTCATTTTTTGTTATGTAAAAAAAGTTAACTATCGGTATTGGATCCTAAATTTTTGGTCAATCATCGTTTAAGGTCCAACCAGTCCTTTTTAGGCCCAGTCTTTTTCTGGCTAAAAAGGATCGGTCTTTTTAGGACCGGTTATGGCCTGATCCTCATGCACCTCTTACTGTTGGTATTTGAAACCTAACACAATTCTTCAGAGTTTCAAAGGGGCATGCATTTCAAGAAGACTTCTTATTTCTATTGTATGTGACTCAATGAATTATTTATGAATGATTTTATCAACACAACTTCCAACTTATATGCAACTTTGATTGAGTTATTGATTTGCTCACAACAATATCTATTTTCTAAAGGCGAAATATTATTAAACAAACAAAAAATACAACGGCCCTAAAAAAGAAATCTACAAGGAGCAGATACCAAAGAGGGGATCAAGTCAAAGCCTACAAGAAACAAACATGAAACAAAATAAAGACCAAAAAAGAAGACCAACGAGGAAAACTACAACATAACTTCAAGAGGTAGCAAAATCGAAATAGACTGATCTTTGAACCTTGAAGCAATCCAAACAAAGGATTTAAAATGAATATCATCAAAAAGATCACTATGAGAATGTACCCCTTGAAAAATGCAAGCATTATTGAGTTTCAAAGAGACTACGATATTAATCTAAAAAAACCGCTTTCCACACATCCTTCAACAATCCCACAATTTGCGTCCCACTATCAATAACTCAGATACGGAACAAGGTAGATGAAGTTGGTATTCCACCATTTAAAGATGCAATTCCATAGCAATGAGGAGACTTTGCAACCAAGTAAACAATGATCCATCGATTCGACATGATCTCTACAAAATGGGCAAAGCATTGAATCGAGATCGATTACTCTTTTATTGAGCACTTGAGCTCCTGAAGAACCGATTACGAAGGGCCCTCCAAACGAAGATGCTCACTTTCCTAGGAACTAGCTTGCTCCACAACGTGGCTTTATCATCAAGAGAAGATTGTCGAAAGGATCTGTCCACCATATGTCAAAGAGATGAGGAGTGAATGACCCAACCAATGTAAGGAACCAGCGCGAGGAATTCCTATCGAAAACCTTAGGAGATATATTTAGCAAAAAAAAGTTCTCCCCGAGGAGGACGAAGCCCTTCCAATTCTACGCCTACAAACCCCTCAATCCAAGAGCCATGATCAAAACAATATCTATTGCACAAATCAATGAAAATATTAGTCCACAAATATGTCATGTTTTTTTTTCTTATCAGCATATTGATGGGATTGTGAAATGTAATTTTTAATACAAATGTTTTCATATCGTTGCAGTAATATAAGGATACATCTCTCTTTGTAGATGTACACTATCACAAATGAAAGTGGAACTCTCGGTGTCTCTTCATGCATGGCGTAAGTATATCTACTTCTTCTTGGTTGATATTTCTTAGATATTGTTTACAGTTCGTTTATTGTGGATCAATCATCATTTATTGAACACATTATTTTCACATCTTTATAGAATTTATGCTTACATTTGGATTTCGGTTGTTTCTTCGAACCTACCGGATCATTGTGGTTTTTTGGGGTGAACATCATAAAAGGTTACATAAGCATCAATCAACTGTTAGTCGCTTACCATGTCACCAATTAATTTGTTTATAGCACCAATTTTCTTTGTGTATGTACAATTAATTACTTTCAAGGTTAAGCTAATTACTACAATTGCCTTCACTGAATTTTATTATATGTTTGTGACTTAATTTTGAACATCATGTATTGGTATTCATATAGTTATAGTGATCTTATTTATTCATTTACATATCAAATTTGTTTATATTAATAATATCATAAATATAATTACAAAGGGCATGTATCATGGGGTTTAAACAACCAAACAAAGAGTAGGTAATTAACAATAAAATCCAAAAGATCATACGCATCATGAAGGTCCATAAGTCATAGCATCCTTAATTGAAAAAATTTAATGTGTTTTTTGATTAAAAATATTAATACCTTTTGGTTTAGATTTCGATTCAAGAAAATGTATGATCGATATATTGAGTTAACCTACTGAAATTTTATTTTGATTCATTTAACTTAACATGAACACCCTAATATAATTGTTGAGAGTTCCTAACCTCATTAATCATAATACAAATTAACAAAAAATAATTAGAATAAATATTTAATTAATAGATAATAGTTTCAAGAACACGGGAGTTGGGGCCCGGTTGAATGGTTTATGATTTAAAGATTTGTACGGGTTTTATACTTTCAGTCTCAAGTGGCACTAAACCAACCTTAACAGATGACTTGTCGACGGTTGAGTAGGTGCCATGCTTGCATCTAGAAGATGTTGATATAATTGAATTTCAATAGGATAAATTGTAAGGAATAACAACAAACTTTGGCCAAAAATCTATTTTAGACGACCGACCTTTACAACTTTGGCTAGCTAGACGATGTTGACACAATTAATCTATCATTTTATCAATGTTTTAAAGCAAACTGTCGTATTAGTTATTTCATACGATACTAAAAGTGTTATGTGAACTCAAGTGTTCTATAAATAGATAAGTTTATGGGACACTTCTCAAAATGTTTTTATAACATAACTAATACGACACCTTATTTTATAAAACATTCTAACAAAACTTGTTGAAACGCTCAAAAAAGGTCCTACAAACTTATTGTAATATTTTTAGATATGAAATTTTCATTCGTTAAATTATATAACTACCAACCCAACCAAACCAACCTGCAAAGGTTGGTTTGGTTAGGGTTATAGTTTTGAATGGGTTGTGGGTTGAGATTTTTCAAACCTCCATAATTGGGTTGGGTTGTAAAAATGTCGTACACCACCCCACCCAACCTGACTACACGTCCCTATGTAATTCACTAAAAAACTTCCTAATTCCTATTGAATTTTTAGGAGCCTAATTTTATTGAAACAAACGTGATGGTAGGGCTTTATTAAAAATCGTCAATCTTTTTTATAACCTGTCCAATCCAACCGGAAAATAATCCAATTATACAACACGCAACGCTAAACCACTAATTACCTGTTAAACCGTCAGTTAATAAGGTTGAAATTGGGTTAGACGTAACACAACTAAATCGAACCCACCAACATGTTAATCTATAACTTCTATAAAATTTTATTTATTTTATGTAGTCTGAGCCTCATTCTCATTTTTAGTAATTTTTCTCCATTTTTTTGCCTAATTCTCATTATCTATATACAATTATACATGTTATCCGTCATAAATTTAATAACAACAAAACAATATTTGATTTAAGCTATGCATACAAATGTGTGAAACTAAACAGTATATGTAATTATATAAATATGCATATATATATATATATATATTGATTGGATGAACACAACAAACATGAGTGCTGATATGTAAACACATTTAATTTCATATTTTACAATTACAATTTGTTCATTTGTTATATGTAATAATTCAATATTGCCAATTTGTTATAGGTATTGGATTAAATCAAGCAATGGACTACAATCCTAAATCACCAAAAATCGATCATACATAGTATTTAAAATAACGATCACAATCCGTCAACCCAATCATAAAAATTGAATTGGGTTACACTTTGTAACAATTTATATTGAGTTGCGATTTAATCTTTCAAACTGTCGTAATTAAGATAAGTTGTTTAAATGCCCGGGCCGCCCCAATGCCCCGCCCTTATTTAATGCAATGATTATGGAGTTTTAACACTTAATTGATGTTTTAATCTAATAAAATATGAATCTAATTCATGTATATATCTGACGTTTTCATTCTCATTTTTTTATTGGTTGACTTTTGCCATGCTTCCCACTCCCATAGTCCGATCTAGTATTCTAGTTTATACAAGAATATTGAGCAAAAGTAATATATAAAAGACAAATTGTATTAAATTATCTCTGTTATTATTTTGAAAGTATTAATTTTAAAAACTTTATTTTGATGGATACGTTTTTTTCCTACAAAATAACGTTTTAAGAAATATATATATATATATATATAGAGAGAGAGAGAGAGAGAGAGAGAGAGGAAGAGGTGGTTTAAATGAGAATGATAAAAATGTAGGAAAGATATGAATAAATGATTTATATGTGAATTATTAGTAAAAGAAAAACATGTGTTCATATATACATCTTTATGTGTCAATAATTTGTAAAAAAGTATATAATTAAGTAAATGCGGGTTCAAAAAATAAATTATAAATAGATTTTTTTCTCTGGTGAATCACCATATGTATCATCAAATACATTTTTTTTTCTAGATTTACCAATGATTTACATATGAATCACTCATCATGATAGCATTCGTATTCTCAATGCCTTTACCTTTTTCATCCGAACCTTCTCATATATATATATATATATATGACTGTAAACTCCTCCATTTATACAAACTTTGTAAACCATTATATTAGACTAGATGGACGACTAGGATTAGTTTGTAAAGCTTGCATAAATGAAGGAGTTTGCAATTGAAACCTCTATTTATATATGTAGAGAGAGAGAGATTGTATGTATGGGAATTTAACCAAAAAAGTGGTGTGAATTGATATTGGATTAAGACAAAAAAAAACACAAACAAAATCATTGAATTGAAGAAAAGAGAGTAGTGGGAAGCTTAAGCATTGCTTGTCGAACAGTAAACAAACGCTTCCATTGCTGAATAACTGCAACTCTTGCTCCACCACATGATCTATTGAAGTTTTTCTTCAATTTCTTCATCTTCTTCCCAAACTTGATCTTCAATTTGAACATCCGAACTCTTAACCACGATGGTCTTCGGCTTTTTTGATCAGCCTTTTCCAATGATTTATAGATCAAGAATTGTGCTTTTCTGTGCTTCACCTCTTCTGGATCTTCCATTTCCATTCTTGAATAAGCATATGCTTTGCCATAAACATTATTCATTTTCTACACAGAAAGAAATATTGAGAACTAATGAGAGAGAGAGAGAGAGAGAGAAAAGAGATAGAAGAGAGAGAGGTGAGAGATGAGAGAGAGATTCTTCAAGATGATATTTATAGAGAAATATGGACATTTTTAAGGTGTTATTTAGAAAAGGAGAGATGAAATCTGATGAAGGTGTTATGTGTACTCAAAAATGGAAATTATATCTTGTAAATATATACTCTTATTTAATTGAAAAAAATATTATATTTGTATAATTTGATGTTAACAAATAAAAAAACTTATGAAGGCTATGTTTGGTAAAAATAAGTTAGCTTATAAGTTAGCTTATTTTCAGTGTACACGTTTGATAAACCGTGAGCTAGCTTATTGAAACACTATTTAGATAAATGTTTTTAGGAGTTTATTGTCATTTTTTCTAATTTTAACTCTCATTAATATTAATTATTGATTATTTTTTTATTTTTCAATATGACATTTTGATCATTTTACATTCTTATATTCTAGTTATGTCAAACATGATTTTTCCATCAGTTAGTTTATCAGCTACCAGCTAACTTATCAGTTAGTTTGTCAAACATAGCCGAAATGTTATGTTTATATAATTGTTAATAAGTTAATTTTTAATTGACATATAATACTACAACAACTTTAGGTTTATTTGGTGTCTAAAATTTGTAAGGATTCTAATAAATTACTTTATAAAACTGATTATAGAGTTAAACAAAAAAATGTCATTTAAAAGTGTTAAAATAGGCTTATATGACGTTTTAAGGGTTAAATAGAAAATTTTAAGACATTTTAAAAATTAAATATCGAATTAGTTATTTTAAGAATAAAGTGTAATATAAAAAGACGGGTTTACTTAGAACTTCTTAAAAGTGTCATATACTACAGTTCTACTTCTAAACTGTTCTACAAGTTTTGTTGAATCATCCAAAAGCGTATTATAAATCTATTACAACACTTTTTAGATAGAACACTTTATCTTTTAGTTTTATAAAATATTTTATTAGATCACATATATAAATATTTTAGACGTCTTATAAAATTAATTTTAATTTATTGCAGTATAAATTGATAAAAACAAGCTAAAAACCTAAAAACCATGTAAGATGACATGTTAAAATTTTATTTCAATTCGAGGCATAACTAAAAAATATTAAAAAAACAATTAGATTATTAAATTATTAGGTTTATATGTTGATAACTATATTATTAGAGGAAAAAATAAAAAAATAAATATACGGGACTAAAAATGTAAAATGTTGAAAGTATAAGGTAGTAAAATGAAAAGTGTAGTAGTGATGTAATATCCCATGTGGAATTAAAGGTGATAGTTGAAAAATGATGTGAAAATGAAAACTCAGATCTCACTCCCTTCTCATCTGAGCTGGACTTCTTTCACATAATTTGCCTTGCTGTGCCTCTTCAATTTTTCATTTCTTTAGAATTTTTTTTAATCATTTATGGATGACAAAATAAATAAATTCACAATTATTAAATACAAATTTAATATTTGAAAGTACAAATAATAGTCTTCAATGGGCCCGTCATCTTTTGATTTTTGGTCCTTCTTTCATATGAAAATTTTATTTTGCAAAAAGATATAACTATTAAATTATTATCCCTTTTTATTTGAAATATTTTTGTTATAAATATTAAAATAAAACTTTTACTATTTCCGTTAATAAATAAATGTCTATAACTGAAACAATACATAACTTTAAAGACGTATAGTTTTTATTTAATTAAAATGAAATAAATAATTTTTCATTTCATATTTAAGGAGAATTGAGAGTAAATATTTACTTTTAGAAATAAATATTTATTTTAATACAAACTAAATATATATATATATTTTAAGATAGGGAAAAGTTAAAAAAATTATTCAAAATAAAATACTTTCTATTTTAATACTCTTTTCATATCAAAATAAACATCCAAATGCCTATTTTAATTTATCACAAAATAAGTGTTGATGTTAAAAAATAAGTATCTATTTTACCACTCTATATTTGGTTATAAGATGAAGAAAGTAATATCTTTATTATTAAAAGTAAAATTATCTTTTAAGTTAATTAAGAATGTGATGTATAGAAACCAATCAAATATGATATTTATGAAAATGATGATAGTTTATTAATTTTTACTTATTATGATAAAAGTTTATTTATTATGATTAACACTTTGGATTGATTATATAACAATCAAGTTATTTATAAAATAGATAATATTATAATTAATGTTAAAATTTATAAAATAAAATAATTTGTTAACGAGTCAAATATATATCTTTAAAAAAATATTAATTTTTATTTTAGAAACTATTAAAAAACCCGCTGAAATTGATAAATATTGATGGTTCATTAAGAGGAGTGCCGACATTGCACACTGATTCGATGCCACTCTCATTAATAAGTTTTTGTTTATTTTTACAACATTTTTAAATTGAATTTATGGTTATTGTAATTCGTTTTAATATTTTTTTTAGTTTTTAATTTTTGTCCGTTAAGATGCAAATAAATTAATCAGAATGATTGGAGCTTTAATTATGAATTAATTAGTATTTAAAGAGAAAATAAAAGTCAAACTGACATAATGTTGATTAAAAAAGTCAAAATTATTGGTTTTTTTTTTCTTTCTATCATTAAATTATTAAAAATAACACTTAGACAAGTCACGGGGCGGGGTCGATGCCGTGCAGGCCTCCTCTCGTTTTCAAAGAAGCATACAGTAAAATATTCTGTAATAATTTATATAGAAGTTAATCAAATAAAACAGTATTAAGTTGTTTATTTTTTTTACCGGTTATTCTTTAAATGAAGAATATAAAATGATGGAAAAATAAAGAAATTAAATTGAATTAAATAACTATAATAAAACGTTTTATAAGACTTATATGTTAGGACTAAAATATAAACCGTCTTATTTAAGAACATTGTAATAAGTTGATAAGACGTTTTTGAGTATTTTAAGAAGGTTTTTAGTACATGCACTTTTAATTCAAAGCATCACATTAACATATTTTATAAGACACTTTTGAGAAAATTTCTTATAAACTCATCTTTTTATAAGACGTTTTACGGGATACATTTTCAAATTGTACCCTATAAACTTGCTAATGGGTCGCTTTGTATATTAAATGTGTCATAAAAACTCGAGAAAACTGATAAAAAATAAATTTTTTTCATGATTTATTTTCATCAAATGCTAGGATTTAAGATATTATTTCACATATATTTATTTCATAATTTGAAAGTTTTACATGTATTTGTTTCAACATATGAATATTTTTTACGTATATTTTTTGTTTCAATTGGTGAATCATTTTTTTTCACATGTAATTATTTTATAAGGTGAGCACAAACATACGTGAAACAATATATTAAATTATAGATTTCTGATGAAAAATTATCATGTAAAAAATATTTTTATATTGGATTTCACTAGTTTGTAACATTATTGTGGTTTTTACTTGATTATCACCCTATATATAAAGTGCTTAATCCAATAAGAACTCGGTAGTTTTTAATAAATGTGAGATCCAAACTCAACCAATCAAATATTGATATTATTTTTTTTTATTTAATAAAGGGTGTATTGGTAAATTTAATGTAAAATTCAAATTCAAAACTTTTATTTTAGTAATTATCTTTAAATTAGGTAGTTTCCTTAATATCCCCATCATTGGGATGATTGGATTGGAATCTTCTTCATAATTCGTGAAGATGATACCGATCTTCATATTTATCATCATTATCTTCCTCTTGAACGATATAGTTATTAGAAACTTTAAATTAAATTTCATCGGTACAATCGGTGTGAATCAAATTCCATCTGTTATACGAAGGGAATAACAATGTATCACAATGTTTTGTTTATATCTTGTGTGTATTTTTTCTAACATTGTTTCTTGAGATAATATTTGCATAATGTGATACAATGTATATCACAGTTGTATCTTGTGTATATGTTCTTTTAACACAGTGTTTATTGGGGTATCACAGTGGACACCTATATATTTTAGGTATCACATCACAATGTGTATCACTTTCGGATTGTGTCTTACTGCTAGAGGTTTTTGGGTATCACGGTATTATGAACCCAGCGATTTAACAATGGAAATGGAAACTAAATGATATGAAAATTGTTAAATGTTTGATTAACAACTGAAATGAATAGCAAACTAGCTTTCGAGAGGCTAGCACTCTCCCAAATAGAACCTATCAATTTTTTGCCTGCCTTTTACCATCTACCACAGTCGTATTTATACTAAGACTTATTTTAAGAGTACCCAAATTACCCCTTCTTGACTATTCTAGAATCTTCTTAGGAATGGGCTTGGGCCACTAGATGGGTGCATGACATTACCCCTCCCCCAAAGAACCACCTTGTCCTCAAGGTGGATAGAAAAAAAATAAAGGAACTCGTGTCGCCCTGTTGCACTTCTTCCCAGCCATCAGCCATTGGAGTTAATTGATACCCATTGATACAACACGTGACGTTTTACTGGACTAACATTCCATTGTTGTGAATCGAACTTGTCAAAGTTTTCGAGAGCAAACAAATTGCAACTAGTCTTTAATGGCATAACATTGAAAGCCTCTTCAAAGTGATAGATCAATGTTGCATTGTCAACCTATATATCCTGTGCAATGATGCATTTAGAAAGACACTTTAGCCCTTGCCGAATGTATTGATCATCCCCATCTTTGTAGTCTTGTCCACAAAGTTCAATTTTCATTGGACCAACTGCAGTGCCACATGTTTCATCCGTTGGCAGAGCTGCTACAATAATATCAACATTGGTTTTTCTGTGACATTAAATAAATCTCTCATAATCCATAATATATCCATTATTGTAGCAGAGCTGCTACAATAATGTCAGTCAGTCCGTAATTTTCTCCAAAGTAAACAACAGGCCTTACCCTCTTCTTTGGAATTGTCTCTTGGTCTTGATCAGTTGAGAACTCGAGAACCCAGGTAGTGAGAAGCGAGTTGTGAAGAATTCAACATTATCCAAACTCAGTAAGGGAAAAGAGGATGGCAAAATAGGTGTATGAAACGGATTTGGTGGTTTAGGGTCTGGTTTAGGAACTGAATTTGTGGCTGATTTTGAATTTGTATTGGTCTGATTTTGAATTTGTTTTTGGCTAGACTTTGATTTATATCATCGTCATCAATATTATTAAGGGAGCAGGTATAGTGAAGTTCGAAAACTTAGGGTTCTTGCTTTCCACCCTTGCGTTTCATGATTTGTCGGTTGAGATTGCTTCTCTGACCTCAATCTATCCGATTCCACTGAAATTTGATTCGATCGTGCAAATTCATGCAATTGTTCTCGGTGATTGGATATGGGGTCCACAAAAGCTGAAACAACTTGGTGAGATGACAGTCCAAAATGGAATTGGGATCTTGCAGCAACGGGGCTTAGGCTACCCTTGGGTCGTGCCACAAGCCACTGGTGGGCTGGGCCGAATCTGGTCGTCGATTGTTTTTGCTACACTTGGGTTCGATGAATAACCGATCATTGAGTTCTTCCAAATCTCCACTTCTCTCAGAGTCGAACTCGGGGTAGTCGACGCATTCCCTAGTGAACAAATGAACAACGATGGAGAGTATTCATCCGGAGGGTCTGATCCAAGACTGGACGGAACCTCAAAGTTCTCGGTTCTAGATTATCCATAGAAAAGATCTATTCGCTTGGTAGCCTCTGATGTTGAACATGGAATCCTGAGATCCTTCTTCAATTGATCGATCTTCCTTCCCCTCTATCAACAATTTCTTCTCTCCCTTTTTTTCCTCTCTTCTTCGCTTCTCCTCCCTCTTCTTCACTTGTCATCGTGACCATACTGAGATCTGGAAATGGTTTTGTTTCACTCGTGGAATGAAAAACATGTTCATAACCACCTTCCTCATTTCCAATGATTGTGACGTTGATGTTACGTTGACTCAAATCAGGATTGAGAATATGCTCTTCTTCATTCAAGGTGAAACCTCCAGATGCAAACTCCATCCATGGAGAATCTCCTAGTTTCATTGAGTTTTCAATGTAGGAGCCTGATTAGGATAGTAGGAAACTTACCTCCTCATGGAGCATCTACTTAAGTTGTTGATTGAGCATAGTCATATGATTCTCAAAACTGCTGCTTGATGTCGGTAGCAATGGAAAGGATCTCGACCACCTCCTTCTTCCATGGTTCATTCTTCTGTGGAATAGCATCACCGGCCATGGTATCAAACACACAATACGATGACCCATCGTGATTCCCTAACCCTCGATTCGTACCGCTCTAATACCATTTGTTGAATGAACCCAACAGATATAACAATGGAAATGAAAACTAAATGATATGAAACCGTTAAATGCTTGATTAACGACCGAAATGAATAACAAACTAGCTTTCGAGAGGCTAGCACAACCATTTGTTATGAACCCAACAGATTTAACAATGGAAATGGAAACTAAATGATATTAAAATTGTTAAATGCTTTATTAACAACCAAACTGAATAACAAACTAGCTTTCGAGAGGCTAGCATCTCCCAAATAGAACCTATCAATTTTCACCTGCCTTCTACCATTTACCACAATCCTATTTATACTAAGACTTATTCTAAGAGTACCTAAATTACCCCTTCTTGACTATTCTAGAATCTTCTTAGGAATGGGCTTGGGCCACTAGATGGGTGCATGACACACGGTGGGTATCACATTGGTATACGTCGGAATAAATTTGGTCAGAGTAAGGTTGACCGGAAAGAGAAGAAAGGAGAGAGGAGAGAGATTTACAAAAAAGACTAATTTACCCTTATTAAATACTAATCAAAAAAATATTCAGACTGGATATAGTATTTATTCAGTCTGAAGCATTATTCAGACTGAATAAATAATATATTCAGTCTGAATATTTCTTGGATTATTCAGCTTAAATATGACACGTGTCCCGCTCTCATTTGTCCTCACGTTCACAACCAAATTTAAGTTCTCATTTGAACCCACCCCATTATATATATATATATATATATAGGGAAGGGTTCAAAATAAAATAAAATAGTTTTTATCCACAATTTTCTATTATCCTAGATTTATCCTTATCCATTAAATTTTGTTATTATCATCAGAGGCTTTTTATGTCGATACGTCCGTGGTCGATAATAATGTGATGATACTGTGATAAGAATTTGATTTTACCGTGACAATGATTTGATAAATTGAATATTTTTAAGATGTGATTCTTATGTGATAATCATTTAATAATTATGTGATTTTTGTTGTGATGAGGATGTGATAATGTTGTGAAAATCAATGATCACGTCTACAAATTTATCTGTTCATTATGTGATTTTCTGTGATAATTATTTAATATTGGTTAACATATTATCTTTATGTGATTTTACAGATAAGGATGTCACTAAAATTATAGATACACACGAAATCACATGATTATCTTTAATTAGTTATTTTATTTTAATTATGGGTTAAATAATTTGGAGGCCTATAAATATTCTTGCATTCTCGTAAGAAGGGGTGTTCTCGTTTGAACCTCTACCTATATATATATATATATATATATATAGGATCAGGTTCAGGAGGAAATCTCAACAAAAAGAACTGAAGAGCACTCTAGGAGTCCTCCATTTAGACGGTATATATGCACAAATGCATACTGGTAATTTTCATCATGCACTCGTGCATACAAAAAAGATAACAACTTCAATAATTTGTATGCATTTTTGCATACCATCCAGATGGAGGGCTCCCAAAGTGTTTTTCAGTTTTTTTTAGTTTTCCCCTGAACCTGACCTTATATATATATACACATATATAGCAGGCTCAAGAAAAAACTGTTAGGATCAAATATCCTAAGTTAGGAAAGTTTTATAAAGAAGGAAACAATTTATTGTAATATTCCATATTGTGTTTTGATCTTATGGGCTTGGGCTTACTATGTAATAGACATCTACTATATAAAGAAGTCTAGGGTTGAGGTTTCGTTTATAAGAGTCATCTATAGTACATTCGCGTTTGTAGTTCTTTAAAGTTTTCATCAATAAAACATTTGACTCAATGATTTGCATATGATTCATCATTGATCTTGTTGAATCGGACCTAACAAGTGGTATCAAAGCCGAAATCGAAATCCATCTGATTTGATACGATCATCATATTTAGCAAGATCAAGGTATTATCGAGTATTTTTTTTCTCTCACTGTGCATCGTTTTTCTTCAGGACTGCAGATTCGTTTTTTTCCTGTTTTAATTGTGTTATCGATCTGGAAATTCTATTAATGTGGTCGAAATTGAATATTCATCAAGTTCATATCGATTTCATCTATTTCATCTATATCGATTGTCAATTTCATATTGTTTGAAGTTTCTTTCTCATCAAGTAAATATTAGTAAATCGATCTAATTTGATATGTAAATCGCTGGATATTCGAAATTACTTGGGATAGAGGCAAGGGTTCAAACGAACAAAAACCCTAACCGCGTATCAAGAGAAACCCTTCACCCGACATAGTTTTATGTCGAGTCCCCTTGGCCCGACATCCGATCTTATCGACTCATACTGGCCCAAGTTCCTCACATGTCGACTTCTCTTGAGCCAACATCATGTTTCATCAAGTCAACTTGACCCGACATCTTTTCTTGTCGAGTCAATATAACCCGACATCTTTTCTTATCGACTCTTTAAGGCTCTACATCATTTTATGTCAGCTCAGCTAGACACGACATCATCTTATATCGACTTACCTTGGCCCGACTTTTTATCTTCTCGGACCCATGCTTATTGGACCTATGTTTCTTGGATCAATATGACCCGAGATTCCCACTTGTCGCATCTCGAAGACCCGACATCCTTGAAAATCGTACTCCATACAACCGAGAACTTCGTGCAGATCCCGATCAAAGCATATCTCGTCGACCACAGTTGAGTTTAAACCCAAGATTCCTTATAGCGGAACCCCCGTGTTGAGTCTCGGGAGGGGGAACATTGTTCATGGATTTCATGCAAAGCCGGATTTGAAAATTTCTTAGAACAAGAGTGATTATTGTTTGTATCTGGTTGGATTAATCAGAAGTCCGACTCTCTGCAATCATCATTCTGGAGTTTTATTTAGATGTCAGTTTCAGTAAGTGTACGCTATTGTTATGTGCTTATAACTCCTAAACATTTACTGTCTGGAGGTTTGGTTGTGATCTAGAATGGCTAATGACGATATTCATTCATCTGATTAAGAAGACTGGATCTGAGTTTGGTTACTTTCTATTTTGGAAGTATTTTGGAAATCGACTACATTTTGAACAATTATATGTCAAAGAAGCAATGCTCATCAAGAAATATCATCTCCCAGTCTGTCATGATATATATTGCCTCGGTGATCCAAGTTCCTTGAGCTTATCATATTAAAGCTCTTTACACATAATTCTTATTCAACATGCGATTAAAGACAGATTCTTTGTTTTTCTTGTTGATTATGCAATGAGCGTTGAAGTAACTCGCACATGTATCTTTTTTTTATGCAGCTAACAGTTGTGACGAGTTGTCTACAGATTGAAGCTATAGTTTGTACAATCAGTGGCGATTATAGCACATTGGATCTGGTATTTCTAGTTGAAACCGAAGACTAAGAGCTTAATTCAAGGGGGAGTTTGGAAGACCGACGAGACTAAAGTTTTTCCAAAGAAAGCAGGAGGAGAAGATTTGAAGATGCTTCCTTTATAAAACTTTAGGGGGAGATTGTTAGGATCAAATATCCTAAGTTAGAAAAGTTTTATAAAGAAGGAAACAATTTATTGTAATATTCCATATTGTGTTTTTTTAGGAAAACCTTATGTCATATATTTAATTTGATAATCGTGGTTACAATGAATGGAGTGAAAAATTTTACTCACGATCTTTCTAATAAGCTCTCTAATGAATTCGTATTTCTAATGATAGCCCTAACCCTTTATTTATATGAGAAGAGAAATACACAATAAGGAAACAAAGAGATAAGGCAATATTCACTTGCCTTATTTGCAAAAGTGATCTTTTCCTTATAGTTTAATTATTCCTAATAATTAAACTTTCCATATTTATGACTTTGTTGACTTTACACTTTGACCCTTTATGTCTTCAATAGTTGTCATCTCGGATACAATATTTTCAGACCTAACAATATCCCCCTTTGTATTCGAGATTACAATTCAGCAAATCAGCACTCTCTTGAAGACGATGAAACCTTGTCAACAAATCTTTATCTTGAACCTTTTGCTCCCCCTTCGAAAATGGTCAATTGATAGGCTTCGTAGCTTCCCCTTAACATTAGCATGAAGTTCAGTGACAGAATGTCGAAGAAGCCGTGATGTTGTAGGGTAAAAATTATCTTCAAGTAGACATGAGAAGTTGCAAGGAGAATTTTGAGAAATGGTGCGCGGTCATCCGATAAAAATGTTTGGCGGGTCTTGTTGGTCCGACAACTTGATTCTCGGGTAGAATAAAACAGTACCCGAAGGTTCACAAGCGGCTGCGTATTTATTCCAGAAGGGCTTATTCGATCTAATCGTACCACGTAATCCTTTAAAAAGCGTTCTGAGTGAGTTGTTTCAACTCCATGCTTTCTTTCCTTTTGAATCTCCTAGGGAGTTGTTCTCCCCGATCGGCCCACCGTAAACCGATGCGCCACCAGGAAAAGTATGGAAGAAGATAGGAGTTTTTTGCTAGGTATTTGACCAAATAAGATCGTCCAGTTCCTATAGAACCTATCACTAAAATACCCCTAGAGAGGGATAAGGCTAAGCGGAGCGAAAAGGGTTTACGACAAACTGAGTTGTCGGATTTTTAAGTAGTCGGATTTTTGAGATGCGATAAACTTCACGTCGTTGTTCCGTGTGATCTTTTTGCGTATCTTTTGATGTACACATTCTCCCCCTCATAACGATCATTTGTCTTTGATACACTTTTTCTCCCCCTCAGAATGATAAGAAGAATCCGAAACATTATGAACAATCAAATACATCAAGTAGAAGTGAAAATATCTCCATGAATCAATGGGTAATGGGCTAACATACAAAAGCACGTATAGCAACTGTTATCACTTAATCAAAAAAAGGTAAAGAACACCCTGAGAATCCTCTATCTAGAATGTATGTACAAATGCATACTGGTAATTTATAACATGCATTCGTGCATATGCACTTGTGCATAACATGCACCCGTGTATATAAAAAAAATGTTTGTATGCATTTGTGCATATCGTCTATACACAAATGCATACTGTCCATATGGAAGGCTCCTAGGTGTTTTTCAATTTTATTTTGTGAGATTTTGTTTTGAACCCCCCTTCTCTCTCTTTATCTCTCTCTCTCTCTCTATCTCTCTCTCTATATATATATATATACATAATCCGCATACAATAAATAACACATATGCCCTTTTAGGCGATTTTTTAGAAAGTTTTATTTATATCATAAATATATATGTAAAAGAACAACCAATATGAATAAAATCAAAGGTGTATATTATCATTTATCATAAGGGGATAAATTACAAATATGTCACTATAAGATATATCAATTCTAATCTAACTCTAATATGTCCATCTCTATCTCTATATATCTATATCGTCATATTCTTTTGAAGAAGACACATTTATCCTTCAACACTCCCTTTATGCCGAGTCAAATGAGTGATATTGCATTATCGTTGCCTCCTTAAAACCTTACGTCAAAATAAAAACCAGTGAAAAAAATAGAACGAAGGAAAGAGTACAACACACCTGTTTATTGACTATTCCTTCCCTCAAATTCGTCCATCCATCATACAAGTTAAGAAAACAAGATGATATATAAATCTGTGGATCCCAGTATATGAGTTAACGATGTGCTTTACAAAGAATAATCAATAAGAACACGAAGAACACTATGAATATGATGAAGATCCGATGTCGGATATCTCACTTGAATGGAATATCGGTTACAATGATATTATCTAATAAACTCTCTCTTAATGATATGAATTAACGATCTTTCTAAAACCTCTTGATCTAATGAATGACCCTAACCCTCTATTTATATGAATAAGAAATATGGTATAAGGAAAGTAAAGATTAAGACATTATACACTTCCTTATTTACAAAATAGAATGTTTCCTTATGTTTAAACATTAAACCTTTCCTAATTAATGACTTTGTTGACTTTACACTTTAGCCATTCACGTCTTCAATAGTTGTCATCTCGGATACAATATTTTCAGACCTAACAATCTCCCCCTTTGTATTTGAGATTACACTTCAGCAAATCAGCACTTTTGAAGACGATGAAATTTTGTCAACAAATCTTTTTCTAGAATCTTTTGCTCCCCCTACGAATATGATCACATTATAAGCTCCGTAGCTCCCCCTTAACATTTGCATGTAGTTCACAAAAGGAAAGTTGAAGGAGCCGTGATGTCTTAGGGTATCTTTTATCGTATAGAACTTTTGAGTTTGTCGGGTCAGGCGATGCGATGAACTGAACTTGTCGTTTGATGAAAGAAGCAAAATATTTTTGCGATATCTTGATGTTGTCGGATTAGGCTGAGCCGACATAAACACTTAGGCATGGATGTCGATCCTTTGGGACGCGACAAGAAAACATGTCGGTTCAAATGGAGTCGACAAGTCTTCAAACATTTGGAAATTTTAAATTTTCTAAGTGTTTAAAATGAATCTTATCTTTCTCCCCCTCATAATAGACATTTGTCTGTGATATACTATTTCTCCCCCTCAGAATGATAAGGATAATCCGAATCATTATGAACAATATCAAAGACAATAAGTGAAAGCGCGAATATGGAATAGTGGGTAAGAGGCTAACATAGAGGCACAAAAATAAACTATTATCACTTAACAGATTCAATTAAGTGGCCTATTTTCAGTGTTGGCATCCGATTAGCACTGATAGGACTTCCAGTTATCATAGATGTAAGTTATAAAACTAACTTCTCAAACTGTTCCGGCATACACACAAAGATATGCTAGTCGAAATGTGGAATCACAAAGACTCATGCAAAGTGTCAAAGAAATATATTTGTATATTTTATGGCTCAAAAATAGACTCGATGTGCACAAAATATGAAGTTCGAAGACCGGAGGTGTGTCTTCTTGTTTCAATATCTAAATCTTCCGAGTGAAGAATAGATAGATGATATGCTAAGTCTCCATGATATATGAAACAAGAATCTTTTGTGAGATACTTGAGTAGTTGGGTGGGGTGACACAAGTTATCGACACCGGGTTCATGTCTATTTCAATATTCATCTCCAAAGAATCGAGAATGAATAGATTGTGTGGCTACCCGGATAACTGTTTAAGTTTGGTAAGGACCAATTTTCTTTTAAGTCCTACCACACCCTCACGTTTTCTTTTATCTCAGAAGCACTCAATTTTATACCCTTTCAAAATATATATCCTAGGGGCGGTTTCATGGTTAGGTCCTTTCGGCTCTAGATTGACCATTGAAACTTCTAATTCCTAACACACACAAAGAATTAAAACATTGAAGTTCGAGTTCTGATCTGATGTATTCATAAGTAGTAATGTAATGTAAACCGGGTTAAGAGCAGGTCCATAGCTGATATACTATGAAGCTAAATAAATGAAAAACAAACGTGGTACTCCCCCTCAAATGTAGCATAACCTTTTGAAAGATTGTCATGTGATGTGAATATTCGGAATTAGAACACACGTGACGTACCTACAAAACAGATTAAAAAGATTTTGGTACCCAAGCTTTGTTGGGTCCTTGGAGGTTAGCTTTAGTCTTTAGATGCAATAAATGGGGAAGTGGGGATACTGTAAGTATCATACCCTTTATAAATGAACTTTTGATTGACAAAATCATTTGTTCCACAAGTAGAACAACAAATCTTTGTGACACTTAGACTAATTAGCTGATTGATAGATTTGACAAAATAAGACAAATTAGTCTTGGAAACAAATGATCTTGTATCAACTACAGGAGATGTATGTGGCATGTTTCCAACACTATCATCTGTAGTTGATTTCTTACTCCAAACCATTTTAAACTTCTTAAAATTACTGGAATTAGCAACAAAATCATTGTGAAACCGATTAGAATTATGAGTCTGAGAATTTGAAGAACTATATATGATTTGGAGATGTTATAATAACTATGTGATTTAACACTTGAGGAACACTTATTCTTTCAGACATTAATAGAAGAAAGAGGAATCATTTTTGAACTTGAAGCAGAATCAAAATCATTAGGAAAAATCAATTTTTCAAGGTCATCTAACTCCGCATTTATTTGTTCGGGAGTGAGTTGTTTGAATGATTCTGAATTCTCTTTATTCATTTGTTTTTGTTTTGAAAGCTTGTTTTCAAGCTCTTTAATTTTGCGTAAGAAATCATCTCTTTCTTTCGTAAGCAAATCATACTTATTTTTTAATTCAGATCTCAAATTCTTTTCGGTTACAAGATTTGATTGTAATTCAGATAATTTCTTTGAAAGTTTAAAATTTTTCTCATCAAAATCTTTTCTTTCTTTCTCTAAACGTTTATTTTTATCGAAAATTAAAACGATTTTATTTAAAACATTCTTTTTATCATTTTCAAATACTTTTCGTTCATGATCTTGAATTTTCTGAAGCTCAGAAAGTTGTTTTGATAGCTCCAGACATTTCGTTTTAGATGTTTTCCTTTATAAAATCACAACCTGTTCAAAATCTGATACTTGTTTAGAAAGTTTTTGAATGGTCAGTTCACAAGTTCTAATTTTGCTTTCAAAGGCTTTTCTCTCAATTTCAAACTTGAGTTTCTCATCAGAAAAAATCTTTCTATTATTCTCAAACTCTTTACTTTCAGAATCTAAAAACTTTTCAAGTTCATCACTAGTCGTTGCAGAATCTTTCCTCCTCTCTAGCTCAGAAATCTTGTTTTTCAGTTCAAATTTTATTTTTATTAGATCAAGATTTTTCTCTTTACAAAAGTCTTCATACTTCATATGATGAGAATTCCTTGCTAGCTCTGTGAGTTGTTCTTCCAAAATCTCATTTTTGTTTTTCAATTCTTTACTTGTGTGTTTGAAATCATTTAGATAAACGTTTTCTCTTGAGAGTTCATCAATCACTTTCATGTTATTCGTGTGTTTTGCTTCAAGTCTTTTAATTTCAGCATTGAGATCAGAAAATTGATTTTGAGAACTCATCTTGAGAAATAAAAATTGAAGTACTAGTTACCTGATTAAGTGATCGTCGATCTGTGAGTTTAGAAGGGATTCTAAGATTTGTTTTGAAAACAGGAAATTTATCTCGACAAAAATTTATCCAGGGTTAGGTTGGCTTGATAAAAGTTTATATTGGGTCAACTGGAATCGAGAAGTCAAAGATGTCGACACGGTGGGACGCGACAATAATTTATGTCGAGTAAAGGTGTCTCGACAAGATATATTATCGGGTGTAAGGGGATCAACAAGAATTTTTTTTATCGGGACAGTTAATCGACAAGAATTTATGTCGGGACAAAGGAGTCGACAAGATTTTATACCGGGTTTAATGGAATCGACAAGAATTCTTATCGGGTCTAAAGGACGCGATAAAAAATCAGAAGACAGGTTATCGAACTTTCGTTTTATCTTTACTTTGAAAAATTGAAGAGCAGGAACGAAGCCTTCATCGACAAAAAAGAACAAGTCGTTTTATGGAAGAGAAGATGTAAGTTCCCGAGTCTCCAAAAAGATCAAAATAAAGTAAAAAAGGAATTACTAAAGTTTAAGGTTTGTATTTGAGAAACCTAAAACCAGAAAAGCTGCAGGAGTCAGCGTTCCTGAGTTTTCTAATAAAAGAGAAGCAAAAGTACGCAGATTAAACTAATAGTAATTATGAAGAATTTAAACACAAGAATTTCGAGGAATTTTTTTTTGTCGATATGTATGATGCGATAAGAAAAATTGTCGATATATAAAGTGCGATAGAAAAGATCTTGTCGATCCAGGCTATGAAAGCTTGAATCGATAAGATTTTGGACAGAAAAAGAATCGAGATTTGTACCTTTGATTTTTCGAGCTCAATCAGAATCAAATCAAAACTTAGATCGTGAGGCTCTAATACCAATTGTGGATCCCAGTATATGAGTTAACGATGTGCTTTATAAAGAATAATCAATAAGAACACGAAGAACATTATGAATATGATGAAGATCCGATGTCAGATACCTCACTTGAATGGAATATTGGTTACAATGATATTATCTAATAAGGTCTCTCTTAATGATATGAATTAACGATCTT
Organism: Silybum marianum; assembly: GCA_036898165.1. NCBI lineage: Eukaryota > Viridiplantae > Streptophyta > Magnoliopsida > Asterales > Asteraceae > Silybum > Silybum marianum. Next base: position 18,313,598 of record CM072540.1, read on the forward strand.
TCTAAAACCTCTTGATCTAATGAATGACCCTAACCCTCTATTTATATGAATAGGAAATATGGTATAAGGAAAGTAAAGATTAAGACATTATACAATTGCGTTATTTACAAAATAGAATGTTTCCTTATGTTTAAAAATTAAACCTTTCCTAATTAATGACTTTGTTGACTTTACACTTTAGCCCTTCACGTCTTCAATAGTTGTCATCTCGGATATAATATTTTCAGACCTAACAAAAATCAATGGTGGTCTCACTAAAATCTTACATCAAGGAACAAAACCCAATGGGAAATATAAAACATTTGATGAAGGAAATAGCACAACATACCAATATTACATGTATAATAGACTTCCCCTTTCATCTATTACACCCTTTGATACTTAAGTTAATCAAATGAGTTTGAAAAGTCTCTACATTCCAATGATTATCCAGATGTTTCTCAAATATGGCCTTAGGCAGTGATTTGGTAAATAAATCACCCACATTCTCCTCATACTTTAATTGATTCACTTGAATCTTAAGGAGAGTTTGTTGTTGCTGAGTATATAAAAACTTTGGCGAATATGCTTTGTATTATCACCCTTGATATATTCTAATTTCATTTGTCCGATACAAACTGCATTATTTTCATATACACATGTAGGATTTTGAGTGGTTAAACTTCAACCACTAGCCTGTCTGATATATGTAATAACATACCTTAACCATATACACTCTCAAACCGTCTCATGTAGAAAGATAATCTCAGAAGGTTCGAGGTTTTAGCTACAAGGGTTTGCTTATTAGATTTCCAAGAAATCGCTGGTTCCCAGCTGTAAAAATATTCTTATTTAGGAACGACCTTTGTGTGGTTCAGAGAGATACCCAACATCAACAAAGCCTGCTAACATATTTTTTGGGGTTTCACTGTAAGGGACAATACTTTCTTTGTTAATACCTTTAACAAGTATTGCAACACCATTTTTCTCTCTATGTGGAAAGAATAAGAACATGTCGATGGTTCCTTTTTGGTATCAAAATATATTATTTATACCATCCCAATGACGTTGTGTCGGTGGATGAGATAAATCTAGCTAAGAAGTTCACTAAGAATGCAATATATGGTCGAGTACATTGTGTTGAGTACAATAATGGGCCTATTAGACTTAGATAGGAATTTCAGCTTGCAATACCTCTTTGTCATCATCCTTTGGATGAAATGGATCTTACTTGTATCCAAGCTTCGATCGATCAAAAGTGTGTTATCTGGATGCGCTTATCCATATTAGATCGCCTAAGCATTTTTTGATATAAGCGGACAGGTGGATAAAGATTTCACAAGCTCGATGTTGTAGTTCTATACCTAAATTGAATCAAGTTTTCCAAGATATTTCATCTCAAATTCATATTTCAAATACCTTTCAGTATCTATTATGTCATCAAGAGTACCTATTATACTCATAACATCAATGTACACAACTATGTTTGAAAATCCAGAACTTGTCTTATTTATAAAAATGCAAGAGCACGATTCATTGTTCTTATATCCCTTCCTAATCAAGTACTGACTCACACGGGTATACCACATCCACCCCGATTGTTTTAATTCGTTGAGTGAGTACTTTAGTTTAATTACAAACACATTATGTGGTTTAGAGTTATTTGAATTGGGTCGTATAAGGTCATTAGGCACTTTCATGTATATCTCTGAACCTAGATCCTCAGAGAGATATGTAGTAACCACATCCATAAGCTGCATATTCAGTCATTCGGAAACGACTAGGCTAATGAGATAGTAGAGCATTGTTACGTCTATCACTAGGAGTATGTCTCCTACTTCTATCACTGTGAGAAACCTTGCACAACAAGACCCATTTATGTCCTATAGGGTTTACACTTGGTGGGGTTAGCACTAACTATCAGACCATATACATGTCTATTTGCAAAATAATCTAGTTCTTCCAGGATTGCTTCTTTCTATTTAAGCTAGTCTTCTCTTTATTGACATTACTCAACCGAGTGTGGTTTGATGTCATCGTGCCTATGATCTCATAAACAACAATACATGCAAATATATCATCGACGAATATGGATGATCTTTCCATCAACTCATGTGCATTCTCATAATTCAGTGAGATTTATTTGTTCTTTAGAATCAATATTGACTTCAGAGCGTCCTCCAATTATTATTCATGGACATAACTATAATCAGAGACAATCTCATGGATGTGTTTTTAGTATTGATGATAGGTGGATCAGTGTAACACCCTAAAATCTGGAAAGAGCGACTAAATTAAAATTTTCATAAATACCATAAATAAAGGATAAATTCCTTTTCCATTAGTCATTACTTGGAGTACCTCGAATATTAAATCTAAATTCATCATCAATACATGATAGACTAAGTCATAGGTAAAGACTAAGTCAAGGTCGGGTGTTACTAAAACCTAATAACTGTCGCAATCTCCAATTGCGGAAGACGTCAACGAATAACTAAAATATTCTTGAGCCTCTAACTAGCACTCATCTCATCACGGTGTCGCTAGAACCAACCTCAACAAGGACCTGATGCACATGCCTTCAAATAAAACGGGTTAGGCTTAACGCCTAGTGAGTTCAAGAGTTTTCAATCATTTATATAAGACAATAATTTGGAAAAATACCGTTTGAATCACAATTTCCACAATGAAATGTATTAAATATGAAAATGACATCTTTCTCAAAAGCCACTATTTTTTGATGAAATAACTTCAACCAAAACACCCATTTAATGTGAGACCAAACCCAATATTCACGCTACCAAGAATAAAGCTATAAACATAAAGATAGAGAAAACATAGTTTTAACCAAATTTTATAAACCATTAACTCACGCTTACTCTTGGAAGATTGTAAAATATCTTAAGATAACGGGGGAGACCCGATTTACTATTCATAGTGACGGAACACATAAGTGAGCCACTTTTTAATGTTAAGAGCTTATGCTAGAATCAATGGCTATTGGCACCAACCAATAATAACTCAAGGTTATGGCCTCTGATGATTCCAGTCAAGAGCTCGCGCTAAGGATCAATGGCTATTGGCACCGACCAATAATAACTCAAAGTTATGGCCTCCGATGATTCCAGTTAGCGACTCACGTAAAGATCAATGGCTATTGGCACCGACCAATAATACAACAATGTATGACCTTCGATGATCCTATACGTAGACCGAAATGGGACGAGAATCCCGATTTTAAGATCGATTTATATGACTATGGATCCATTAAATTCTAGTTATTAAGTTTAATACATCAAGCAAGAAGTATTAATAATTTATCAACACACATACTTTGCTCAAATACTATTATTTCCAAAATGCCTCATAATGCAAGTATATGTATTTTCCAAACAGTTTATAAGATCAAAACTCGAAAGATACTCATAACACCAAAGGATCCTCATTTAGAGATAAGACATTAAAACAACCCACATTTATGAGATTTGTTGTTCCATGTACTTTAAGGAAACAAAATATGTTTTACCAAAAGTTTTTTTATATAGAGATATCGGGACTTCAATAGAAGGTTTATTGTATTTTGTAAAGGCTCAAGAGCGTATCCTTAAAGTAGATGGTGGTAACTATTATTCTTGAAGAATTCTTGTAGCACTACTACAACAATTGTCTGTTGGAAATTGTGTTTTTATCTCATCTGAATCTTACACCCTTGCTTCTATTTATATTTTGTTAATCATCAGTTGTTGTTAAACAATTTCTTCGAATTCGTCATTTGGACTCAGTCTTTCACTTTGCGATCTTGCAACTTAAGATACATATCTTTGTGGAATACGATACTTGCTTTCTACCATTTTATTGCTTGAAAAGGCTGTAGTGTTGACAAGTGTATACATTCATGAGTTACCACTTAGTGTTGCAGAAATAAAATATCTAGCACATCAAGGGTTGAAGATGATGCAACAAATACTCACACTGACATGATGTACTTGAAGGATATGGTGGCATAGGTGACATCGAGAAAAGTATGTGCCCTATACAAATTTGGATTGAGTTTATTTCCAATTTTAAGAGACAATTCTACCCTGAGAATGTCATCATGAGGCAAAGAGTCAACTGTGATTATTCGCAAGTATGTGAAGGAGTTCACTAGTTCTAGGCTTAAGATCTCTGATGTTTCAGATGACAACGTCTTATTCTACTTTTTGGATGGGTTCTCTCCATCGGAATAAATGAAGATTCGAGGGTGTAGGCTAGCTACAAGACCTTCCTGTCTCTATTGCAGAAGCCGAATCAATTGTCAAGCTTACTGAGGAAAAAAATGACATTAACAAGTATGAAGGTATAGGTGTGGGAGAGAATAAAAACACAAAGCCAGGAAGCCCACTTTGGAGAAGTGGAAAAAGGAAGGGGATTGGAGGATCATCAAAGTCATCGATGATACATATGAGAATGATACACTATTTAGAGAGAGGGGGAGTCAAGTTTCATATGAGAATGATACACTATTTAGAGAGAGGGAGAGTCAAGTTTCATATGAGAATGATACATATTTAAGAAAATAAGAGAATGAATGAATCACATGTGATTTTGCACTAACATCACGTACAAAATTACATGTGATTCATGCGACCTTGCTATGCGGCCATAGGGCCCCCCACACATTTTTTGGACCGTTAATGTAAAATCACATGTGATTTTGTACATAATATAGTCATTCTCTTAATTTCTCAAATATGTATCATTCTCGTATGAACCTACACCTCACTTACTCTCTCTCTCTCTCTCTATATATATATATATATATATATATATAGAGAGAGAGAGAGAGTTTGAAAAAAAACGTCTAATTATTACCAACCATATAAATTAATCTCAAACGTTCATTTAGGGGTCGTTCATCAAACGCTTACCCGGGTAAGTGCTTACCAAGTCATATTATCTTACCGGAGAAATATAACGAGTACCAAAAATCTTACCCGGTAAGAGCAAAGACAAGGAAAACAACGACCAAGAGTCTTACTCGGGTAAGTGATTGCGACGACTCTTACCACGGTAAGCGCTTACCGGGTAAATTGTTGCATACGATGTGGTTTTTGTGGACTAAAATCTTACCCGGTAAGTAAGTGATAGTGTTGAATTTTGCCGGTAAGCACTTACCCGGATAAGATTTGATAAACGGCCCCTTAGTCTCACTGATATATATTTTTGTAAATATCTCAATTGCTTTTTTATATCTGAAATGTTAATCATAATAAACAAACTAAATTATCTTTTCATAAATATTTATATCATAATTAATAAGTTGTTATTTTTGTAAATATCATATTTGACTCGTTTATATTAATTAGAGAATTTATATTTAAAACTTTATATATATATATATATATTATATTTATGTTTGAGCAAGAAAGTTGTTGAGAGATGTGAAATAGACAATACAAGCTCATGGGGCATATGAAGAGATAGATATGGAGGAGACGGTGCCATAATTTAAGTCTCTATATTTTTGACTTATTGTCTCAAAAGTCAAAGCACAACCATTCCCCCCACTTCCTTCTTGCTTCATAAAAATAATACAAAACAAATTCAAAAAGAAAATAGTATTGATATAATTTTTTAAAAATTAAAAGCTACCAATTTAAAAAAGGACAAATGCCGTGCAAAATATATGTACTTTTATTGTTTATTTTTGGGAACAATTTTAAAGTCAATATTTTCAAGATTAAAATGGGTTTCTTACTTTCTTAGTAATATAATGTATATTTTTAAATTCTACAAAATTCAAAAATTAATTTAAAAACTATATTCTCAAATAAGAAGCAAGTAAAAACACTTTTATGCACAAAATTTCCTTTTATAATTATAAATATTGTTACATGATACATGGAACAGGTTTTCTTAGAAACCTAAAATTAATTTATGAATTTATGAATCGTTGACACACATAATATATTTGTTAGAAGTATAAATATGTTATTTATATTGAATGTTATAACATGTATATTAGTTATAAATGTATGATTCATATGATAATATGTCCAATTCATAATGTATTATGAATAGTTACATGATTTCTAATTAATTTTAAATTTCTAATAGAACTTTTTCTACAATACATATAATAGTTAGGAACTTATATATTTTCATAAAATAAAACTTATAAAATCTAGAATAAAGAAAATATTAATTAGATGTCCGGTCACGTTGTGTGTTGGGGTTCATGCTTCCCAACTTGTAGAGAAGGCACCCCGGAGCTTTCTCCATCAGCCAACTCCAAAGTTTGACTTTTCTTTCCTTAAATTTCAAATAAAAAAATATTTCATAAATGAAACATTATAATTTTATAATTTTATTTTCAGATTTTAAAATAATCTTACAGAATTGTTATAATTTATATCATTACTGATTTAAAATTTATAATTTAAGGTATAACTTAGGGGTCAGATTCAAGGGAAAACGTCAAAAAAAAGAAAACTGAAGAATACTCTGGGAGTCTTTCATCTAGACGCTATGCACTAATGCATACTGGTAATTTGTAACATGTATTTGTGAATATGCATCAATGCATATGTAATAATAGAAACATTGGTGCATAAGAACAAAAAATTATTGTATGCATTAGTGGCATGCATACCGTCCAGATGGAAGACTTCTAGTGTGTTCAGTTTTTTTTTTGTTTTTTTTCTATAATTTAAATATTCAGAAAACTGATTACCTTCCTTAACTTTTGATTAACTTACATAGCAACTTTGGTTCAAAGGTTGGAGGGGTTTCTTCTAACTCGAATGTATCTTTACAGCCTTTTGATATCGTAAGCATTAAAATGTGAGTTCAATGTCTACTGAGTTTATATTTTCGCGTGTTTAGCAATAGATCATTGCAATTAATGATCATAACTTCAATAATCATATATGCAATTTTGCTGTTAAGTGGGAGGAAGGTTGTGTTCCCTTACTACTTGATATATATCTTGTTGTACAGTGTGTATATTGATTGTTTTGGTAATAAAAGGTACCTTTGCTGTTAAATATATATACACATGCAATTTTGCAACATATAAATGATTTTAACGCTACAAAAAAGACTATTACCGACGGATAAATCCATCGAAAATCTGCCGCTAAAAGATGGATCCGTTCGAAAATCCGTCGGTAAAACCACCGTGGGAAAAGACATCGACGGATAACCGACGGTTGCCATTTCCGACGGAACTACCTACAGATTAGTGGCGCCGAGGTTTCTGATGGATTACCGACAACCTCTTTTATCGACGATTTTCCGACAGATTACCAAACGGATTATTTCCGACTGCCATCTTAATGACGAAATTTAAAAAAAATAAACAATAGATATATATTTTTACCGACGGATTAATCCGTTAGAAATATTATTAAAAAAATAAATAAATAAATAAATTAAAAAAATTTGATTTCCTGTACAAATGATCATGCCAAGATTTTCAAAATCAATTGTAAATCAAAACGAAGATGTTTTGAAATAAATTGTAAATTGTATTACAAAATTCTATCCCAAGTTCTAACAATATATGCTAAGATTGGGAAGGAGGGGGAGGGCCGGGGAAGGTGTATAGCCTTGTACTACGCCATAAATGCCTCGAACTGCTTCTCCAACTTCTCTGCTGAAGTAACTCCACAAAAATGATTAAAAACAATATATATATATATATATTACAACTATATGAAACATAAATCCTCATCACGAGCACTAGACGAGGCCCTGCTGGAACTGGCATTAAGATGACTGGTCATAGCAGCCCATGATCATTGATTGTTCCCGAATCCGTAAATGCGACCCTTACGCCGACCTCCAACACTATGCTCCCACAACTCTGGGTTATTGGGAGGAATGATGCTCGGATCAGCCCCGCCCCAATGTATTATTCTCTAAGATGCGAAAACGATGCCTACGACAAACCATAACAAAATTGTGTTAACTTACTTGTAGACAGCTCGATAGCATAACAAATGTAATTTTCGAACATATCCATTTACTTGTTTTAAATAATAAAATGTAACTATAACGATTACACCTATCGTCTGTTCAGCAGTAGCAGCCCAAATTAATTAATTGTTATATATTCTATAAAACAAACTAAATTTGGTACAAAATCGAACTTACTGCCATTTCAGTCGTCTTCGGAGTAACGTATATCGGAGGATTCGTGGGCTGATTGCCAACGGATTTTCGAGGGTTTTTGTAATTAAAAAAATAAAAAATAAATAATATGTCGGAAATCCGTCACTAATTCCTGACGGATTTCTGATGGATTATTTAATCATTAATTTTTATTTTTTAAAATCATTATTTCTGTTGGTAATTAGCAACGGAAGAAAATTCGTTGGAAATAAGTCGCTAATTACCGACGGATTTGAAAACTGTTGGCAATTTTCGACGGATTTTTTTGATTGGTTCAGTCAGTGAACCGTCAATCGGTGATACTCGCTTTTATAGTTGTGTATATTATCGTTCATTTTATTGCATATGTTACACCAAGTTTCTTTACATTCTTTTGAAGTGTAAGATCCCTTTGAGGGTCTTTCCCCTTAATTCTTTTTCATTTCTTATTATTAGTGATATATTACTCTAAAGTTTATGTAATAAATTGAGTTATAGGCATTTAGCCCCTTTGATGTTCAATATTTAAAAAATTAGGCGCCATAATTTGTCCTTGTGGGCTCTCCTTTTCCGATCTCTCTCTCTCTGTTATCCTCTTGTCCCCCCTCCTAAACTAAACGGACGAACGAATAAACATATTAGCAAAGGCATACGAAACAAATTAGCTAGCGCAAAACCACAGATGGCAAAAGCACAATAGCACCTCCTGGACAGAAGTTAAGAACTAGAAATGCAGAAGGCTGAAGCGAATAACAAAGGTATTTTAGTTTTATCTATGCATTTTACCATCAATTCTTCAACCTTGCCAACTAAAATTTGTTTGTTTGGATGAGATTTGAAGCAACTCCTTGGTTTCTAAGGTAAAAATCTTGTGGTTTCTTGAACTCAGATATTCACATGTGTCTAGGTTAAAACTTGAAAGCCATTTTGAACTCGAGCCTCTAGGTGAAGATATATTATCACTACAAAACAAAGAGGCTTCACTAGTGAGTTATTCTAGCCAGTAATATTTCGCGGATTTATGGCTTAGCTGATTGACCATCACCGACGGATATTTCCATAGATGATTAAGAATCCTCCTGTAATCATGATCACCGACTACATTTTCTTTGACAATGAGATCCGCCGGTAATGGCTTTTTTCGGTGGATCAATGACGATTTTTTTTCGTTGGTGAAACCTTTTTATTTTGTAGTGTATGATTTAGGTAGTTATACATTCAACTTTGATTTGCTAATTAGGTTGAAGAAACGGTCATAAAATGGTTTTTATAGGTGTTCACACTAGCTAGCTTGTGTTCTCCTAGACTAATTCCATATGGCCATGAAGTTAAAAGACAAACAAACCCTACAATGGCTATAGAGGGAGTTGAATTGTCACCTCTGGTCACTAAAATGATTTATTGGTGAGTTGTTAAAATGTTTGTACATGGTGAATGTTTGGATTTAGACGGTTGTAATAACACACTTACCTTTAATATAACTTGCACTTTATGTTATAATGATATCGATCTTCATACAATATAGTAAGATCATGGTTTGCATCTTAATTATCCTATCAATCAACAACATAGAATTTGATTAACTTATATGAATATTGGTCCCTTCAACTAATATTTGCTATATATCCAAAATCCTAAACCTAACTTTCAAGTTTCTTGATATAAGTATTTAACTAACTTGAATATTTGAAGACTTTAGATGTAACATTATATTTTCCATGTTTTCTATTTAACAAGTCTTCTAGACCAGGATATGTACTACAACCAACAACCATTTGCTATAGATGGGTTATAAAAGTACGTAGAAGAAACTTGGCGGAATGGATGTGTTTTTCGCATCTATAAGGACTAAACATCTTTTGATCCACAATATTGCATTAAAAGGCATGAGATGATTTGTTGAATGAGGCATAAGATTTACATAATATTTTTGAGAAATTTACAATTAAAAAGCATGAAAAGAATAAATAAGATAGATGACTAATATTTATTCACTTTGGTGGTGTACCTTTCAAGCAATTGCATTTGGAGACTAGAAGAAAATACTAGATTCCATCAACAAACATAGTTGTCTTCAAATGTTGAAGCACTTGGGTATTTTTAGCACTGTTATTAAAGTTTTTTTTTTCTCATCTTGCTCCTAAATATGCATGTTATACATCATCGGTGATTCAGAATAAAATTTGAACCTTATTTCATGTAATATGAGACGAATGGTTTGTGAAGATATTGGTGGTGGAAAGTTTTGTTTACTTGCTGATGAAGCACAAGGATTGTGACCACTGAATTTATCAGGACTGACGTATTGCAGTCATAAGTTTTTCAGGATTAGTCTATACAAAACCTGAGACACCGTTCCTAAAAAATATATGAAATGTCTATGGTTTTAAAGTTGTTAATAAAGAGGGACTTATTGTTATACCCAAAAAATTATATCGTTAACTTCGTTATCTGTTAAGGATTCTTCCGTTACTATCGTTAGTCTCGTCATAAGTTACCGTAACTTAACTAACGGAACATTAGAAAAACTCACCTAACGGCGACACAGACAACCGTTATGTCCTTTACGTATACATTTATGTTATTTTCAGTTACAGGTCGACGACATTATGCTAGTCATGAAGACTAATCATCAAGGCGCGACCGTTATAGCCGTTGGAAAGCAATTAAAGATGGAATCTCAAGATCAAGTATAAAAATAGACTAAACAAGCTAGGATAGTACGACCGATTAGCTGAAGAATACCGGAGAAAGCATTCTGAGAACATTCATACGAGCTCACGACAACGTCATCGATAGTCTCGACAACTATAGCACGAGTCACGACACCAGTCTTAGACTCACGACTACACATCTACACACTTTTGCTCTGTAACTTTATTTGCCTGTTCTAAAGGTCGGCGTCCCTGTTTGACGTCCATAGTACACCGACGATCCTCTTTACGGTCGTCCGCGGTAATTTTCCCTCCGAAGAGGGTTTTCCGCGTCAACAATTATTTGTGTTGTTTACTTTCCGTTATTGGTTTTAGAAGTGATTTTCCTTTCTTTAGTTGATTAAGGTACGAATCATCCGGCTACCGTTAAGTCATTTTTTGGCATTAATAGTTTGGGGCCATCCGTGGGACCCAACTAGAGAAAAAATATCTTCGAGAAACCCCTCTTTTTTACTAATCTGGTTGAATTTTCTGTAAGCACAAGATGGTAAGAATAGAGGATGTTCGAGGCGTAAATATGCCTAATGACATAGAAGCTCTGCACCAGCGGATAAATTTCTTGGAAGAACAAAACCGAAGAGCTAACCAAGAAATCCAGGCCCTAAGAAACAAAAATGGCGCTTCGACGTCGACATCGGTACCTGGGACCAGATCTCAAACTCCTTTGCCACCGCCTCCTCCCCGAAGTATCGCGCCCTCGTCGTTTCCGGTCGTAACGCCACCACCGCCACCGCCTAGATCCTCTCTGCAGGCATATCCGTCTATTCCAATTCCTTCATCTGCTCCGCTAACGTATACACCAATGTCTCAAGCGACTTCGCAAGCATCTGTGACCGTACCGATCCCACCGGTGCTTGAACATTTGTTCACGATCACATCGGCTCCTCAGAATACCTCACAAAATTCATACACCCGCACTAAATAACTCTGTTAAAGAACAACCATATATGCCATATGTACCGCCCTCTCAGCCAAATAACCCTTTCTTGGGACAAACATGTGTATCCACTCCTATCCCAAATACCACCATATACACGTACACCGTTAATCCGAATATGACTATTAATGGTGAAAGTCATGATTCTACTCATCAGAGCATACCATTTTCGACTAACCACACGTCGATCCTAATGACGAACGTGAATAATCCATTCTATACCTTTGAAATTCCATTCGACGGCTCAGTCGCCGGAAAATTTAGACAACTTGAAGAACAAAACGAAAGAATGTTGTCGAGACTTGCAAAACTTCCTGGGGCAGCAGTTCCGGTGGTTTGCATGTGCAAAAAGTTTTGGAGCATCTCTCACTAGTGTTGCATTGCAATGGTTAATCAACCTCAAGCCCAAGTCGATACACTCCTTCGCCGATCTAGTTAGTCAATTTTTTCAGCAGTTCGCTAGTAGTCGCAAGATGGAGAAAGAAACAGGTGATCTTTATTACGTAATTCAGAAGGAAGGTGAATCCGTCAGGAGTTATTTCAACAGGTTCAACATGGAAATGATCGTAATTCGCAACTGTAACACCAGGACAGCGATCGAAGCCTACAAGCGAGGGTTGAATGATAGCTCAGGATTATACCTGGATCTCACTAAATACCCAGTTGATACATTTGAGGACGTGAGAGCTAGGACTCTTGCTCACGTGAGAATCGAAGACGACGCTGCGTTCCGACAAAGAACTTTGACTGATAAAAAGATTCTTGGGGTCAAGAAGCCAGACTTCAAGAACTCGAAAGTCGTCTCTAACGTCCGATTCGACAAGAGAAAGGCTGAAAGCAGAGTAGAACCTAAATTCACCCAATATCCGAAAATTTCTACGTATGGTTTTGCAGGAACCCCCAAGGAATTGGTAGAAATGCTAAAGAATGCTCAAACCACGATTCGATGGCCCAAGAAAAGCGATCGACCGAACAATCAGAAAGACATGACGAAATGGTGCGACTTCCATGGTGACGATGGAGATGACACAGACAACTGTCAGGCCCTGAAGAAAGAAGTCGCATGGCTATCACAGAAGGGTTATCTTAGTGATTTGCTTTCGACACAAAACCCATGTAAGATCTCTAGACCCACATCTCCTGCACATACTAAAGTCGTGAATTGTGTGACAGGAGGATCCGACGTCTGTGGATTCACATATTCTGCCGCAAAGAGACACGCAGGCCAAAAGTACGATGAATCCAGCATTCCCGTCGACCGCCAAAAAGAAGACGACGGAAAGCTCAATTCCATGACGATAATGTTCGGTGATGAAGATTTCGGCGACGTCAGACGACGACACCATGATGGTCTTGTCATCCAATTAACTATCGGGAATTGTCTGACCAAAAGGATCCTTGTCGACGGAGGCAGCTCAGCCAACATTATCTTTCTTAACACACTCAAAGCAATGGGGATAAGCGAGAAAGAGATCGTAAGACGCTCGACAGTCCTACTCGGCTTCAATGGCGATGCTTCCACAACAGTAGGGGAGATCACACTGCCAATCTTTGCAAAAGAAGTTAATCGATCGACTCGTTTTAATGTGGTCGAGTGTTCCTCAGCCTACAACGTTATCTTGGGAAGACTTTGGATACACGACATGAAAGCAGTCCCCTCGACCTTTCATCAAACAATAAAATTTCCCGCTCCATGGGGAATTCAGGAGATAAAAAGCGAGCGAAAAGACGCTAGAGAATGCTACAAAGTCGCAATGAAGCCCCGAAAGCAAAACATCTAGCAATTACAGAGCCAGACGGACGATGCGTCCCCTGACGATTATGGACTTCAAGAAATTGCCTTAGATCCTGCCAAGCCAGAACAAACAGTATTTCTGGGGGCATCCCTGAACGAAGCAATAAAAAGTGACCTCATAAACTTCCTCAGAAACCACTCTGACTGTTTCGCTTGGACGCACGAAGATATGGTCGGCATAGACCCGAATATCATATCACACAAGTTGGACGTGGATTCAAACTTTCTTCCGATCAAGCAAAAGAGTAGGAAGTTCGCTCTGGAGAGGAATAAAATCATCAACAAAGAGGTCGACAATTTACTAAAGTCGGGAAAGATTCGAGAGGTTAAATATCCAGAGTGGTTGACCAACGTTGTCGTGGTTAAAAAGAAGAATGGAAAATGGCGAGTCTGTATCGATTTTAAAGATTTGAACAAAGCATGTCCTAAAGATCCTTTTCCTCTTCCACATATCGACGCTATGGTTGACGCTACTGCAGGACATGAACTATTGACGTTCATGGATGCGTATTCCGGGTACAACTAGATACTTATGCATCCCGACGACCAAGGAAAAACAGCTTTTATGATGGACAAAGGCATCCCCTTCGTTTCCCCTAGAAGAAAAGGGCGTTTTCCCCAAATCCCTTCTCGGGGGAATCGACGATGAAGTCGTCCTTTGAGCTCCCGGAGCCGATGACGCAGCCTTCGCCCCTGGTTCGAGAGTGGCAACACTGATAGGCTCAGCATGGATAATACCCATGGGTGCCCCAACAAAAGGAGCAACGCCAGAAGGGCCGCTTCCAACCCCTGGGGTGGCGACACCAAATTGTCCCACCCTGGTCCTCTTGGTCGACGGACCGGTGGACGAATCTCCCAAGGCCAGGGCCCTGCCCTGTCGGGCCAAATGCGCATCTCTTTCCCTCTTGGACATCCTCTGAAGAGGAACTTCATCTGGAAAAAGAGAAAGTTAAAGAAGGAAAGAATCACACGGCAAAAACAAATCAGACGTCATTACCTGCCATTTCTTCCTCCTTTTCTTCCCTCTCTTCTTATTCCCGACGACGGTCCTCTCCGATTGATCTCGATGTCTGGGAAATACCCGCAGTGACGTCCTCAATGCTTGGATGGATATAGAAGGACCTTTCCTTGACTGAAAAGTCTTTCAAAAATTTCTCAATCACGTCCGTAGTATTATTGACTACGAAGGGACTGAAATCTATCTCTGCAAACAAAGCGATTAAATAAGAGTAAATAACAAGAAGTGGAAAGGAAGGTAAGATCTTCTATAAACAAAAACAAAAATACTCACTAACGGAATTCCACCCTGGTACTATCCATCGACTACTGTCTGTTCGGCATGTCAAACGACCAAAAACGAAGCGGGTCTTCCATTTACGATCATTGACCTTTGTCTCCTGAACTAATGTCTTAGGCACCTTAAAACGACTACAAAGGGTGTACCTCAATTTCTCATCGTTTTTCACGGAATATGCCGTGAGGAGGTCTAAGGCATTGAATTTCAACAGCCAATTTACCGTCAGGCGCTCAATCGTATATACTACTCGCCAAAATTGGGGCATTAATTGCCCTGGGGACAAATCGAAAGTAGTCATAAACTCATTCGCTAAACCCGTAAACGGTCAAGATATCCCTATTCTAAAAGGATATTCGTATAGAACAAAGGCGTCCGCCGGACATTCAAGAGACCTAAGATTCCCAGGAATGATGAGAGACACATCGTCTGGTAAACCCGACGTATCCCTAAAAACCCTCAGGTCATCATCGCTCACTATCTTACTCGAGGGATCCATCTCTCTATCCTTCATCCCTAAGTATAGGATGGATTTATGATAAATCCTAGGGTTTGATCGCTATGAACACACGGAAGATCTTCAAAAAGGAACGTACCTTCGAAAATTTTTATCGGCTTTCGTAGGTGCGTAGAGAGGAAAAACTCAAATTTTCCCTTTTGTGTCGAGAAAGGAAACGATTCGGTAATCCCCTAAAGCGACAACTGTCCGGGTTTATCATGCAACCAACGAATGTTCGACACCTGTCCCACGCCTATGTCATCCGTATACCACGCGGATGACATCATCCGAATCCTTATCCTTTAACTGAAATCGGTTGCAACTCCTAACTAAATCAGTTAATACATTTGATCGATACAGTTACCAAAGAATCGATCGTGTGACAAAAATAAATTCTTGAAAAAATCTTTCGCCAAAAAACTTTTTCAAAAATTTAGGGGAAAACTGTTATAACCAAAAATTTATATCGTTAACCCTGTTAAGGATTCTTCCTCTTACTATCATTAGTTTCGTCAGAAGTTAATATAACTTAACTAACGGAACATTAGAAAAACTCACCTAACGGCGACACAGACAACCGTTACGTATACATTTATGTTATTTTCAGTTACAGGTCGACGACATTATGGCAGTCATGAAGACTAATCATCAAGGCGCGACCGTTATAGCCGTTGGAAAGCAATTAAAGATGGAATCTCAAGATCAAGTATAAAAATAGATTAAACAATCAAGGATAGTACGACTGATTAGCTGAAGAATATCGGAGAAAGCATTCTGAGAACATTCATACGAGCTCACGACAACGTCATCGATAGTCTCGACAACTATAGCACGAGTCACGACACCAGTCTTAGACTCACGACTACACATTTACACACTTTTGCTCTGTAACTTTATTTGCCTGTTCTAAAGGCCGGCGTCCCTGTTTGACGTCCATAGTGCACCGACGATCCTCTTTACGGTCGTCCGCGGTTTTTTCTCTTCGAATAGGGTTTTCCGCGTCATCAATTCTTTGTGTTGTTTACTTTCTGTTATTGGTTTTTAGAAGTGATTTTTCTTTCTTCAATTGATTAAGGTCCGAATCATCCGGCTACCATTAAGTCATTTTTTGACATTAACACTTATTGTAAAGCTTTTTTGGTACTTGTTCATGTACCTGACATACAACACAAATTCCAAAAGATGGAACCTAACAACCTTGATACTAAGTCTATTGGTAGTCATGGGTATGATGATGCAATCAACATGTGAGGGAAATTCTAGGGTTTGCAAACGTTGATTTTAAATGATTGTCAATATTTGTAGGAATAACAACGAGTCGGGTTCAGGCCGGTTATTGGTATCCCCTTCCCTAAAGTTGATAAGCAAAATCATCTCTGTAACCGCTCGATCCCCATCGGGACTCTATCAGGGATCCCCTCGGTTTCCCCGATCCTCATTGGGGAACCCATGAAGGGTAAAAATCCTAGTTCCCCGTTGGTCAAACCCGAACCCGAAACCAAAATCGGTCCAAAAAAGTTACAATATGTTAATTTTGACAACTAAAAGTAAATTATTATTTTTAAACATGCAAGTCTAAATATCTGAAACATAATCAAACAAAAAACTGAATAATGTCTTAGATTACAACATAAAAGTAAATAGAAGTACAAATATCATTCAACTAACAACACATTTTCATGATTAAATAAATAAACTAGACGCATTCATGAGGCATATTTGGAGTGTTAAGGAAAAGTGGATAAAAGCCTTTTAAATTTTAATATGTTGGTTATTTTCTTTTTAAATATATTATATATATATACACACACATATCGGTCCGGGCTGGGCCAGTGATCACCGTCCCTGCCCCCATCTCCGTCCCAGATAAAATCCCTGAATTTGTCCCCGATCCCTGCCCCGTCCACCATAAGAAGTCCTAAACCTGGCCCAAAAATTTTGCTTTTCGATTTTTTTTCCATCCCTACGTATTTGATAACTCTTAATTTTAAGTGTTATTTACATACCAACCGGGTGTGTTTTATTCTCTTTTAGTGTTGTGTTCTCTCTTTATGTGTTCGTTATTTCTTCTCTTTATTAGTTTATTTTCATTTAAAGTTGTTGGAGAATTTTTAATGATTATACACATCATTTTATGTGTTAAATGTTGGATTGCGGAATGTATCCACTGTGGTGGGCTATGTAAATATGAGTGACAACTAAAAAGTATCATTGATTACTTTTGCTCATTCAACTACATTATGAAAGTTAAACTCTAGAATATCAACGAAGATGAAGATAGAAGAAAAGAAAACCCAAATTTTGGTGCAAAATTTTCATCCTCAAATGGCTTCCTAGAGACTTCCAACGGTGAAAATAAAAGATGAGCATTAATGTACTACTAAACGAAAGACTTTTACCTACGGACATTTTCGTGGGAAATCTGTCATTAAAGGATGATTATTCACAAAACCGTCACAAAGTTCATGGCTAAATTGATAGTGGGTAATTCAAATCAGTGACAGATTATCCAGGGATTCTCTGGGTAATCTGTTGGTATTTTCTCTAAAAATATCGGATTTTACCGAACTATTGGTATTTTTTGGGTGATCCGTGGGTAATCACCGACGGAAATTTTCCTAGATAATTTTTGTGGGCAAAAGTCATTTGTTTTGTAGTGATGCAAGTGTTAAGGGATGAGGCATTTAGACTTGTGGGTTTCTAAAGGTTTCAAAGTCCTTAGAAAAACCTTGGGGTAAATGAGGTCTTCATTCACCTTTTCTTCCACTATACAAAGAAGCCATGTTGAAACATTCAACACACCTCCAGCAATGTAGAAGGTTTTAGCTACTTCTGAGACATTTTATATAGTTGTAGTTGTAATTGATTTTCATGTACATTTCTTTATAGTTGTAGTTGTAATTAATTTTCATGTCTATAATTTTCGGCACTACTAGCCAATGTGGCAGCAACTTTTAGTTTATTTTCAATGCAAATGACTTTTGAGTATGGATGTGAGTCGAACTTAAGAGTAGTAGGCAACACTTGGGTGTTGCATGCCATCGTTGCTAACTCTTGGGATTGGTTACTTGAGTTGAAGCTTTTACTCAACAAGGACAAGCCGATCATTTGAAAGTGTTAATATTAGGTATTAGAACCGAAGATGGGGGATTATGAAATACGGATTGAGTGATGCAAGAAGATTTGAGAAAGTCTTTCATAATCAGGTAAGATACAAAGTTTTCCATGATTTTGAAAATAACGTCCAAACATCGGTCGAAAGTGGTGCTACAAAAAGATTTGACACCTTTACCATACTAGTAGAACTAAGATTTCTTGAAATCTGCCTTGTTCGGTTGGCAAGCCTTCAGTTGGTAAAAATGGTGATTTTGTGGGGAGACAGTGACCACCCTCTATGGAAGTTCACTTTTGAGAGATAAGGACTTTTATAAATGTTTTTTGATTAGTCTCCTCGACCATATTGTTACTACTTTTGAGAGATAACATTTACACTTATTACCAATTTTTAGTTACTTATTTAGATTTTATTGTGAAAATCATCAAACTCGCTTAAATATATTCAATTTTATTCTCTAATTTAAATCATTATATTCTCGACCAACTATTTGAAGCTCTAAAATTCGATCTCTGTAGACATGATTTCGATATATTTTTTACCACTTTATTACTTGAAAACGATCAAAAATTGTGGCCATTTTATGGACAAACGCATTTTCCCACTACTAAGTTATTTTTGCATTGCTAACATGCATTGACAATTTGAAGAGTTCATTGAGTTATAAGTTGAGTTTTTCATTGGTTTTTTTCTTTTACCCTAATGGAAGGTTTTAGTTAGGATGTCCCTTATCATAATACTTTTGATATTCTACAGAACAACATCCTAATTTTTTGACAGATGTTCAAGGTGATACGCATATTCTTTATTTTCACCTCCCAATCAAGATTGGAATGAAACATTTATAATTATATAGTTGCTCAATCATGAGAGGAGAATTTTGATTATCACTCACCATGGATACATGTCCTATGTTCAAATGGGCCAATTACCCACCTAGTAGGGGGAGCATTGGGCGAGTTCGGGCAGGTTTTGGTGGAGGGGTGTAAAACCCGATCGGGTTTCGAGGACGAGAATGGAAATCTAAACCGCACATATTCGGGGTAGGGCCCCGTCGGGTTCGGGTGACTTTGGGTAGGGCGGGTTTGGACGGGTAGTTTGGGCTTGTAACAAAAATCACCATGGCATATTAAAACATTACATCTCTATCAAGTATCAATTATATATATAAAACAACATCCTTTCTTTTTTATCCCAAACTAGTTGGGATTGGCTAAAATTGGATTTATAAAGAAATTCTATATAATTCCAACTCCAACTATTCAACACAGATGCAGTGCAACAACGCTTTAGTTTAGGAATAAATATGATCAGGGATTTATCATTTATGGAATAGGAAGTATGAGTGGAACGGTGGCAAAGACCTGGATGGTTTCTTGAATAATGGTACTTGGTGAATGCTGTTGTGGTGAATTGGTGATGATGATTAATATATTACATACTATATAGTTATATATAATTATATATTGTAGATTCATCATTCATAGTTACGGTGGATAGAGATTAATAATTTAAAATATAATATGATATATATATATATATATATATTCATATAATAGGTTCATAGTTATCATAGTGATTAATATATTTTAGAGTTAATTACATATTTGGTCTCTGTGGTATACTAGTTTTAATACTCTGGATTCTTAAATGACAAAAATACCCACCATGTGCTTTGCACATGGGTACTTTAACAGAGACAATATGGATGGAGTTAAAAATAAGGACCCAACATGTCATAACATGAAAACCACGAGTCCAGAATTGTAATTATTTCATTTTAGGGACCCAGACTATTTAAACCAGTATATCACAGGGACCAAATATAAAATTAACTCTATATTATATAATATATATATAGAGGAAAGTTCAAATGTGAACTCAAATTTGGTTGTGAACGTGAGGACAAATGAGAGCGTGACACGTGTCATATTCAGAGTGAATAATCAAAAAAATATTCTGACTGAATATGACACGTGTCGCGCTCTCATTTGTCCTCACGTTCACAACCAAATTTGAGTTCTCATTTGAACCCGCCCATATATATAATAGATTTATATTGATTAGGAATGTTAATGTTAGTCTCTTACGCAATTAGAAATTTATGAGTTTCCAATTAGGAATGTATTAATTGGACTATGGTAACTAGTAACTTGGCAAGGTAATATGTAGGCCGACCCTTTAGGATTTAGATCATTTCGGATATTCGGGCAGGTTGGGTGCCAAATATGCAAACCCAACTCGAACCCTATAATCCTACTTATTAATCGGATATCGGGTTTAAATTATTTTCGGGCCTCCAGAAGATTCGGATTTTTCGGTTCGGGTTCGTTTGGGTAGTTCAGGTTTGGTCGGGTTTGCACATTCCTACCACCTAGAGAAGGCCAAATGGACCCAGCCCCGCCCGAGACCGTTTACAAGCCCGAAATCTGGGACTGGTTAAGGATTTTGGAAGTTTCATCGGCCTGGCCCGGTGTTCGAAAAAAGAGCCATTTAAAAAAAAATAGCCGTTGGGGAATGGTATTATGACCCTTTTTTGGCCAAAAAAGAGCCATTTTTTTGGCTTTTTTGTCTCTTAAACACTATATATATGTGTTGTGACGTATGGAGTTAGATACCAAGTTACAAAACGCAAAAAAAACAATAACAATTCTCGCTATTCTCGTATTCGTTTCTCGCAAAAAACGTTCACATTTCTTTCTCTCCACGGTTCTAGTTCTACCATATTTCTTTCTATATCTTCCAGAAATGGCCGGTAAAGGATCAAACGAACAAATTACCAAGGTTCTTGCCGATCACAGTCGAAAGTCGAAAGTTTGGAATGGGTACAACTTGGTGATCCTCACTAACGGTAAGAGAAAGGCGCAACATAAAATGTGTCAAGCTCTACTTACGACGGAAGGAAATTCAACCGTAGAGCAGCACACCGAGAAAACGTGCGTACGATTGAGGCAGGGGACCCAAACCAACGTATAATTGACAATCAAGGTCAAGTATGGTCGTGGGATGCTGAGTTGAACCTAAAAATGACGAAAAAAATGTATCATTCAAGTAGGGTTGTCGTCCGGACATTTCGACAACCCTCACCTTACAAAGATGATCCAAATGACACTACAAAGACGCTACAAACCGGTAAGTCATCAAACTCTTAGACGCGATATAAATTTTAAATGTAGGAAACGACTCCACTTGAAATAGCCCAAATGTTTCCTTCCGTACCTAACAACGTTCCTTTAATGTGTGATGTTTGGAGCGCACCATACGGATTTCCGCAATCTTATATATATTATGGCACATTGGATTGATCCGCAGTCGTGGCAATTATTCAAATGTATAATCACGTTAGAGCCGTTTGGTGCGCCACATTCGGGTGATTGCCAATTTAGAATTATTTAAAAAGTTCTCAAATTTTACAAAATAGATTTTAAAATTATTAGTATTTCATTTGATAACGCTAGTAATAATAACTTATGTGTCAATAAATTTAAAATGCACTTTGACCCCTATTTTAGATGGTAAAATATTTCATACACGTTGTGCACACATTATAAGTTTAGTTGTTCAAGACTTTTTAACTCAATGTAAACCCATAATAGATAAGTTTAAAATTACGTTACGGAGAATTTTCACAAAGGGTAAAATAGTGCACGCGACATATAGAACATATTGCCAAGATTGTGGTTTTAGAGCTTTGGGACCGAACTTTCATATGCCCGTTAGATGGAATTCCACTTATTTTATGATTGGCAAATTTCTAAGACAATATCTTCATGCATTTTATAATGTTCATTACCCTCGTAATAGTATTGGAGTTTTTGAATGGAACGTGATTGAAGGATTATACGATATTTGGGCGATTTTAAAAAAGCAACAACTATTTTATTCAGTATTTATTGTCAAACAAGCTAGCCCTTTACTTTTAAATCAATTATTTATTTTGGCGAATAGAATTTCACAATATGAACACGTACTATACCGATTGGGGGAGTATGGTGAGTGTAGTGATTTTTTTTTGTTAAAATATTTTTTTCTCAAAATCTCATTTGGTTTTCTTGTTGTCGCGGCGTTAAACCCGTATTTAAATACTATTGGTGTTGAAATTTTAATTACCCAAAGATGCGAGGCCTTTGGTTTAAATACGAGTATTGATAACTCTTTTTTCTATGGAACGAAAATGTGTGTATAATTGTGATTTAAAAGATTTATTTGATCATTATAAACTCTTTTATGAGGGAGGAAGCGCGCACCACAGTTCAAATCGTTTATTTTCAGGGTTGGGTTCTAGTTCTAGTTCTAGTGCTCATAAACCGGAAGATGCTAATGACTAATTTAATGAATCAAGTAAAAAAAGAAGATTTGATATCGATTTGAGTGAACTAAATATTTACTTGCATACTAATTTCATGGCGGAATGCCCCACAAATGATATCGACGCTTTTAAAAAATTTGATATATTAGATTTTTGGAAACAAAAGGAACCTCAATTCCCGATTTTGGCATGCATGACACGTGATATACTAACAATCCAAGCTAGTACCGTAGCTTCAGAATCCACTTTTTCTCTTAGTGGCAGGATTATTTCCGTACGACAGACAAGACAAACCCTGGATTCCGTAGAGTGTTGCATATGTTTGAAGGGTTGTTTGGATAGTGTTGATAGAATTCAACACACAACATCATTAGAGGTGGAGATTGAAGGCGTGGAAGAGAACTTGAAAAACAACGAAAACAGCATGGGACTAAGTACCTCGCCAACTACCGACATCGACCACACAAGCAATATATCACACAATGATGATGATGAAGAACTCGACATCAATGACCTTGATGACCAAGAGGCTATTAGAAGAATTCAAATCGTCAGAACTTTTCAAATCAATCCGTCATGTGAATACGATTAATATTGGGTATTCTAAATTTTTAGTAATTTGTAATTTTAATATTTATAATAAAACGTATTTTTAAAGTGTATTTTAGTGTCTCAGTTACACTGTATATATAATATATTAAATTAATAAATAAAATTATGTTTTTATAGAAAATTTTAAAAAGTTACTTTTTATCGAAGGACTGGTTTGGGACCGATTTCATAGCCGGTTATGGAAGATCCTTAAACAGGCCGGATGCAATTCAGAGGTACCTGGACCGGTTACGAAGGCCCGGTCCGAAAAATCATTGTTTAGGCCTGGGACCGGTTTTTAGCCACCTCTAACCTGAGATTTTTTTTGAACAACCCGGACCATCTCATTTTTTGAAGGTTTTCCCCAATGGAAGAAAAATCAATCTTATTTTTCTTCATTTTAATTTCATCTAATTTCAACCTAAAAACTCAAGAAGACGAGATTTTTTCTTTTCCGTCTCCTTTGCTTTCCCTTCCCTAGCTTCTTTAAAAATGAGTCGAGAACACATCATAAATGTCCCAAAATCCTAATTAGATGATCACTTTAATCGACTAAGAGATCATTTACCAAACGCTTACTAAGAAGATATATCACATTCACTTACTTTATCGTGTAACATTATCGACAATCAAAATGGATTGTTGATAAACATCTTAAGCCTGGTAAGCTCTTACCGGATAAGAGATATTTCTGTCACTTACCATGTAAAGATTGTTTTTATCACTTATTGGGTAAGAGATGCTTTCGTCACTTACCAGGTAAGGTTGTTTCTGTCACTTACCGGGTAAGATTCTCGATCTTTATTATGCCTTTTACCGTGAAAGATTATTTGTTTTCCTTATGCTCAATTACGTTGTGTTTTTTAAACTCATTTAACGAAGGAAAGGAAAGGAAAGTGAGGGAAAGCGGAGGAAAGTGAAAAAAACTCGTGTTCTAGAAACTTTTTTAAGATAGAAAGGAAATGGAGGGAAAATAAAGCTTAGTTTTCTTCCAAACCTTTCCTCCCAAATGTGGGAGGAAAGGGAAGGAAAGAAAATGAAAGAAATTATAATCATTTAAAAAATTAATAAAATTTCAAAACTAACCAATTTTTCATCCTAAATTATATTTTTTTAAGGGTATATTAGTAAAAATGATATTTTTCCTTTCCTTTCTCTTCTTTTCAGCAACATGAAAATTATTTTTTTTCATTTCATTTCATTTCCTTCCTTTTACTTCACTTTTGAGAACACAAATAAAAATTTTAGAGTAAACTACTATTTTCGTCCTTATGGTTTGATGTTTATAACTATTTTCGTCCCTGGTCTTTAAAAATTGCTTTTATCATCCTTAAGGTTTCCATTTGGGTTCATTTTTCGTCCCTCAAACTAATTTTATTAAATAAAATATTTAAATTCAGGACAATTTGGTCATTTTACATTTTGTTTTATTTTTCCTTTTCTTTTATTAAATTAAAGCATATAGAGTAATTAAAATAAAAACAAAACCTAACCCCAAATTCACACCCACCCCCACCTGACCCCACTCCCATCCATCTCCAATGTTCATTGATTCTCCGGTGAACTCTCTCCCATTTTTTCCGGTGAACTCTTATATTTTTTCCGGTGAACCCCACAAATATGATTTCATTCCTAAAAATCTCAACATTAGGAATCCAACAAAATCTTAACATTAGGAACCCCACCATTTTTTTCCGGTGAACCCCACCATTTTTTCCGGTGAACTCCATTTTTTCCGGTGAACTCCATTTTTTCCGGTGAACTCTTAACATTAAAATCTCAATGAATGTCAACGTCGAACTTTAAGAACCCTAAGTCAGATTCAACCTAACAAAACCCCTATATTGGTTCCTTCACTGGTCGGTCAAAATTTTTTTTAATCCAACAAAAGTGATTGAGCAAAACCCAGATGGAAGGAAACAACCCAGGTCGGAGTTCTTTACAAGAAGTTAGAATTAAGTTATTTAAGATCCCAAAAAATAAAACTATATAGTTGCAGACAAAACCCAACAAATTGTTAACAAATTTTGTAGATGTGATTCCATTTTGCAGATGGAGACAAAACCCACATAGAGATGAATCAGGAAAGGTCTTGGGATGACGATTTCCATCAAAACAAAAGAAAACTTGTTCACAAAACCTTAATCAAAAGATTACCCAACTGAGGGATGATCTGGTGGCCAGAGATGGAAGAATATGGAGAAAGGAGGTGGGTGTTCTTTGGTTTGAAGGTGAGAGTATTTGAGAAGAAGATGAAGTGGTTGTGGGGTTAGGTGATTGGATTGTCTATAATATATAATATTGCATAACATAATAATATTATATAAAATAATATATATCTAATTTATCTTTCTAGAATTTTAATAAAAAATTAAGAAAATACTAAAAAGACCAAAATACCCCTAAAAGAATGGACTTTTTCTAAGGTTGTTGGTCTAAGGGACGAAAAAAGAAACATAATGGAAACCATGATGACTAAAAAAGCAATTTTTAAAGTTCAGGGACGAAAATCGTTATAACCAACAAACCATAAGGACGAAAATCGTAGTTTACTCAAAATTTTATTTTCCCCTCCTTTTTTTTTTACTTTTCTTTTCTCTCCAAATTCGAGAACACAACGTTAGTAAAGTAAGGTAGTTGATATCAGTAAAGAATTACCCGATAAAGATTTAGGGGGCGTTTGGTTCTGACAAGGGAATGAAAATGGGAATGAGAATGAAAATGGCAGGGAATGAAAATGGAAATGAATTTTCATTCCTCCCAGTTTAGTCAGGAATGAAAATTTGGACTTCTGGGGGATTGAGCCCATTATATTATAAAAAACCAAACAGTTTCTTTTATTATCATTCCCATTAATGACTGCCTAATACCTCCAACCAAATACCCCCTTAGTATAACAAACCCTTAAATTATGGCATAATATATACATTGCAAATACATACAACTTAAGGGGCCTTTATACAATTTTCATTTCCTTCTTTTTCGCCCTAAATTCAGAGTTCGTCGTTCGTTTATCCCACTAATTTCTCATCTATAGTTTTATTAAGAAAGTCTATATGAGGATGAAAACGAAATTAATGGATCACATTCTTATTCTTTTACCAAAATACCCCTCTTATCTATATTTTCCTAAACCAAAAAAGAAATTTATACAGAAAAAAATAAAATTAAAATAAAAAAATAAAATCATTTTCACCATCTGATTCAATTCCTTTGCATTCATTCACGTCATCAGAAACTTTAATCTTCAAGTAAGTTCTTCAAATCTCTTCATCTCCTCAACATCATTATACGAATTAATTGTAATTTTATTTTAATTTTTTTCAAAATGATCGACAAAGAAAACAAAATTTTCATATGGTTTTGTTTTAATTGATCATTTCCAATGCATGATTTACTTGTTTAATTTGTTTATGTTAAAGGGTTTTCTTTCTTCTTATTTTATTTTATTAGATTACCAAAAAAGATGTTAAAAAATCGAAGAAAAATCAAATCTTGATGGATTTCTTGAACAAGAAAGTTCGTTGATGATTCAAGAATCAGCCGAAAGGTATTCCATACAAATTACATCAAGAATCATCCACTGCATTAATATCGTAATGTTTATTTAGAATTTGAATTTAATTTGCAGACAACGATAGAAACAATTTGAATTATAGGGTTGTCTGATACGATAACGGTAACAATTTAATTTGCAGACAATAAGAAACTATTTTTATGTACAAAATCATATACGATTAGCCGCGACTTTTTCATGTACAAAATTATATGCGATTAGCCGCTACGTTTTTCATGTACAAAATCATATATGATTAGCTGCGGTTTTTCTCGCGATTTTTTCATGTACAAATCATATATGATTAGCAGCGACTTTTCCCGTGACTTAGCCCGCGGCAAAAGTCGTCCGTGTCCATTTTTTGATGTTAGTACAAAATCAGGTGTGATTTTATCAATGAAAAAAGTTTCTCGTATTCTCGTAAAAAGTTAATAACATTCTCGTTTGAACCTTTCTTTTGAATTATATTATTTATATTGTATTATTTGCAGAAAATGAATCAACAAAACATGTCAAAGACTCCTTCTTCAAGTGCATCCGAACTCCCAGTAAAGCGTAAACGCGGACGTCCGCGGAAGGACGAAAGCATGCCGCGAAATGATAAGAGACAAACACCAACTTCCATATCTCCGGCACAACCGCCTCCACAGATCACAACCCTCCAACCACCGCCAACCGTCACGATGAATCCCATCGCCGACCACCACAACATGGTGGGGCAGGTGGTTACCGGTGTGATAGACGGTGTTTTCGACGCCGGATATCTTCTTTCGGTTCGTGTAGGACAGAACAACACCCTCCTTCGCGGCCTCATCTTTCAACAAGGGCATTTTTGTCCAATCACACCCGCGAACGACGTAGCTCCACACCTCAAGATGTGTAGGAGAGAGGTTTTCCAAATACCCAATTCAAACCAAACTCAATTATGTACACCTCAACAAGCTGCATGCACAAAACAACCACCACCACAACTTACAATGCCACCAATGACAATGCAACATTACCAAAATACCCCTATGGTGGCCGCCGGAGGAAGTAGTAATTCTGCTCCTCCGCCGCCACCAGAGAATTTGAGGATGGTGGAGCAAGATGAGCTTATGCAGGTTTTTGAGGTCTCTAAGATGGTACAAGAACCACCAAAGAATGATGATTCATGTGGACATGGATTAAAAAACGATCATTTGGTGTCTGATTCTGATCTAATGGCCGAGAGTGTGCCAAGAAACGATGTCGTGAAGCACCCGAATCTTCATTGCGATGCGTCTCTTGTTCAAGATATCGATCAAGAATCTGTGATCGATGAAGCGGAGAGACAAAAACGACAAGAAGGAGAAAATCCCGAGCCTATAACTCGTGTAGAGACGGGTGTCGAAGAGCAACCATCGTTTGGAAAAGATATGTTACAACAAGAAAGTGAAAAACAACAAGGTATGATCCAACCCGACTCATTGTAATAGAAAAGGCATTGTTCTTACGAAAGTATTAAAAAGAAATACGATATAACAGAACGGGTGTTAGAGGACGCCAAAGATAGTTACTACCAAAAAATTGGTTTTATAGAACGTTTAAACTGTCTAAACATCCTAATAAAATATTTTATATAACTTAAAGTTTTTAGAATCAAACCAAAAAATACACATTTAAAAGTGTTATAACAAGTTTATAGGACACTTTCAGATGTTTCAACAAGTTTATGGTGCTTTTAAAATAAAGTGTCGTATTAGTTATTTTATAGACATTTAATGGAGTGTTTGGTTAAAGATATTAACAAGTAATCAATGACAATGATAATAAAATGAATTGTTTGGTTTATATAATACAAAGAGTTCATTCCCCCAGAAGACCAAATTTTCATTCGGGTTAAACTTGGGGAATGAAAAATCATTCTGATTTTCATTATCTGTCATTTTTATTCTTATTTTCATTCCCAACTTAAGCAAACAACCCCTTACTTCTCAAAATTGTCCAATAAAATAGCTAATACGACAATTTATTTTAGTAGCATTCTAGAATAATTTGTTGAAACGCCTAAAAATGTCTTGTAAACTTATTGTAACTCTTTTAGATATGATGCTTTCTTGTTTTGTTCCTATAACCTTAAGCCATATAAAATAATTTATTTATGACACTTCAACGTTTTAAGCTTATAAAGTCTATTTTGTTGTAGTTTGTCTAAGCTAGTGTCATAGGAGAATGTTTGAGTAGAACTTAGGTTTATATAGTCAAACAATTATGGTTAAGAAGTTCTTGAAATAAATTGTCCAATTAATTTTGTTATATGACAATTTTGAGAAGTGTGAATTTTCAAATAATGTTATAGAGAAGGACTAATAGAACATATTATTTGAATTTATTTTAAAAAACTTGTTAAGTTGTCCAAAAATGCCTTATAAATTTATTGTAATATGTTTATATTGTATGCACAATTGTTTGATGTTATAAACTTAAATTTCATTAAATTGTCTATTAGAAGACTTATTAGACAATGTCAACACTAGACAACAAATGATGGTTTATTTTGCGTTTATATTTTCAGAATTTGTCTTAAATCGTTTACTTTTTAAAACTATAATGTTCTTTTGACCTTTCTAGGAGGAAGAATGATTGCCTATTGCATTATATTTCTAACACTATGATAAGGTTTGATTGTTTTTATCGTTTTACAGGTGAAGTAAGCAAGATCGATGTTAATCAAGATCCGAATCAAGCAGTAGCATCCGATCTTTTTCAAACAAATTAGGAAAACAAACTACAAGTAACAATAACATCAAATGCACCTATTTTGTTTTGAAATTCTATGTTTTTGAGTTCTGTATTTTATTATATTTTGAAGTATATATATATATATATATATATTTATACACGACAAATTAAACTCACATACCTTATTAGTTTTGGTGAGACATCCTTAACCTCCAAGAAAGTGGGGTTAAAGGGTACCAGTGGGCAATAGCCCGTTGGTAAAGAAAATACCAAAGTGATATTTTTAAGTTATGTATTTCATTGTTGTAGGTACCATTTGTACATGATTTAAAAGAAGACCGTTTAAAGAAGGAAATACGAAAAGCAACAAATACGGGTTGTCGCAAGTTTTTGTTGTCTATTTTGTAATGAATTTCATCTATTATACGAATAAACGATGAGAAAATGTATCTTTTTCATGTTAGCTACTTAGTTTTTGAGGATATCTATTAAAACACGATTTTGAAGCTTGTATACATTAGTATAATCATACAATTAAATGCAAAAGCAATCAATTTAAACTTCCAAAGCATTTGGTAGTTATTTTTATCCAATATTTCATTATTTTATGTACGAATGACGAAACGACATTGGAAGACAATAAAAATTAACATCCCAAGGTTTTTGAGAGGGATTATGTTGTTTTCCAAAAGAGATCTTCGGACAATACATGCATAGGGATTGACTGTGTATTCATAATACGTGCTTCAAATCTCTTAATTTTCGGTTGAGCTAATATTCTTCATTTAATGTCAAGATGCATCTATATTGTTAAATGTTAGGTTTGTATATATCTCACCTCCTAAAACCTAATTTCAAGTGGGATTTACCGGTTAGGTTAGTTTAATTTAGTTTCCTCCAACAACCACTATATTATTTCTTGGAGTTTTCTTCTTGGTTATTGTTTATATGTTGCAATCCACTTTAGAAACCTCATTGATGGAATTTTGGGTAGTTGTTGAAGAAGAAATAGTAGAATGAGACATTTTTCTAGATTTGTTGGCTTGGATCGACAATGATGAAGAGGTTATTCAATATTCTGATGCTTTTTCTAATCAATTACTACTTGATCAATGTTGAGGGAGAAGGTTAAGGAAATGTTCATATGTGAATTATTGAAAAGATCAATTTAAAGATGCATATGTGAATCCATCAATATTGATTCATATGCATATGCATCTTCAAATGGATTTACTCAGGATTTTCAATATTTTAATTTCTTACCTTCTCATGATATTTGTTTATCTTATTTGAACTGGTCTCCTCTTGAGTAATCTCTATCAACAGTGACTCAACTCAAGTAAATATTTTCGCATATCGCTACTAATTTTAAGACATTGTTATTGGGTTTTAGAATGTTCTTAGAAAACGACTGGTGTTATGGCTACTTATTTTTGAAGATAATTAAGAGAGAGCTTAGACTCCAATAACTAATATAAAATCCAAATGTCTTATTTGCCAACATGTAAATTAATGGCGTTTTTGATAACTTAGGTGGTAATGTATAAAACATTGTGATTAATATAATTAAGTTTAACCACAAGAGTGGTGCCTCAATGGTTTGAGCTTGGACTCCAAAGGTCAACAGTACCAGGAGGTCCCAGGTTCAAATCCAAGGAGGGGTAAAAAAAATCCTCTTGTGGCCACGGAGGTTCAAATGCGGTGACTCCGGACTACCTTGCGAAGCGGGTAGTCGCCCTGGGATTAGTCGGCTCGCAAACCGGGTTGGATATCCAGGTTAATCAAAAAAAAATATAATTAAGTTTCCAGACCAAATCGGGAAAAAAATATTTGTCATATGTCATTGAAAGTATAGTATTAGGTATTTACTACAAAGTTACCGGCTAGCTAAACTGACGTGCTTCTTGGAATATCAATTTTGGAGAAACTCTAGGCTTTGGTTTGTAATTTTTAAAGTGCCCATAGATCTAAGAATGAGTGAATTTAACTATAATCTAGTGGATAGAATGCATAATTAATTAGAACAACTTAACAGAATCACAACAAATATATTCAAGATAATATTGTGGATCAATGGCGTAGTCATCATATCATTCTTTAATCACGGGTTACAACTGGGAGAATTTAGAATCTAGAGAGAGAAATTCTTTAAGCCCGGAGAATTCTATTACAAAACGAGCTCTAATTAACAAGGAACTACTTCTTAAATTACTATTCCAGAAGAGGAACATTTTATTTACAGTGCAAGGTAGTTAAGTTGGTTAACACCTAATCCAATAACAATTGTCCACGTGCTTCGTTAACTCTTCTAAATAACTTAAGTCTTCTTATTAGCTTGATCAGAGATCTGATTTGAGTAGAACTTGTATTGATTCTTCATGATATCATAAGTCTAAGTTGCTACTTTAGACTTTTGTGTAGTTCATCCAGATCTTTTAATTTGAAGGTCCAGAGTTCTCTGACTTATCTTGTCCAGAGCTCTGACTCTTCTTCAACACGTTGAAAATTCAGAGATCATCTTCTCTAATCCATTATCTATACAAGTCTGGTCCTAACAATGTTGTATGCTTTGGATTATTGATATTTTGATTTCAAACGTAGTAGAAAGATTTTTAATTATCATTTTAGCATTCACTTTAATGTGTGTGTATATATATAAACATAGAAGAAGGATCAAATGAGAACAATGAACAAAATAAAAAGAACACGAAAACGGCTAATTTGTATGTGACTTTACATTGAAATCTATGTGATAACGGAACACAGTCAAAGCATGCAAGGTGTGAGTGAGTGACTTGGCCCGCGACCTCAGGTTACGTCCAAATTAAGTCCCGCGAATCACATGTGATAATTTTGCACGTGATTCAAGTTACAAATACATGTGAATTGACCGGTTTTTTGTTCACTTATTTCGACATTGTTGTTGTTTGAACCCGACTTCATAGACACACACATGGGATCAAATGAGAAAAATGTTTTTCTTTCTTTCTTTCTTAGAGGCCATGAAGGTACCCTTGTATTATGTGAATGTTATAGGCTATATTGTATAAATGTTACATTTATCACACTTCACTCACATAAATCCAATCATATGTATGTGTATATATATATGTATGACATGCAATTTTGATTGATTTAGTTTGGCCTATTCAATGACATAAATCACAAAAATTGAACTAAATCATAGCTTACTAACGGAACCACTCATTATCCCGTTAAGAAAAAGTCAAAACCTTAAGGAAGTGTTTGGTTCATGGATTTTGAAAGAATTGGAATGAATAATCCTTTGACCAAATTCCAAATCTTATATTTGGTTCACATAATAAAAATGTAGGAATCCTTTGAATTCTATTGAATTCCACAAATTAAAGAATTCATCATTCATTGGCATAAGTGAAGAAATTGAATTCTATTTCTTTCCATCGAACTAAACACATAGTCAAATTCTATTCCAATTCATTTAAAGTCAAATTCATTTGACGGATTCCTATTCCGCCAAATTTCATTATGTGAATCAAACGCCCCCTAAAATTAGAACTTGTATCAAGATGTACCCCCAAAGAACGGTTTTAGGTTTATAGTATATAGGAGCGTCGGTTTCGGAAAGGTAATAGAGGCATGTAAATTGGTGTATGCAAACTCTTAATACCAAATTTTTTCTCACTACAAACAAAGAGGCTTCACGGACGAAAAATTCATCCGAAAAATTGTGGCATGTGATCATGATTATGGCGGATTTTCAAACATCTACGAAAAGGTCTGTCGACAATCCACCGATCTGTTAGTAAAGCTTCTTTGTTTTGTAGTGTCTAGTACTATAAATTCAAAAAAGTTGGTCACTTAATGACAATGTGCAACCATAACTATATCATTCCTTAGATTAGCAAACTTTCTTGTCGTGTAAGGGGTCATTTACCTATACAAGTTTAATAACCTTACTTACTTTATTAAAGTAAGAATCTCGGTCATCAAAATAGCATTAGTATAAGTTTATTTTACCTGATAAACACTAACCCACAAGAGTAACTATTCAGTAAACAACATATAAGTTTCTCCTTGCTCGAAAGGCATAATGATTTAACCACCTAGTGAAATGGACATGTCTGTAAATTAAGGTTCAAATTCCTATGCAATTCGCTTGGGGATTTCCTCGTAGCTCATGAGGGTCCAAGTTGAACATCATTGAGATATCAATACTCTCGAAGAGTTCGAATTATAATCTTGTATAAAAATGTACGAAGATCAATTAAGGGACTACCCATGCATGGTAGACGATTTACATAAGGCATAGACACCCAAAAGGTAACAGTTTATTTTAGGTATTTGATCATTGATCCTTATTTATTTCGAACCACAAAAGTCTTAATTTACACCACACACTCATGCTTAAGTTAAATAACAAATATGTAAGGTTGTAGACAAATATACTACAACATGATATAGGCAACGGAAGCATATTTAAAAATTATCATCTATGGCAATATCAAACTAACAACCTATAACGATATATATGTTCTAGATAATTAACTACAAAAGAATGAATCTAAGAATACTTATTTGTTTATTGTGATTGTCGAAGACCACAATGATGAATCAAACATTTGATCTCGCTTATTGGATGTTAAGGACCAATAATATGAATCCCTCTAGCGGCTCACTTAAGAACACCAAATGCCAACAATCAAGAGGAGACTTAAACCTAAACCCCTTATTAGGGTTTACGATTTGGGAGAGAGGGAGAAGGGAGGTCGACGGCCACAAGAGAGAGAGGGAAAAAGGCTCATATGGTTTGATTCCTAGCAGTTTATTTATAACCCCTCTCTTGCTTCTCGACTAAGTTATCTCTATTTTACAACTAGCCCCTTGAACCCATAAGCTTGTTAAAACTAGTTTAACCAATTATCATTTAGTCTCTGTATTTTATATAATTAATCTAATTAATTATATTTTAGCTTCTAATTAATTTATCATCAAATGACAAATTAAAAAACTAATTGCTTTAACTCCCTTTATTCTTCTAATTGTTTATTTGGGTCTTAAGGGCAACCGAAAAGGACCCTGCTATTATTAGAAGTATTATCAATAGTTAATGACTCTGGACACTATATCCAACAAAATACACTTACAAAAATATGCATGTAAGTTTTTCAAAAATACATATACAAACTAATTGTTTTTTTTTTCCGAAAACCACCTCTCTGCCTTTTGAAATAATGAAACAATTTATGTACATCTTAGCCCTATACCATACTTCCAACTATCTTGTATATATCACCCTTTTACTATAGTCAATCACATGTGATATTATATTTCATCACATATGATACTAAATAAGAGGCACAAATGATTTTTGGCGCGAACTAAGTTGTGGGCCAAGTCGTCATGTGTATTATCACATGTGTTAAGGATGTTCTTGATGTGATACTAAATCAAAGACGTACACGACCTTTGGCACTACTTAGGACGCAAAGTACGTCATATGCATACCATCAGGTCCTCTTACGTATATTATCACATGCCGCATTTTCGTAAAATGGTGGTGTTCTCATTTGAACCTCATCCTACATATATATATATATATATATATATATGAGAGCTTTATTTTAAGAACTCGTGAAATTGTGATAACCTTGAGAACTAATGCATCATGTGCTATTTCATATAATTTTGTTTCATCTAAGGCTAAATTTAAAATATCGATTAACATATATTTGCTCACGACATGCATGTTTGTTTTACATGTATTTGTTTCACAATATTAACATGTTTTACACAAAAGTTACATGTAAAACAGTTTCACATTGTGAACTACATATATATGTTCATCAGTACATTTTATACTAGTCTTAAATTAACAAAAAATCACATAAAACAATACATTAAGATAAAATCCTCACGGTTATCCCAATATAAAATTCTCAAATTATTAAGTCCATATGCATTGTATTATTCTTTGGGTTGTCTTATCTCAAATTCTCTTTAGAAACAAAATTTTGAGTGAATGGGGGTTGTTTTTTCCTTTGAAAAATCTAAGGATCCAATCAATTTCCAAGCCAACAACCACCCACCACCACTCAACTTGCTATATAATTACTCAAACCAACCAATTGTATCTTCCTTGATTCTTGATTCTATTTCAGAATCATATCTTTATCTTGATACTAATTTTCTATCAAAATCTTGTGTAATTAAACCCAGAAGAATTGAAGGAGATGCAATTCTCCACATTTCAACCTTCTTTGCACTCTTTCTTCACCTCCCCTCTCCTCTATCCCTACCCAGCCTTCATCCCAGAAAATTATGTTCGTTGGGTCGAAACTCCCGAATCCCACATTTACTCAGCGGACATCCCGGGTCCGTATCATATCCATCCATGTTTTCTTCATCACATTTTAAGAAAGAAATTAAAAGAATAATTACTTTCTTGATTGATGTTTGGTTTTTGGATATCTTTCTATTAGGTGTTAGAAAAGAGGATATTCGTGTGGAAGTCGAGGACTCCAAATACCTAATCATCCGAACCGAGTCCGTGGATGATATGATGATTATGATGGCTGGACGTCGGACATTTATGAAGAAATTCAGGCTCCCGGATACAATCGATGTCAACAGGATTTCTGCTGGTCATGAAAATGGCGTATTGACCGTGACCGTCCCAAGATCTTTCGTTCGAAGGGAATTCTATATCGAACCGGCCGATCTCCCTCAACACCTACAACTTCTTGCTAGGGCTGCTTAATTAATTAATTCATTCATTCCTAATTATATTTATTGGGTATTTTCTAACATCTTATTTCATTAGGATTTGTAGCGCCATTGTTCTTGAAATTAAAAATATGGTCGCACACTATGTTTGGGTAAGAAATTTACAATAAAAATGAGTTTATATGTTGTCAAAATTGTGTAAGTGACCTAATAAAATGTTTTATAGGATATATATATAAGTTTATAGGATCAACCGCTCTTATTGAAATGCGTTGTAATAGGTTTATAGGACGCTTTATGACGTCTCAACAAGTTTTTTTTGACACTTTTAAAAAATAAAACGTCGCAATTGGCAAAATTATAGGACATTATTTTGGAAATTTGTTTTATAAAAAGATGTGTTTATAGGGCACTTCTCAAAAATGTCATATAAAGTAGTTAATACGACATTTTATTCTAAAACTGTTTTAAAAGTCTGTTAAGACACCCAAAAGTGTCCTATAAACCTATTGCAATATATTTATACAGGGCACTTTAATGTTTGCTTCTATAAGGGAATGTCCTACAAAACGGTGTATTGAAACATTTATGTAGTTTTGACCTTCTATAAACCTGGTTTTATTGTATTAACATTTTAACCACTTTAATTTGTTGGTGTATAAATAATTGTTTAGATCGAAGGTTTTTGGGTGGTTTTTAGGGTTTCAAAGTCATCGATGTCAGGAAATAAACTTGGTTGATATAATATTTCAAAAAGAAATTTAAATTAACATAAACTCATGAAATCTTGTACTCCATGGACCACTTTGTTCAAGGTTGGTGCAAAGGTTTCAAGCAAAACTTCTTGACATAGAAAAATAAGTATGTATTTGTCAAATCAATCATGAAGAGCGAATAAAATTGAGTTTATAAGATGTGATCAATAAATAACTTTAATAGATCACTTTATAGGATATAAATTATAGGAACAACAAATAAACGTCCTATCTAAAAGCGTTATAATAAGTTTATAAAAACGATTTTAAGCATCGTAACAAGTTTATTACACTACAAAACAAATGACTTTCACCCACAAAAATTACATAGAGAAATTTCCGTCGGTGATTAGCCACGGATCACCCAGAAAATATCGTTGGTGCAGTATAATCCGATATTTTCCGAGAAAATACCAACAGATCACTCAGAGAATTCCTGTGGAATCTGTCACTAATTTGAATTACCCACCAGCAATTTATCCACCAAATTTGTGACGTTTTTGTGAGGAATCATCATTTATTAACAGATTTCCTAGGGAAAGGTCCGTTAGCAAAAACCTTTCATTTAGTAGTGTTATGACACTTTTATAGGACATTATTTGAGAAAATGTCCTAGAAAAAGATGGGTTTATACGACATTTTTTCAAAACTGTCATATAAAATAGCTATTGTGACGTTTTGTACATTAAAAGTGCCTTAAAAAATTACGACCCCCAAAAGCGTCTTATAAACTTATTACAATGCTTTTGGATAGGATATTTTATTTTTTGGTCCGATAATTTGTGTCCTATAAATGGGCTATTATGATGCATATTTATTGGTGACATCCTATAAACCAAATTTTGTTGTAGTGAATTTTCCATCAAAATTCAATATCCTTTTGGGGTTATGGGTGTCGAGTCCAGCAAATAATACTTTTTTATTGCATCAAATGTTATATTCATATGAGATTGTCTTTAAGCATATGATAACAATAATGAAGGTATAGGAACATAAACACATAATCATAAATCAATGTAATGTAATACCATAAGAGGTTAATAGATCTAACCTAGAGCACTTGAGTTATACTTAACGAAATTCATTAATGCGGAAGCAGTAATCGCTGCGTATCATTCAAAGTGAATAGAGATTTTTAAAACTCAAATCCAAGAGAGGGAAGCGTGATTAGTTATTGGGAGCGGGAAAGGAGCTTAAATCGTCGTCATGGGAGCGTGATATTGGGAATCTAAATTCATCAGAAAGTCGAGAGCATGATATATATTGGGAAACCAAATTCCGACGATGAAGTGTCATGAAGCACGCGCACGCCTAAGATTTTTAACTTATCAGCATAACATTAATAAGTTGTATATTATGCTTATGATCGATACTATAAGAAGTTGTGCTTAAAAAAGCAGTACTTTAGGCTTCATGAGTTATTTCAAAGATACTTTTACTAATATACTTTATAAGATAATATAGATATAGGTATATATATTTAAAAAAATTGGATTTGTTAAAACAATTTAGATAATCATCCTATATAATATGAATAAAAATAAAATTGGTCTTATATCCTAGCTACTTAATAAATAATTAAATTAAATATCTTATTGAAATCATTTAGCATATTTTTATTATCACATAATTAAAGATGTTAGAAATTCTAAAACCTAAAGCGAGGACGATCATGTC
The DNA here is from genome assembly GCA_036898165.1 of Silybum marianum. Lineage (NCBI taxonomy): Eukaryota > Viridiplantae > Streptophyta > Magnoliopsida > Asterales > Asteraceae > Silybum > Silybum marianum. Next base: position 18,352,363 of record CM072540.1, read on the forward strand.
TCCATCAGCAAACAAGTGGATCAAGTTGATCTAAAATTCTAAAACCTAAAACCTAATTTTATTGTACCAATTACCAAATGTTCTTTTTATAGAAATTTAATCTAAAATTTCTATAAAGTCGTTGAGATATAAATGTAATGATGCAGTATTTATAGGAAATATGTATGGGAAAAATCAGTAGAATTTATACTATTTGATTAACTTTCTATTTCAAAAAAGTTCACGATTTAAAAGCTAAGAAGCAAAATGAGAAAATTGCAAGAACAATAATTTACTTACTAAATTTTAACGATTAACAATGAATAATTAATAATTACATGATAATGGAAATTATCAGTATAAATAGATGCATAAACTAGAGTACTTATCCATCATATCCCATTATCCATCAAATATGGCCTTTAATCTTGAAAACCCTATTTTAATCTTTGTTTATGTAACTCTAGTTTCATCTTTTTTCATAAGCCATTCCTCGTGTTTAAGCCCTAAACTCCTTGCTAATACCCAGGGTGGCGGGTTTTTGCCTGCTTTAGGAACATGGTACGGAAATCCAAAAGGCGCAGGAAGTGGTAATTATATACATCTCAATAAAGGTGGGTTCAGGCCGTCATATTTTTGTGAGACCCGTGACACCATATTTTTACATTTGAAACTTCATAGCAAAACATTCAAAACACCATGAAGGTAAAAAAATTATAAAACTTCACAGAAAAAACACCATGAAGGTTACCTTCACAGTATTTTGCTGTGAAATTTCAAGTATAAAAAGGTGGTCCCATATGTCTCACGAAAACGGTTTGGTCTCACATGATCTTGAGTCTTTGAATAAAAGTAATTAATAGTTATATAATTTCTAAAAAATGGTTTTTAATTATTCAAGAAACACTACAAAAAAAACATACCTTTTCCGACGAACAGATCCGTCGGAAATCCGTCAGAAAAAGATTTTCCGTCAGAAATCCGTCGGAAAAGGGGCGTCGGAAATGGGCTGGTCGGTAAAGCTTTTTCCGACGGATTTCCGATGGACATTCCGACGGATATCTTTTCCGACGGAATACAGCTTTCCGTCACTAAAGGTTTTCCGACAGATTTCCGATGGATACCATTTGCGACGGATTCGTTTTGCAACGGAATTTCCGACGGATTTTTTGCGACGGAATTTGAAACCTTTTCTGACGGATTTTTTTGGGCCTTTTCCGACGAATTTTCCGTCGGAAATCCATCAGATATGGTATTTTCCAAAAAAAAAAAAATTAAAATTACAAATTTCGTATACAATAAGATCTTCGCAAATGACTAAAATATAAATAATACTCTGTACATAAACAAGCTGATTTTTCTAAAATGTTATTCAATCAAAAAATAAGATCCATACACACGGTAATTAACTATCTAGAGGGGGAGGGGATCTAGCTATCTTCTCTTAGTTATTAGTCGTGCCTCAAAAAAGATGATCCTCGTCATCTCGTCTATCCAAACCAAAACCAAAACCAAAACCAAAACACTAAGAGTTCCTGCAAAAGAAGTTTATAATAGATACACATAATAGTAAGTATATAATATTTACATAGGGTAAAACTTATAAACACTCTTCACCATCTTTAACGAGGGTTGAACCCTTGACCTCCAATGAGGTTCGGATCTACCAACTAACCCGGATGCCGTTGGGATATTGACCCTTTGACAAAAATTGAACCAGCTTACCAGGCAGAAGGAGGACAGCTTCCTCTTTTGCAAGTTTTGAGCAAAAGTCCATATCATCATTTATTCATTGCAGCTGTAAGAAGTCTAATTTCACCTGCAATAAACATACGCAAAGTCAAATATCTACAAGATTCATGGTTGGAATTAAAAAATTCCAAAAAGTTATATATTTATATATATACACCATTAGGAAGAGAGATCCTAGAGGCTTTTGTAGGCACGTGAAGCACAGAATATCCTTAAGCCATTTGTAGGCACCGTTTTTTCTTATTTTAAGAGTTTTTTTTGGTTGATTATGAGTTACGGTTGCACTTTCTTCAACTTCTGAGTATCATAGGTGACACATTCTAAAACGATACGGTTGCACCTTCCATAAACGTAAAAGTATTAACCTTTTAACGAGAAAATAAGACGGTGGAACGTGCCACTGTGTGCTCTATAGTAGATCCGTCCATACATTAAAAATATATGTTTATTATATAACATCATTATTATTGAAATAGACTTTTCCTTATGCTTTGTCAATTTATTTAAACGTATGAAATCTTTTTATGATAATTTAAAGATTTTATAATTCAAACCAGATTTCCTCCTAAACAGATGGCAATTTTTCAATTTCGATCTTTTTTCACTGAAATATATTATTATTATTATTATTAGTATTAGTATTATAATTATTTTCGTGAATTAAGGAAGAATTATAGATGAATAAGTGAGCACTTACATCAGCATAAAGTGCAAAAGCTTTCTCGTATTGCCCATCAATTTCATACAGCACTGCCAGTGCCTGAGATTAACAAATAAGCTGAGAGATATAATATGCTTAATATAGCTCAAATACATATATAGGGTTGGGTTCCGGTGAGAATGGAAGTTATGGTGAGAAGGGTAAGAAGGATCTCCACCCTTGTATCAATCCTAATTGAAGATTAACACAAATGAGATGTGTGCATCCTATTAAGCTCATTAAGCTACTAACAAACAAACCTTAGCCCCTAAAAGCTTACTGAATAAACCACTTTCTATGTTATTAAGTCACTACCAAACAGTTAAGTATGGCTGACCAAATAAGTTGTGCATCCTATTAAGCTCATTAAGCTACTAACAAACAGACCTTAGCCCCTAAAAGCTTACTGAATAAACCACTTTCTATGTTATTAAGTCACTACCAAACAGTTAAGTATGGCTGACCAAATAAGTTGTGCATCCTATTAAGTTCATTAAGCTACTAACAAACAGACCTTTAGCCCCTAAAAGCTTACCGAATAAGCCACTTTCTATGTTATTAAGTGACTACCAAACAGTTAAGTATAGCTGGCCAAATAAGTTGTCAATGTAGCGAGTAGCAAAAATGCTTGTTTCTACAAATTGAAACCAAGCCAATATCTCAAACCAACTAAAAACCACTAGAAACACATATAAACTTATATAAGAACATGAGCTAGATCAAGCAGATACATAACAAATCAATTATATAAATTGTAATGTCTCATGAACTTGTAAGGACAAGTCCGCCATGTGTACTAGTCTAATATAGCAATACTTGCAGGGATCTAATATAGCAATACTGTCCTATGATCAGATAGGTGAATGACGAAGATATATGTAACAGCATGATCATGAACAAGAAAGAGCAAGCAGTGAATAGCTGCTAGCTAGCTAGGGTTAATTTATGCAATATTAGAACTAAATCCAAGAAATTTTAAAAAAGAAGAACCAAAATCAAAAGTTAAAAAAATAAGTCTCAGATCCTTAAACCGGATCATGTGAATAAATACCCAAAAGCATTAAAATGTTTTATGTCCTATTTACTTTCCTTTTTTAGATTCATCAAGACAAGATCTTGTTAATTAAGTCTCAGATCCTTAAACCTAATTTCAAACACCCATACTTAAAATCATACACCTTCATCAAGAAATCTTTATATCATATATATAGTTATATACTTATATAAAGTAATAATTTTTTTAAAGAATCTTGAACTTAAAAAGCTTATAAATTCATGATCATCAAGAAACACAAACACCCATATCAGATCTGTAGCAAAAAGAAAGAAAGAAAGAAGAGATTAAAATAAAAACACACAGAAATACACATAGTAGAGGTGTATTAATGAATAAGTTACTTGGAAGTACTGCAGAACTCATAGAGCTTTCCACGATTTGAAAAGATGATAAGAGCAACTTCAGCATCACAAAGAACAGAGAGTTCATAAGCTTTCTTCAAAAGCCCATTTCTTGGTTTCGCAAAAGTCACCTGTCTATTTATCTTATTTTCGATCCTCTTCAATTAAATAAATCCAACATTCAAACAAAATTCTGCATCTTTATTATCTTTATTACATTATTCATATAGGGATCGAGAGACATACCTGCGGTCTGTAGATTGAAGAACTGACTGAGAGAAGAAAGAGAGGAGAGGAAGCCGCCACACATTTTTTAACCTAGCCAAAGGGAGATGAATAAAATCCCTTCACATTTTATAACCTATCTAAATGGAGATGAAAAAAAGGGGGGAAGGGGAGGGCGGCAGGGGGGAAAAGGGGGGAACCCTTATTAAAATTTTGAGATTTATTTTTTAGTTTTTTATAATAATAATAATAATAATAGATTTAAAATATATAGAATAAATTCAAGTAAAAACTTATTTTTTATTTCCAATACGAGCATAAAGGTGAAGTTCATATATTATTTTTAGACATGTAGAAGAAATTAAAATGAAAACTTATATATAGGTTTGATTTCCGTTACAAACTAATCAATTCTTATATAGAGGCTGGTTCATTTAGAAACTAAACGAAGGGTAAAAAACTATAGAAACTTGGATAAATAAACCAACATCTTCTTACAAATTGTACAAACACATTTAACTAATCATCGAGCTTCAATGGCTCTTAATAAACTGTAATTGACTTTAGTGGATCGTATCTTACTCATTAAGAACTGTTAAAGCCTAACTAAACCGTTAAATCTTATTTTACAATTTTAATATTAAATATTATTTTACAATTTTAATAATTAATTAATTACTTGACGGGCTTTAACTCCTAACGAACTACAATAGGTCTTGACGGGCTTTAACTCCTAACGAACTACAATAGGTCTTGACGGGCTTTAACTCCTAACGAACTACAATAGGCCTTGACGGGTTTTAACGACCCTTAAGGAACTACAATAGGTCTTGACGTGTTTTAATGAACTACAATGGGCCTGATGGGCTTTACATACTCTTAATGAACTACAATGGGTCTTAATGGACTTTAACGACTCCTAGTAAACAACAATGGGCCTTGCTGGTCTTTACATACTCTTAATGGACTACAATGGGCCTTAATAAGCTTTAACGACTCTTAATGAACTACCATGAGGCTTGATGGACTTTAACGACTCTTAGTGAACTACCATGGGGCTTAATCAACTATAATGGACTTTGATGTGCTTTAACGACTCCTAGTGAACTATAATGGGGCTTGATGGACTTTAACGACTCTTAATGAACTACAATGGACTTTGATGGGCTTTAATGACTCCTAGTGAACTACAATGGGGCTTGATGGACTTTAACAACTCTTAATGAACTACAATGGACTTTGATGGGCTTTAACGACTCCTAGTGAACTACAATGGGACTTCGTGGCCTTTAACAACTTAATGAACTACAATGGGCTTGATGGGCTTTAACGACTCTTAATCAATTACAATGGACTTTGATGGGCTTTAGCGACTCTTAAGGAACTACAATGGGCTTGATGGGACTTAACGACTCTTAATGAACTATAATGAGTCTTAATGGGCTTTAACAACTCTTAATGAACTAAAATGGGCTTTGATGGGACTTAATGACTCTTAATGAACTAAAATAGAACTTGATGAGACTTAACGAACCTAATTGGGCCTTGATGGGTGGTATAGTACACATATACGTACATATAGATACATACATACATACAGACACATACATACATATATAGACATACATAGTACACATATATGTATACACATGTATATACATACTACTTCCAACATATACATATATATATATACGTATACGTAATAAATGTACATATAACGAATTATACAAAATAAATCAAGTTAAAAGTCATACAAATAAGAAAAACTTGAAAAAAATACAACCGATGGATTTTTATAAAAAAAAATTAAAATTAAAAATCCGTCGGAAATTTCCGACGGATTGAAATCACTCGGAAAGTTCCGACGGATTTCCGACGGATTTTTTAATTTTTAATTTTTAATTTTTTTAATTAAAAAAATTCATTGAAAATTTCCGAGGGATTTCAATCCGTCGGAAATTTCCGAGGGATTTCCGACGGATTTTTTTATTTTTATTTTTAATTTTTTTAATTAAAAAAATCCGTCGGAAATTTCCAAGGGATTTCCGACGGAATTTTTAATTTTTAATTTTTTTTAATCGGATCCGTCGGAAATACGTCAAATATCCGTCGGAAATTTCCGACGGATTTTTTCCGTCGGTAAAATCCGTCGGAAATGCCCTTTTTTGTAGTAGTGAAATCTTTATTGTTATATATATATATATATATATATATATATATATATAGGTCGGATCTTCTACCCCCGTCTAAAAGTTACACCCCGTGCGTCCCAATCTCAACCGTCCATTCCATAATACATTTCATAACATTTCTCCATTTCATAATACATTTCATAACATTTCAGATCAAATTAAACATGCTCGTTATGCAAAAAAACGGATAAACAGTTGTGAAGCAAGAATGTTTCATAACATTTTATATTTCATAACATTTCACTGTAACATTTCATAACATTTTATATTTTCTGATTTACCTCCTTCCCCTTATGTATGACTTTGCATACATATCGTGACCCAAGATTTCCATTTAATTACCTTCATGCCACCGCATCAGATCAACCCTTGGATTATGAAATGGACGGTTGAGATTGGGACGCACGGGGTGTAACTTTTAGACAGGATGTCGAAGATCCTCCCTCTCTCTCTCTCTCTATATATATATATATATAGGGGCGGGTTCAAACGAGAACTCAAATTTGGTTGTGAACGTGAGGACAAATGAGAGTGCGACACGTGTCATATTCAGTCTGAATAATCAAAGAAATATTCAGACTGAATAAGCATTATTCATACCGAATAAATACTATATTCAGTCTGAATATTTCTTTGATTATTTAGTCTGAATAATGCTTATGCGGGCTGAATATTTCTTTGATTATTCAGACTGAATATGACACGTGTTGCGATCTCATTTGTCCTTGCGTAACCAAATTTAAGTTCTCATTTACACTTTCCTCTCTCTCTCTGTCTCTATATATATATATATATTCCTAGCTAATTTTCTTTCAATATTTTTGATTGATTAATTATGTACAGGAGGAGCTTGTGGTTGGGGTGATGATGTAAGGTCACCTCCATTCTCAGCAATGATAGCAGCCGGAAATGCTAACATTTTTTTGCATGGTAAAGGGTGTGGTGATTGTTATCAGGTGGTTAAGACTAATTCTTTGTAATTTAAAAAGTAAATTAATTAATTATGGTGTATATAGTTAATGATTTTAATTTGATCACGGAGTTGGGTTTTTTTCCAGATTAAATGTAATCGAAAGCCATATTGTTCTGGAAATCCTATTACTGTGACGATAACCGACGAATGTCCGGGTACATGTAACAATGTGCCATTTCATTTTGATCTAAGTGGAACTGCTTTTGGTGCGATGTCAAGTCCGGGCCAAGCTGAAAATCTTCGTGATCTTGGCCAAGTCGATATTCAATACCGAAGGTTAGTACACACACGCGCACACACATACACGCATATATATATAGGGTTGGGTTCTGGTGAGAAGGAGAGTTATGGTGAGAAGCGTAAGAAGATATCTCAACAATTGGGATAAGATGCACCGAGATGAGGTCCACCGACATGCACCGGATCAACACCTTTGTAAAGCGCAATTCATGGGTGGGTATGAGATTAAAAATAATCAACGGCTGAGATCTTTTCTTACACTTCTCACACGATCCTATGCCTATATATATATATATATATATAGAGAGAGAGAGAGAGAGAAAGAAAGAAAGGTTCAAACGAAAATGAAACATATTTACAAGAATACGAGATCGTCGTCATTTATACTAAATCATATATGATACTACCAGGTTACCCTACCCACTTTTGTTGATAGAACTTATTAGGTCATATAAATTCATTTTATAAACTTATTGTACCGTTTGTGTATGTGTGTGTGTATATATATATATATATATAGATGGTGGTTCATTTACAAACTAGACCAATCCTACAAACTTGTACAAACCAAGTTAAAAATAATTTTTTCATGATTTTTTTTCATCAAATGCTATGATTTAAAATGTTATTACATATATATTTGTTTCATTTTGTGAAAAAAAATTACATGTGAAAAAAATACATAAAAAATACATTATGAAACAAATGCATGTGAAACTTTGAACTTATAAAAACAAAAACATGTGAAACTTTTACATTATGAAACAGACATATATGTAATAACATCTTAAATCATAGCATTTGATAAAAAAATCATGAGAAAAATATTTTTAACTTGGTTTGTACGATTTTGTAGGATTGGTCTAGTTTGTAAATGAACCAACCCCTATATATATGACACTTTTTGAAAGTGCCACATAAAAATGCAAATACAACGATTTAATTTTTATGTGTTATCTATCTTCGGCAATAGAAATTGTTCAGGTTGTCTAACTCCGTCTTCACAACTTATCATAAAGCCTAAGATAGAACACTTAGTTCTTAATCCTACAAATCTATAGTTTAATTAACAAGTATTCTATTTGTATCTAGACGTTCTAAAACACCCGATTGTTTTATTATACTGCATTGCTAATACTTTTTAAAATCCTATCTCGTATATTTTTAATATTTTATTTTTAATTGTTACTGGTATTATAGATTTGAACTCCTAAAAAAAAGTGTCGTTAATGAGGCAAATAAATAAACATGTATATATGTTCAGGGTTCCATACAACTATGGTAATACAAAGATCGCATTCAAGATCGAAGCAAAGACAAACCCTAACTGGTTTGCGACTGCAATAGAATTCGTAGATGGAGTTGGTGAAGTTGAGGCTGTGAAGATAGCACAGGCTGGTTCAAATCAATTTGTTCCAATGCATAATAGTTGGGGTGCGATTTGGGAAGCCAATATCAACCCAACTTTACGTGCTCCATACTCGTTCCTGCTCACATCTCCAACGCATAAAACAATTATGGCTTACCAAGTGGTTCCATCAAATTTTGTTGTTGGACAAACTTATTACTCGCATGTAAACTTTTAGTGATCAAGCAACCATGTATGTTTTTTATCAAGTTATAAGTTTTATAGTACAATTGACTCAATTAATTGGTATCTTTATATTTATATATATATATATATACTAGGTTATAACTCATGTGTCACACGTATGGAATTTTAAATAAATTAAATATCAGTATAAATGAAAAAATACGAAAATAGTCATAGAAATAATGTTTAAATATAGTTCATTTAGCATCATGTCGATGATCACGTTTATAATAAAGATATATTTAACTTCTTATTAATTTTTAAAGAAAATGTATTTTATACTTTTATTAAACAACAATAGATTATACATAATCATATTTATTATAAATCGGGATAAATTAAATACATAATGTAAAGTAAAAAATGGATTATAAAAAGCAAAACTGTATCAAACATTCAACAACATTTACTCAATAATTTAAGAAGTGAATAAAAAAATCACATTTTATAAATTAGAAAATACTTCTTTATATACGCAACATTAATTGTTCTATTACTAATTACACCATTATCATCTATAATCAAAAAATTTAAACCTTTCCGACTTTTTACCCTGGATAAAGCAACATACAATTGACCGTGCGTGAAAACTGGTTCTCTTAGAAACAAAGCAACCTTCGACATTGATTGTCCTTGGCTTTTATTTATCGTCATGGCAAAACATACAGCAATTGGAAACTGTCTCCTTTGAAACTTAAAAGGAATCCTTTTGTCGGAAGGTATCAAAGACATTATTGGAATAAAAGTTCGGCAGCCTATATTGATCCCAGATATGATCTTTGCTTCTATTACCCGATCTCCCAAAGATACAACTTGCAGTGTAGTTCCATTACATAATCCCGATTTCTGATCAACATTCCTTAGTAACGTGATTGGAACACCGACTTTTAGTACTATCTTATGGCTTGGCATACCTGATAATTTAAGATCATTTAAAACATCAGGCGAGTACAAGTTCGGATCAAACTGTTCTTGAAGCTGCTTCATTCACATAAACTATCTGAACTAAGATACTCCTGTTCTTGTCCCGGAAACATTGATAGTAGCCGATCATTTATCTCATGAACGACTTCATGTTAGGTGCAAGAATTGCTCTCTCCTGAAAAATATGATGAATTGCTCATATTTTGAAGAATAGATGGGTAGACAAATTCTATTAAAGATGGTATCGGGTCCATTGCATCTGTAACTAGAAGGTCATCAAGAATATCGAAACTGGTCCTTTAACTTCAAAAATTACATAAAAACCCTCCAAGTATGCATTTTGTTACGGAATTGGTCCTTCGAGCTAACGAACGTCTAATTTCTCTGTTAAGCACGAGGGTATTATGGTCATTTGACCTTATTTCATTTATTTTACCAATTTTTAATTAACTATAATTCTTTTTTCTTGAACATTCATCTTCTAAGAACACCAAGAACATGAACATCAAGAATAACCCAGAAACTTAAATCAAATCTATATTACCTAAACCAAAATCAAACTCATCCAATAACCAAGAACAAAGAACATGAACTTTAAAGAGAAGAGAAGAGAGAGAGAGATCGAGATCAGAGAGAGAGAGAGAGAGATAGAGATCGAGATAAGAGAGATAGAGAAGAGATCTAAGAGAAGAGATAGAGGGAGAGAGAGAGAGAGAGAGAATAGAGATATGTGAGACAGAGAGATAAAGATGAGGGACAAAGCACAAGGACGAAAACCGTTAAACCTCTGGCCGGCGACTTCGTCTTCTCCCTGTGGTCTGCGTCTTCTCATAGAGATCTGATAGAGATACAAATCGAGATAAGAGACACACAAAGAGAGAGAGAAGAGATCTGAAAGAAGAGTTAGAGAGAGATCGAGAGAATATAGATCAATAGAGATGAGGAACAGTGATGGACGAAGCATAGGGACAAAAACTGTTAAAGCTCTGGTCGGCCGCTTTGTTTTTTCCGACCACTTCTTCTTCTCCGACGACTTTGCTTCTCCCTGTGGTCTGCATGTTTTCATTTAAATCCCAATATATCTCTCAGATCTGGTTTGGTTCCCGATCTATCTAACTATTTTTAGGTTTTTGAATATTAGTTTTGATTAGGTTTAAATTTGAGATTGATTTAGTTTTTTGATTTAGCTTTTCTAAATTCGGGTTTGATTTAGATTTTCTAAATTTGGGTTTGATTTAGGTTTTTGGTTTTTTAATGAGTTTGATTTGATTTAAGTTTTAAGAATTGATTTGATTTAGATTTTTAAATTTGATTCATGATCTTTTTTTGGAAAAAAAAATATGATTCATGTTCTTGGTGGTCATGTTCATGTTCATGGTGTTCATCATGTAGAAGATGAGTATTCAAGAAAAATAATTATAGTTAATTAAAAGATGGTAAAAAATAAAGGTTAAATGACCATACTGCCCTCGTGCTTAACGGAGGAAATAGACGACCGCCGGCTCGAGGGACTAATTTCGTAACAAAATGCATACCTAGACGGGTTTTATGTAATTTTTGAAGTTAAAGGGCCAGTTTCGTAACAATTGGCAAACCATAGAAACCAAATCCATAATTTACTCTAAAAGAAAATTATTGAAACCGAGTTGACCCGATTGAACCGGTTGAATCGTGACCAGGTCACCACACCGGATCAACTAAAAAACTGGGTTTTAGAGCATCTCCAACAGTTTTGCTATAATAGAAAAAGTTGAGTTTTTCTTCTTTAAAATGCTCCAACAGCATTGCTATATGGTTTGCTATTAGAGATTTGGGGAGAAATCTCTAAATTATGAGAGAGAAACATTATCTATACTATATATATATATATATATATATATATAAGGATGCTAAACGGTTAAAGTTGAAAAATTAAGAGGTATAAGGTTTTATGCACAAGGTACAAGTTTGTAAAGCTCAAACCACTCTTCTAAAACCTCCACGTTCAAACATGATATGAAAAATCAAACTAATTTTAGTTTTCTAATTACACTTTGCACCCTTATAATAAGTTATTTAATTTACTTTACATCCCTTCCTTTTTCCATTTTCATTTCACACCCTTATCGTATTAACATATATATATATATAATCGTATATTAACTAAAATATATTAAAAAAATACGTTTATAATAACCGGACTTTTATAACGAACTTTAAGGGAAAAGTTAGCGTTTGGAGTTAGTCTTTGCTTGGTATGCTTGTACATAAAGCATAAAGACTTGAATCCAAACTAACTTGGTCAAACATAACCATGTGAGAGATTAAACATGGACAAATGAAATTAGAATTTAACTTAGATGTAAATGATTTCACCAATTATAGTAAGGATGCAATTTGTGAAACTTGAGGGACTAAAAATGAAAAACTGAAAAATATAAAAACAATTTATAAATTAATAAAACTCATTTTCAGAATTCTTATCCTTCTCTCTTCTTCTTCATCGACTAAAAACCCTAGAACAAATCCATCATCATCAAATTGAACATCAAACCTTGGTGAATTTGTAAGATTTTGAAGAATTGAGATTGGATAGTGAAGGTAAACCTTTATATGTAAGCTCATAATCTTATAAATCTATGTTATTTGATGTAAACACATAGTTAGTATGTGTGTGATTGTTGATTAGGGGCTAGAGTTTGGAAGGGATTGAAGAATTCAACACCTTGAAGAAGAGGTTGTATCATCCTTAAAGTTAAGAATTTTGTAAGCTTGAACTTGATGTGTGGTAACCTAGTATCTCTTCAAGTGGGTTTTGGTTTAATTGATGTTAGGGGTTGTTAAATCAAACCCAAATTGTCTAATTTTATCAATTGATGATTAGAATGGTTACCAATCCAAGTGGTTGTAATGTGGTAGTGATGGTATCTTCAAATAGTGATAATATAGTGCTGTTGGATGAAACAGTAGGTGCTGTTGGTTTTAAAAATTTGTATAAAATCAACCACTGATCCAATTAAAATGTATAATATGTCTTTGGAAAGCTTATAATGTTTACTACAACTGTTATGAAGAGTCCGAGAGCTAATTCGGAGTTTAAGTGGGTCAAAACAGTGAATTACAGTAGCTGGTCACAGTATACTCGGGATTTGCACACTGTTGGCAAAAACTTCATAATTAATTGGTCATACCTTCAAATGACATGAATCTTGTTGGGATGAACTCCTAACACACATGTCTACAACTTTTATTTGTAAAGCATCATTTAATTCAGCTTCTAAGTATAGTATAATTGTCCACAAAATTGATGGACAGAAGCTGAATTGTTCAGGGGATGAAATATCTCTTTTGCAAGTTAATTTTTGTTTAACCCATGTCATACCCTTATTAACACTAGGATTGTAACATAAGCTTATTGGTATGAAATTAAGGCTTAATTAATCTTAAAGGGAGAGTACACATAGATTAGGATGATTAAATAAACGTAGGTAATTATGGTACAATTCTAAGTATACATTAATTATTTGTGATAGGATATCTGACTAGCAAAGATTGGAACAATTGGCATAAAAGCATCTTGCTTTGATTCTCGACTATATAAGATACGGGTCTCTTATTACTTTGACACGGGAGTGACCTATTGATAAGGGTCATTCCACTCGAAATTGATTTACCGAATGGTGAATTTGAGGCACGCAAAGACCTCAATGATGTTGTTTACTGAATTTTCATCGTGTCATTCACTTGTTAAATTCCATTTGCTGTTCCATTAGTTGAGCACAATTTAGGAGTGTTCCAAGGTTAGTTTCTCCTAATTGGGACCGTTGGCCCGGTTCTTGAGTTTTACTCCGAATGCTGAGGCGCGAATGGATTGTTGCTATAAATGATTATTGATCAATTCTTGTGATTCCGTTACATTGCATTTGTTGTTATTCTTTACCTAGACACTTGGTCGGGGGCACCGACCATGTGATGTTTCCATGGTGGCTATAATCACTGTGGCGTCCTCGTATATGTGTGAGTGCGCTGGCCTTGATCCGACCATGGGGGCGGATGGATAACCTAGGAACCGAACAGAATTAGGACTACTTTAATAGTAGTCGAGGGCTAGTGGGTGTTGTGCCCACACTGCTAGTTCTCACCTATGCCCATAGGATCGTATATCCTTTTGGGAACAACGTGTTAGTGTATTCGGGTGATTATGTGAACTTGATAACACGATGCACGGAATTGGGTGATTATGTGAACCCACTTGTTATAGCTTTCTGATTTCAATTGACTTCTATCATTTCATTATTTATCCATCGTTGATTATTATTCGTATTGAACATTGCTTATTATTCATATTGTTGATCTGTTCACTGAGTTATTGCTCAGCCACGTTTGTTATTTCGTGGCAGGTTCTAAAGACTTACTGGGGTATATCCGGGTTGAGAGACCAGGAATGCATTTTGGAGGCTAACTGGATAGACGACACACTTTTGTATAGTTACTTTTTGGTTGTAAATGTTATGTAACCTAACAATTGATGGTCTATAACCATGAATAGTTTGTTATGTAAATTATCTTAGTTGTTCTATATCCTTATAATATGGAATGGTTAATATGGGATGTTACATTTATGGTATCAGAGCATAGGTTGCGACCTGTAGAATATATCTAAGTTTGACCTGTGAGAAATGGGTAGACTTAGGATGGGAAAAGAAATAGTTTTTATGTTATATTCGATTATGTACTACTTAACAAATTTTATTTTAGATAAATTTATTAATCGTGATGATTTTTGTGGTGTAACTAGAATGCCACCAAGAAGGAATGCTCGTAGAAGGCGAATAAAGGAGGTCTATACTGATGATAATCCCACTCCTAATCAGCCGAATCCGGAAATTTCTGAGGCAGTTCAACAAGCCTTGAACTCAATGATGCCCGATCTGATAATGCAAGTTGTTGAAGCTATTCGTCAAGCTAGTTTGACTGCAACTCCTAATAATGCAAGAGGCATTGGTATTACAGGTATTGCTACTGCTACAGTTGGGACTCAACTAACCCTACGCCAGTGGTTAGAAAAGTTCCATAAACAGAAGCCACAATCTTTCGCATTAGCTGCGAATCCTATTGAGGCCGAGCATTGAATTAAACACCTTGAGAAGATATTTGAAGTACTAGAATGTCCCGATAACATTCAAGTCAGATTGGCTGCATATAAACTAGAGGGTGACGCCAATCAGTGGTGGCAATCTTGGAAGCAAGCTCGAGGAGGTAATATAGTTGTGGAAAATCTTACGTGGATTCAGTTTAGAGATGCATTTCTACAACAATATTTCACTGAAGCCGATCGGGAATCATTTATTCGGGACTTTGCTACGATAAAACAACACGAGGATGAGTCAGTGACAGATTTTGTGGCCCGATTTCTTCGATTAGTCACTTTTGCCAGACCATTTTTCGGTACCGAGGCTAATCAAATTCAAAAGTTTAAATGGGCCTTACAAAATAAATATCGTTCGAAGTTGATGGGGCAAAGGTTTACCGAGTTATCTCATATTATTAACACAACCAGAGACATCGAACTTGACAGGATTGACTTTCTAGCTACTAAGGGTGATTCTAAGAAAAAGAGCCGACATTCTTCATCCGGAAGTCAGAGTGGACAGGTAGCTACCCGTCAAAAGAATTCTTTTGCAGGTCAATGCAAACAAGGCAGTTCACGACCTTCCTTATCTTCTGGACCGACAAGAAATTCAGGAAACTTCACTTCTCCTACTCTATGTAAAGATTGTGGTAAATTTCATAGGCCAGGTCTGTGTTTTAAAATGACGGGTGCATGTTATACTTGTGGCCAACAAGGTCACATTTCTAAAAACTGCAAACAAAATCAAGGTGGTGGATCGAGATCGAAAGATAAAGGCAAGCAAACCACTGCAGGCGGGCGAGTTTTCACGCTATCGGCGGACCAAACTACCGATGGTATGGTTTCTGCTACTATTCATATTAATGATAAACATTTGTATGCATTACTCGACACTGGAGCTACTCACTCTATTGTGTCAGAAAAGTTTGTGAAATATCTCAAGCCATATGAACGGCCATTAGATGATTTCTTTACTATTGCAACCCCAACGGGCTACAAGGAATATGTCAACGATGAATATGTTGACTGTCCATTAATGATTGGGGAAAAAGTTTGGATAGCCACTCTACTTCCTATGAGAATGAGAGATTTTGATCTCATACTCGGTATGAACTGGTTGGCCAAACATCGAGTCACAATTGATTGTGAAGCCAAAAAGGTTATATTTGGTGATGTCACCAAGCCTGAACATGTTGTTCAAGGCATTCCTCCTCGCAAATCGATCTGTGTCATATCTGCTTTAAAAGCTCATAAACTAATGGATCGTGGGTATGAAGTGTTTCTAGCTGCGGTCCAGGATGTTTCTAAAACAAGTCCAAAATTGGAAAATATTCCAATTGTGAAAGAATTTCCTGATGTCTTCCCAGATGAACTTCCCGGAATACCGTAACACCCTAAAATTTAGAGTAAAATTGAACCGAAATAAAATGCGGAATATAAATAAAATCACCCAATAAGTAGGGATAGAGTATGGGAGTTTACATCTAAACATGGACATTACATAACAACCTATTAATCTATACTATTCATAAGAATATATGTTATGTCTCCAGCTATATATATACTCTATGAGCATAATTCCAAAAAGGTGTCCTCTCTCTCGACACATCAACCCGCTCTTCTCTAAAGATCCCCATCAACCTTCTTATCTGCTAAACCACATTTAAGATCAAGTGTTAAGCTTACCCCTGGTGAGGACAAACAGTTAAATAGATAAAGCAGTTAAAAACATTTAAAACAAGGATACGACGCATTTTATCCCATTTAACTTCACTTGAAATAACTTACTCTTGATGAGCAAGAATCCTTTAAAAGCAACCGGGGGAGACCCGGTGTTCCATCCTTAGTGACAGGTACCACAAGTAGGTCACTACACGATGTTTGAGCTAACTGTAAGAGCCAATGGCAATCGGCAATAACCGATTATGCACCTTAGAACACGGCCCCTCATGACTCCTAAGAAAGCCCGCACTATGGTCAATGGCAACCGGCAATAACCGATTATGCACCTTTGTACACGGCCCCCGATGATCCCTACTAGCACATACATATATTCAACGGCATCCGGTAATGAACTGGCATAATACCTAACGGTAAAAGGCCCCCGATGACTCTATGCAACCAAAAAGGGACAACAATCCCGCTTTAAACCGACTATATGCCTATGGATCCATTACATACTAGTCCTACGACCGAATACATCAACGAGACGTATCGCTAGTTTTCCAACCTTGAAAACCCTTTCAATAAACCATTTCCTTTTCAAATCCAAGTTTTACCAAAAACTAGGTCAAACCATTTTGAGTTTCAAAACAAAATATTATTTCATTTTATAACCTTTACAATTATTTTAAACCATTAAAGATGCTATCACATCATCTACAACAAAATACTCCACAACTTCATTTTGACCTAAAACCTCCAAACTTACCCAAATACACAACTACTTGAAAATAAACTTAAGAATCAGTAAAATGCTACATTTACAACAAGTATGTGAGTTTATAAGTTTAGATTTGAACTCACAAGGCTAGAGTTAGGAGAACCCTAGAAAAGCTCCTAAGAGGATGGAGGTGATCAAGAAATCTGAAAGGAACCAAGAATGCTAACACTTGAAGCTTTAACTCTAAAAGTCCAACTTGATCTCTCCTGTTTAATGCAGTAGTAAATGCTTGGAAGAAGGTTGGTGAAGAAAGTGAAACCCTAAAAATCGCCCCTGACTTGCTCTCCAACAACTGGTATAATGGTATCTGATAAAAATGAGATGAAGAGCTGAAAATCGCAGCTTATTGTGCACTCTGGAACACACGGGCGACTATGCCCTTGGCGACTATGACATGTCATAGTTGCGAGATTTGTACCGAAAGTTTGATAATTTTGGCTGGTCTTCCCTTCTCCGCGACATTGCCTTGCGACAATGACATGGGCATTGTAGCCTGTCATTGTCGCTGGAAGTGTACCGTATGTCGTTTCTTTTCCGGCGTTCGTTCCTTTTCTCCAATCCATTGTAAACCAACACTATATACTTGAAACCTTCCATTTGGCCATAAATAATAATATTACAATGCTAATTTACATAACCTTTCGCTAAATTTCCGGGTGTTACAATCCTCCCACCCTTGAAATTAATTTCGTCCTCGAAATTTACTGATTAACCAAACAAACTCGGATATCTCCTCTTCATATCCTCTTCCGCTTCCCACGTCACGTTTGAACCACGATGGTGCTTCGATTGCACCTTAACCATGACGATTTCTTTGTGACGTAACTTCTTAGACATGCTTTCTAAGATCGCCTCCGGTTCTTCTACACAACGACTATTGTCGACACGAATCTCTGAGAGAGGTATCACACTCTCTTTTTCCGCTAAACACTTCCTCAAATAACATATGTGGAATGTAGGGTGTATGTCGTCCAATTCGGGTGGCAATTCAAATTTATACGCTTGCTGTCCCACTCTTTCCAAGATTTTAAACGGCCCGAGGAAACGAGGACTAAGCTTCCCACGCTTCCCAAACCTTATAACACCCTTCCAAGGGGACATTTTAAGCATAACTCGTTCCCCCACTTGGAATCCCATGGGTCTTCTCTTTTTATCGGCATAGCTCTTTTGACGGTCTTGGGCCGCCTTAAGCCGTTCTCGGATAATCTTTACCTTGTCAGCCGTCTCTTGCACAATTTCGGGTCCGGAGAATTGCTTCTCGCCCGCTTCCAACCAACACACTGGTGTCCTACATTTTCGTCCATAAAGTGCCTCGAAAGGTGCCATTCCAATACTAGAATGGTAATTGTTGTTGTAGGCAAACTCTACCAACGGTAGATGCAAATCCCAATTCCCACCAAAGTCAATAACACATGACCTAAGCATGTCTTCAAGAGTCTGAATGGTCCTTTCACTTTGACCATCTGTCTGCGGGTGAAATGTTGTACTTAAGTTTATCTTGGTGCCCAACCCTTCTTATTACCCATTCCAAAAGTTAGAAGTGAACCGGCTATCCCGATCCGACACAATAGTCAAAGGCACGCCGTGCCTTGCAACTATCTCATCCACATACAGCTTGGCCAGTTTGTCAACTGGGCCGGCTTCTCTCATTGCTAAAAAGTGAGCACTCTTCGTTAGTCTATCCACCACTACCCATATGGTGTCGTGACTTCTCAAGGTCTTCGGTAGTTTCGTTACAAAGTCCATAGTGAGATGTTCCGATTTCCATTCCGGAATTTCCAACGACTGAAGGCTCCCATATGGTCGTTGGTGTTCCACCTTGACTTGCAAACAAGTCACACACCTCTCCGCATAGCTAGCAACATCCAACTTCATGATGGGCCACCAATAAGTTAACTTTAGATCCCTATACATCTTCGTACTACCCGGATGTATGGAGTACTTGGATTTATGGGCATCTTCCAAAAGTAATTCTCGGTTACCCCTAATCTTAGGCACCCAAACACGCCCTCGGAAAAGCTTCAGACCACGGCTATCTCACTCAACATCAAGGGTTGTTTCACCATCACTTCATCTTTTAAGTTTTCCTCAAGTAGTGCCTCCACTTGAGCTGCTTTGATTCGGTCAAATAAACTAGACATCACCTCAATCCGTGTAAGTACGGCACGTGTTCCGCTACTGTACTCCTTTCGGCTCAATGCATCCGCTACCACGTTGGCTTTACCCGGATGGTAAAGTAGCTCACAATAATAGTCCTTGAGTAGTTCGAGCCAACGTCGTTGCCTCATATTCAGTTCCTTTTGATCAGACACGTACTTCAAACTTTTATGGTCGGTATAGAGTGTACGCTTGGTTCCATAAAGGTAGTATCGCCATAACTTCAAGGCGAAGACCACCGCCGCTAACTCTAAATCATGGGTTGGGTAGTTCTTTTCGTGCTCCTTGAGTTGCCTTGAAGCGTAAGCAATCACCTTACCCCTTTGCATTAACACACACCCCAATCCCATATTCGATGCGTCACTGTAAAACCACAAAATCTTCCGACCCTTCCGGAAAGGATAGGATTGGTGCTTCACACAACTTCTTTTGAAGCGTCCGAAAGGCCTCTTCTTGCTTGTCGGTCCACACGAACTTCACGTTCCTTCTAGTCAAGGCCGTAGAGAAGATGCAACCTTAGAGAAATCTTGAATAAACATGCGATAATATCCCGCTAATCCTAAGAAACTTCGGATCTCTGACGGGTTCTTAGGCGATTCCCAATTCATCATTGCTTCTATCTTGGATGGATCCACTTTCACTCCCTATGGGTGACAACATGACCTAAAAGTTGTACTTCCTTCAACCAAAATTCACACTTAGAGAACTTAGCGTATAACTTTCTTTCCTTAACACTTCGAGAACCTCCCGAAGGTGTTGCTCGTGGTCTAGCTCGTTCTTAGAGTAGACAAGGATGTCATCAATAAATACTATTACTGATTTGTCTAGAAAAGGTCGACACACGCGGTTCATCAAGTCCATAAATACTGCCGGCGCGTTCGTCAAACCGAATGGCATTACTAGAAACTCATAATGCCCGTACCGCGTTCTAAACGCCGTTTTTGCTACATCATCCTCCTTCACCTACACTTGGTGATAACCCGAGCGTAAGTCGATTTTTGAGAAATAACCCGCTCCTTGTAGCTGATCAAAGAGGTCGTCAATTCTCGGGAGTGGGTACTTGTTCTTCACGGTCGCCTTATTCAACTCTGTATAGTCTATACACATTCTCATTGTGCCATCCTTCTTCTTCACAAACAAGACCGGAGCTCCCCAAGGTGACGAGCTTGGTCTCACGAAACCCTTCCCAAGGAGATCTTGTAGTTGCGTCATCATTTCTTGCATCTCGGATGGTGCCAACCAGTAGGGTGCTCTAGCAATTGGAGCGGCCCCCGGTATAAGATCTATTTGGAACTCTAACTGTCTATCGGGTGGCAAGCCGGGTAAATCCTCGGGGAATACGTCCGGGAATTCACAAACAACTCGAACATTGTTTATTATTCTCTTCTCTAACTTCGCCTCCACAACGTAGGCTAAATAAGATAGGCACCCCTTGGCCAAACACTTGCGTGCCTTTGCTAGTGTTAACAATGCGACTTCACCCTTCCTTCTTTCCCCGTAGACCAACACCATACTACCATCCAATAACGGAATTCGAATCAATTTCTTGGAATACAAGATCTCGGCTTGGTTCTTGGCCAACGAATCCATCCCAATCACTACATCGAAACTCCCTATCTCCATAGGTATGAGGTTCACCGGAAACCGCTTCTCCTCAACCTCTAGTGTGCAATTTCTAAGGACATCTCTAACCAAGACCTTCCTACCATCGGCTATCTCGACAATATAAGTATCCTCTAAAGTACTAACAGGTACAAGCAGTTTCGGGTAGAAAATAGTGGACACATAAGAGAAAGTAGCTCCAGAATCAAAAAGAATACGAGCGGGTACGGAGTTTATGAGAAACGTACCCGTCACCACATCTGCCGCCTCTTTAGCTTCATCCGCGGTCATCTTGAACACTCTTCCCGTCGCCTTAGGAACATTATCCCTCTTCCCTTGACTTCCCCCCATTCTCATCTTTGGGCAATCCCTTCGAACGTGCCCCTGTTCTTTGCATTCAAAACAAACGATTCCTTTAATCGGGCACTCGCGAGCGTAGTGCCCGCTCTTACCACACTTGTGGCACCCTTCCGCAGATGAGTTGCATGGCCCGTGATGCTTATTCCGGCACTTGAAGCACCAGTTAGGCTCTCTCCTATTCTCGGTCCTTCGGTTATTGTGGTGGTGGTTGTTGTAATTTGGCCTCTTGGAAGGCGCATAAATGCCTTCCCACTTCCTCTTTTCTCCACTTAACTTCCTCTCTTACTTCCTCAGTTCATCGGTGTCCTCCACCATTTGAGCTTGATCGATGGCCTCCCTTAAAGTGGAGGTCTTTGCCGCTTGGACCATTGCCATCATGTCAGATGGCAATCCTTTGATGCACGCCTTCATATTCTCTCTCTCAGTTGGAGCCACATGCCCCACTAGATCCAGTTTCTCTACGAACAACTCTGTATCTCATAGTCTTATCCCCCTTCTTGAGAGCTCGGAACTCATCCACAATACGATCTATAGCCCTCTCGTTACAGTATTCCTCCAAAACTTTCCCCTTAAGCATCCCCCAAGTTAACATCGATATAATCACCGGGCCAAGAGTTTTGGCGGTGACATTTCCACCATCTTAAGGTTGCGCCTCTAAGCATCTGTGAGGCAAACCTCACCTTCTGACATTCGTCACATTCACTCGAGCCGAAAGCTTGCTCGATCTCTTGAAGCCAATTCATGCAGACCACTGGATCGGAAGTCCCGGAGAACTCGGGTGGCTTGGTGCATAGGAAGGTTTTATAAGAGCAACCCTTCCCTCTCTTCTCAATTCGGTCACGGGGGTTTCTTCAGTATTTGGTGTGGCCCCTGTTCCCCCGCAACCTCCCACAGCATTCTCGGCAGTTACTTCATGCCTCCTGACACTGGCATCTCTCTCCTCAAGCGCCTTGAGGAATGATTCATTTTGTTATCCCATCATAGTATTCACCGCTTGCAACAACCGAATCTGTAGTTCATCTTGTGAACCCGCCTCCGTCATTAGAGGACCCCCTGCATTAAGATCGAGTGGCGGAATAATAGTCAATCTAGGCACGAGTATACTTGTGAGAGGAGGGATGATTGGTGGCGGTCGAGTAATTCGGGGTGGTTGAGTGACTTCTGCTGTTGATGCCACGTCCTGATTCGTGACACTCTTGGTCGCTCCCTCGACTTCATTACGCGATCGGGTTCGCGTGTTCACCATCTTAGTCTGTCAAGATGATAGAGCAGGAGTAAGACAAAACTAACATAAGTACGTATAACACATTTGTCAATCATCGCAACAATAGGAAAACGAGCATACTCACATAACAATATACCCAAAATAGCATTAGCTACGTGATATCTTGAATATATCATAACAGTAAGAATTCCCATCACCAAAGTCACATTTCATGATTAGTGCATTTCCGTCGACTCTAAAGCTCTCTTATCTCAATGGTGTCTATTCATATATCACAAGTCTACACTTAAAGTCTCAGCTTAAGTCTAGGCATCTCAGATTCACACCTAGTTCGCTTAAACTAGAGCTCTGATACCAACTTGTAACACCCTAAAATTTAGAGTAAAATTGAACCGAAATAAAATGCGGAATATAAATAAAATCATCCAATAAGTGGGGATAGAGTATGGGAGTTTACATCTAAACATGGACATTACACAACAACCTATTAATCTATACTATTCATAATATAGATTACAATTGGGTGTTACTAATATCCTCAAAGGAATATGCTATGTCTCCAGCTATATGTATACTCTATGAGCATAATTCCAAAAAGGTGTCCTCTCTCTCGACACATCAACCCGCTCTTCTCTAAAGAGCCCCATCAACTTTCTTACCTGCTAAACCAAATTTAAGATCAAGTGTTAGGCTTACGCCTAGTGAGAACAAACAGTTAAATGGATAAAGCAGTTAAAAACATTTAAAACAAGGATACGACGCATTTTATCCCATTTAACTTCACTTGAAATAACTTACTCTTGATGAGCAAGGATCCTTTAAAAGCAACCGGGGGAGACCCGGTGTTCCATCCTTAGTGACAGGTACCACAAGTAGGTCCCTACACGATGTTTGAGCTAATTGTAAGAGCCAACGGCAATCGGCAATAACCGATTATGCACCTTAGTACACGGCCCCCGATTACTCCTACGAAAGCCCGCACTATGGTCAATGGCAACCGGCAATAACCGATTATACACCTTTGTACACGACCCCCGATGACCCCTACTAGCGCATACATATAGTCAATGGCATCCGATAATGAACCGGCATAATACCCAACGGTAAAAGGCCCCCGATGACTTCTATGCAACCAAAAAGGGACAACAATCCCACTTTAAACCGACTATATGCCTATGGATCTATTACATACTAGTCCTACGACCGAATACATCAACGAGACGTATCGCTGGTTTTCCAACCTTGAAAACCCTTTCAATAAACCATTTCCTTTTCAAATCCAAGTTTTACCAAAAACTAGGTCAAACCATTTTGAGTTCCAAAACCAAATATTATTTCATTTTATAACCTTTCCAAGTATTTTAAACCATTAAAGATTCTCATCCCATCATCTACAACAAAATACTCCAAAACTTCATTTTGACCTAAAACCTCCAAACTTACCCAAATACACAACTACTTGAAAATAAACTTAAGAATCAATAAAATGCTACATTTACAACAAGTATGTGAGTTTATAAGTTTAGATTTGAACTCACAAGGCTAGAGTTAGGAGAACCCTAGAAAAGTTCCTAAGAGGATGGAGGTGATCAAGAAATCTGAAAGGAACCAAGAATGCTAACACTTGAAGCTTTAACTCTAAAAGTCCAACTTGATCTCTCCTCTTTAATGCAGTAGTAAATGCTTGGAAGAAGGTTGGTGAAGAAAGTGAAACCCTAAAAATCGCCCCTGACTTGCTCTCCAACAACTGGTATAATGGTATCTGATAAAAATGAGATGAAGAGCTGAAAATCGCAGCTTATTGTGCACTCTGGAACACACGGGCGACTATGCCCTTGGCGACTATGACATGTCATAGTTGCGAGATTTGTACCGAAAGTTTGATAATTTTGGCTGGTCTTCCCTTCTCCGCGACATTGCCTTGCGACAATGACATGGGCATTGTAGCCTGTCATTGTCACCGGAAGTGTACCGTATGTCGTTTCTTTTCCGGCGTTCGTTCCTTTTCTCCAATCCATTGTAAACCAACACTATATACTTGAAACCTTCCATTTGGCCATAAATAATAATATTACAATGCTAATTTACATAACCTTTCGCTAAATTTCCGGGTGTTACAATCCTCCCACCCTTGAAATTAATTTCGTCCTCGAAACTTACTGATGCTCTTAGTCGAAAAGGTGTTTGATCTGTATCATGCTTTTATGTTCAACCCCAAATACCGGAAGATTTGGAAAGAATGGAAGTTGAACCATGTTGTCGAGTCGGAAACGGGGTGCTAGCTAACCTTGTTGTTGAACCGACTCTCATTTCAAAAATCAAAGAAGCTCAACAATCTGATGGTGAGCTTTGAGCAATACAAAGAAACTAATTTCCGTGTCGATGATAAAGGCGTATTATGGTTTCAGGACAAATTATCTTAGTTGCTCTATATCCTTATAATATGGAATGGTTAATATGGGATGTTACAACGTTTCTTTTTTTACAAATTATATCATTATAATCGTCTCATCGACATCTTAAAAATGAGCCCAATATTGAGTATATTTGGATCAAATCATATTATTAAATGCTATAAATAACATAACTACATAGTGAATTAATTTTAAAAATTATATTTTATACTTTAAGTTATCTATTTAAACGGTTGCACCAACGATTTCAAATCTTTCTACAAAAATCCAAATTATTCAAAAAAACATTGTCAAATCAAATGGATCCTAAATGTGCTATTTTATTCTTTTTAAAATTGTATTGTATTTGAGTTTTGTAAAAATAATGGATGACGATTTATAAGGGGGTGTTTGGGATTGTTTATAAAAATAAATTATTGACTTATTCCGGCGTGGTACCGGTAATAAGTTGTTTTGAGTATTTGGATTGGGAAAAAGAAGAAGGTTATACCGGTTCCACATCGGTGATAAGAAGTTAAACACTCCTAACTTATCAGAATCTCATTATGACTTTTAACCTTTTTCTAACATTTTACATGTATAATCAATTCCAAACACCTCCTAAAAAGCAACTTATTAACTTATTTCAGTGTGGTACCGTCATAAGCTAATCTAAACAATTTTATAAAACTCTAATGCCACTACATAAGTTGATAAATACTTTTACAGAAAAAAAAACATGAGTTTTTTAAATAAGCAATCACAACACCTCTTAAGTTCATAACAATACACAATTTGATATCTTAAAAGAGTTTAAGACTTCTGAAATCAAGATTAATTAAATATTTAAATCTTGTTGCATTGCAACGGGTACGCCTGCTAGTTTTAGGTATTGTTCGGCAAAAATAAGATAAATTTATAAATTAATTTATGTTTTATTTTCCGAGTAATCGTTGGATGCACATGCTAAATTTTATAAGCTAGCTTATGAGGAGCTTTTGACACTTTTTCCAATTATACCCCTAACTAATATTATTTATTTATTTTCAACTGTCTTTTTTATTTCACACGTATTCATGCTCAGTTTTTGCCTAAACATAATTTATTTATCAATTATCATTCTACCAGATCATTACCTTATAAGTCATACGCTAGCTTATCAATCATAAGCTAGTTTATCAACTAGTTTGCCAAACAAAACCTTAATATATACAACCAATCAAAATTATTAAAATTAAATGTGTAGAAGAGAGAAATAATATTTTATTAAATGTATTGAATATTTTAGTAATATAAACAATATAGATACTTTAAAATAAAAAAGCTCTTAAGAGTGTTTTTTAAAAAATTGACTTTTCATTGTATATTTTAGAGAAAATATAAAAAAGTCGTCAAATTACATTAGTTAAAGGGTTAGTTTTAGTTTTATATGTTTAGGACAAAACACGGGGTTTCGCAAAACGAAAACTCAATGCCAAATTACAATTCTCTTCTTTCAACATTAACCCACGCGCTGTTACAAATAACTCCTATTGGTCCGTGTATTTCACGCGCTGTTATAAACAACTCCTATTGGTCCGTGTAATTCACGCGCAGTTATAAACAACTCTATTGGTCCGTGTAATTCACGCGCTATTACGCCATGGACAAAATTACAATCATCCTCCATTGAAGATTAGAATAAACACTTTCTCTGAAAGCTTGTATTTAGTGCACGTCTGCTTGTACCCTCTCTCTCACATCTGTTCATCTCTCTAGATTCTTTGAGCTCCTGTTTACACATATTTTGAAGTTCTGATTCTAGAAATATTTGAAGTTGATCAAGCTCTTTGAAGCCTTGTTCTTGAAAAAGATTAGGATTAGGGATTTAGGGTTAGGGTTGTTGTTTGGTTGAAGAGAAATGGCGCAAGTTGTGGAAGAATGGTACAAGCAGATGCCTGTAATAACTCGTTCTTATCTTACAGCTGCAGTTCTTACCACCGTTGGTTGCTCCCTTGAGGTATCCATCTAACTTCTTTGTTTTTTTTGTTTATTCTGATTCTAGGGTTTAGATGATTCGATTTATCTATCTTTAATTGGATTGTTTTCAATTGGCTTGTTTGATTTCGTGAAAGAATCAAATGGTGATGATGTTGGAATATCTCCTTTTGCGAATTTGTTATTACTTTTTTGATTGTTTTTCCTACGCCCATTTGTGTGTTTTTTCTCATTGCGAATGTACAATTAATTAAGGAATTGATTTCACAGAAAGTTTGAAGGTGCTCTATGTAGGATTGATTCGCAATTGATTTATTTGATTTGTTCTAAGCTTTAACCAATTCAATTCAATGTTATCTCTAGCGTTTTCTTGGCATGTTCATTGGATCAAGGAATTCATTAACAATTTTGACTGGTTTTCTTGTAGGTTTTTTCCATCTGAATTGCTTTTTTTTACCTTTCTTTTATAAATATGTTCAATGATGTTTGTCGAGTCTGTTGCTAGATCAATAGATTGATCTTGTTCTAGCACATATTATGTCTGTATAGATATCTTAATCATTTTCTAGGAACATTCATGAAGTTGATTTCTAGCTTTCTTTTCATTCAGATGATGGTTCAGTTCCAACTGTCATGTGTTAAACTAAATAAACATCTTTTTGAGGAAACTAGAATAGCTATTGAACTTGATTCCTTTGAAATGTTTTTGCAGATCATTTCACCATACAACTTGTATCTGAATCCGAGGCTTGTGATTAAGCAATACCAAATCTGGAGGCTTATCACTAATTTCCTCTATTTTCGGAAGATGGGTAAGCATTCTTACACATGCTTGGTTTGTATTATTAAGAAAAAGCTACAATAATCAAATGAAGATGATACCTTTTAATGTTTTATATTCTACATTCTTTCATATGATGAACCATTTATGGGGATACTAACTTTTGGTCATTGGATATGAACATGCTATGTGTAAATCCACCCATGTAAGAATGTCTTTTCAACTGTTTCTGGAATTTTCTTGCCTGTAGTGCTCCATTTTTTGATCGTTTTCATTTGTAATTTTAATATGTGTTAGATGGTATTAGTTGTCACTCTTCAAATAAGTCATGTCTTTATTTCTTTTAACAAAAATAATGCTTGATATTTCTAAGATTCATTAACTGCATGATCTCTGTTCAATGTTAGATGATTCACCAATAACAAGAATACAAGATGAAATAATTACATCTGTAAACGATTCTATATAGTATGCTTTCCTTCTTAAATTTTCCTTTGCTATTAAACTGCGAAAAGCCTCTCTGTTCTACTTTCCAAAACTTTCTTTTAAGATTTTTGATGTACGTTAATATTGTTTTTCCTTTTGCCTATGTATGTGTTCCATCTGTTTTGTAGAAGCTTATATTGGATCCTCAGACAAATTTACCGATTTGTTGTTTTTAAGGGTACATTTGGTACTCTATTCAGAACAGAACAAAAACCTGTTCACCCATGTAGATTAGGACAAGAAAGGGAGTGGGACAAAACTGCTTTTTTTAAAGATTAGGGAGATTGGGACAAAATTGGTAAATTACTGAACTACCCATTTCGAATTTAAAATCCTAAAATCTTCCACAATTCTTTCACCTGCCTATCTCACTCTCGCCTATCCAGTCTTGTCTGCTCGCAAAATAGCAAAAAAATTATTTCCCTAACATTCTTACTTCTTTGTGTTAACAGATTTGGACTTCCTTTTCCATATGTTCTTTCTCGCTCGATACTGCAAGCTTCTTGAAGAAAATTCTTTCAGGGGAAGAACTGCAGACTTCTTTTATATGCTCTTATTTGGTGCTACTGTCTTGACCGGCATTGTACTTGTTGGAGGGATGATACCTTACGTGTCTGAATCTTTTGCCAAAATCATCTTTCTCAGCAATTCATTGACGTTTATGATGGTACCTACTTGTTTGTTTACCTCTTAACAGTTCCATTAAGAGGCAGCCTCTGAATCGTTAAGAGGTAAATCCTGTTTGGCAAAAAATAAGTCTGCCTCTTGATGGTTCCAAAACCCTCTGAATCATTTTGTATTCTGGATCTCCCTTAACCATTCAGATCCCTGATTTCATTTTAAACAATTACCAAACAATTATATTTCATTTTGCACTATATCATAAAAGCCTCTTAATCATTCTGCACCAAACCATTCAGCAACTGCGAAACAGCCCTGTAAGTTAATATGTTCTAGAGCAACATGAATTTCTAATTTTATGTTTTGATTTCTCTCATTTGCAGGTTTATGTTTGGAGCAAGAGAAATCCATTTATTCATATGAGCTTCTTGGGTCTTTTTACTTTTACAGCGGCTTACCTACCATGGGTTAGTAGTTCTTGTTAATAATTCACAAATATAATCCGTAACAGCTAACAGCTTCACAGCTTGAGTTAGGGGCTAAATGTTTTATGGACAAGATAAATTTTGATGTGTGAATGGTTCTATTCTAAGTTTTATGGATGAATATCGAAAATATCTAATGAAATAAGTATATTCCTGTTGTTAAGGGATGTCAGATGATCGCTATATTCTATGGCAACAAGGGACGCTAAGTTTACTTTCTAATGAGATGCAAAAAATAGAAATCATTGACCGAAAAAGAGTCCACTTGAATGCTTTTCTTTGTCCCATAAAAGATTTTATCTTCTTGGATGCTATACCGTTATGATAAATTTGATATAACAAGGGCAAAATTGTCTTTTTGATTTTGAAGTGAACTTTTTAATGGGGGTAGGAAGTATTACTCTTATATTTGATTTTATGTGTAGTGCTGCACTAAGAGTTTGCAAGTATAAATGGAATGTATATATACAGGGGAGGGATCATACAAGAACACCCCCTCTTTAAAGGAATAAAGGAACACCTTGTGGACCATATATGATGTGGGTCCCACACATTAAAAAATCATGTCTGATTCAATGGGGCCCACCATTGAATCAGATATGATTTTTTAATGCGTGGGACCCACATCATATGTGGTCCACAAGGTGTTTCTTTATTCTTTTAAATTTACAAAGTTCTCATTTGAACCTCCCTCTCTCTCTCTATATATATATATTTATGTCTAATTTCTTGTCTTCTTACTTCTTTCCAAATTGAGTAGATATTTGTTTCATTTTGAGTTCAATGGTCTTGTTTTGTTTAATACAGGTTTTGTTGGGCTTCTCTGTTCTTGTTGGTGCAAGTGCTTGGGCAGATCTACTTGTAAGTCCCTCATATTATTTTGAAATATTAATTAATTAATACATGTCTTTGCCCTTGTATTTTCTCTTATATATCTATTTCTAATTCATCTATACTGGTATGCAAGGAGTGAGGATTTAGGTTCTATTTGTTTAATTAGGTCATTTTGTCTTCAATAAAGAAATGATATGTGCATGGGGCCCATTTGCTTAATTTGAGTAGAGGTGGGATTGTGTAATATCCCACCTGTAAGTAATATCCCACGTTGGTTGGGGAGGGTAACAAAAGGTTGCCTTATAAAGAACTTGATACCTCCTATATCAGACGCGTTTTAAAACAGTGAGTTTAAGTGTGTGGACAAAGCAGACAATATCTGGTACGGTTGGTCTGGGATGTTACAAATGGTATCAGAGTCGGGAACCGAACTGGTATGCCAGCTAGGACGTTGAGCTCCCAAGGGGAGTGAAATGTAATATCTCACGTTGGTGGGGGAGGGGAACAAAGGTTGCCTTGTCAAAGACTTGATACTTCCTTTATCAGACGCGTTTTAAAACAGTGAGTCCAAGTGTGTGGACAAAGCAGACAATATCTGGTACGGTGGTATGATATGAACCGAACTGGTGTGCCACTGGCTCCCAAGGGGAGTGGATTGTAATATCCCACATTAGTTGGGTTGGGGAGGGGAACAAAGGTTGCCTTATAAAGGACTTGATACCTCCTCTATCAGACGCGTTTTAAAACAGTGAGTCCGAGCGTGTAGACAAAGCGGACAATATCTGGTACAGTTTAGATGGTTGTATGTTAAAACACCATTGATCGTGTAATTATGTAACAGGGAATGGTGGCAGGTCATGCCTACTACTTTCTTGAAGATGTTTATCCAAGAATGAGCGGAAGACGGCCTTTAAAAACACCATCATTTATCAAATCCCTTTTTGCTATTGAACCTGTGGTTGTGGCACGACCTGCGGATGTGAGATTTGCGGCCCCACCGATGGACGAAATGAGAAGATGATCAGAAAAAGGACAAAAGAGTAATTTGAGCATGTTAAAAATGTATGCTAGTTTTTATTTTTATGGCCAGAAAGCTTTTCAGTTCAGTAACTGAACTGCATATCATGATGGTATGATTTAAGACATTCATTTTTCTGTAAAGGATTGTTGACACTTTATACATAGGGTTACTTTCTTCTTTTAACTTTACATCTATCATCTGCAATTTTTTACTTTTGTTTATTTTCATTTTATATATTCTCTCCAAGTTTGGAAAATGTGAGAAATTTTCAGAAAATTTTAAAGTATCTTTGGACAAACCTTGCATAATAATGTAATGATTCATTTATGGAAGCCCAATTCTTGCCCTTGATTTTAGAAGGCAGTTATAATAGGCGGTAAAAACATATGCGCATAAAATAAATACGAATATATATATATATATATATATCTATATATAGAAAGAGATTCATGGAAGGACGATAATAATTTACGAGAATGCGAAGACAATCCTCAGCCAATCATTTTGTATATGAAAATTTTCATATACAAAATCATATATGATATTCACGTACAAAATCAGATATGATTAGCCGCGACTTTTCTCGCGACTTAGCCCATGGGAAAAGTCGTGCGTGTCATTTTTATGCTAGTATGTGGAAAAAATTTCATGTACAAAATGATTGGCTAAGAATTGTCCAGGCATTCTTGTATGAACCCGTCTATATATATATGTAAAGTCTCGCATGAACCCGTCTATATATATATATATATATATATATATGTGTGTGTGTGTGTGTGCGCGCGGATGTGTGTGTATTAACCTTCGATATTGAACATCGACTTGGCCAAGATTACGAAGATTATCAGCTTGGCCTGGACTTGACATCGCACCAAAAGCAGTTCCGCTTAGATCAAAATGAAATGGGACATTGTTACATGTACCCGGGCATTCATCGGTTATGGTCACAGTAATAGGATTAATCCAGAACAATATGGCCTTCGATTACATTTAATCTGAAAAAACCCAACTCAATAATCAAATTAAATACACACCATAATTAATTAATTTACTTTTTTAATTACAAAAAATTAGTTTTAATACCTGATAACAATCGCCACACCCTTTACCATGCAAAAAAACGTTAGCATTTCCGGCTGCTATCATGGCTGAGAATGGAGGTGACTTCACATCATCACCCCAACCACAAGCTCCTCCTGTGCATAATTAATCAATCACAACAAAATAACGAAAAATAGGAATATATATATAACAAGAAAATAATTAAAAATTTCTTGAACAATTAATTGATAACTATTTATAAATATTAATTACTTTTACCGAGAGACTCGGGATCATGTGAGACCTGACTGTTTCCATAAGACCATATTTTTATATTTGAAATTTCATAGTAAAATACTGTGAAGGTAATCTACATGGTGTTTTTGCTGTGAAGTTTCATATATTTTTTCACTTTCACGGTGTTTTGTGTTTTGTTACGAAGACTGTAAAATATGGTCTCATGCGTCTCACGAAAACAAGATGGTCTCACGTAAACTCAACGCTTTACTGAACATTACACGATGGTTTTGATTTAAGAAATGGATTAAATGAAAATAAAAAATGGGTTAGACTTTATTAATTCAAATCAAGGGATTTGATAAATTAAAGATTCTGCTTTTATATACATATATTTTTCATATAAAGAGAAGTTATCAATCCTAGCTTTAGGTTTTAGATTTTCTAACATCTTTAATTATGTGATAATAAAATTGTGTTAAATGATTTCAATATAATATTTAATTTAATTATTAATTATATTTAGAAATCTATTTATTAACTATATTTAGAAATCTATTTATTAACTACGATATGTGATACCAATTTTATTTTTACTCATATGATATATGATGGTTATTTAACTTGTTTTAACATATCTAATTTTTTTGATATATATATCTATATTATCTTATAAAGCATATTAGTAAAAGTGTCTTAAAAAAAACTCATGAAGCCGAAAGTACGGTTTTTTAAGCACAACTTCTTAAAATCTTTTAATATAACATCATAAGCATAATATACAACTTATTAATGTTATGCTGATAATTTAAAAATCTTAGGCGTGCTTCATGACATTTCATCGTCGGAATTTGGTTTCCCAATATATATCATGCTCTTGACTTCCTAATGAATTTAGATTCCCAATATCACGCTCCCATGACGACGATTTAAGCTCCCTTTCCGCTCCCAAGAACTAATCAATCTTCTATTCACAGGCCATTAAGTTGTCCTCTCTCTCTCTCTCTCTCTCTCTCTCTCTCTCTATATATATATATATATATATATATCAGGTTTGATGGAATTGGAATGAAAAGCTATCAGTTTGACAACTTATTTGGTTGATAAATAGTGGAATGAAATCTATTAAATGAATTGGGATCTAGCTTTTTGGTTCACATAATGTAGCTTTGGAATTGGAATGAAATATTGGACAAAATATCCTTCTATGAAAATTTTGAAGTTAAAATCCAAATATTGTGGTTTAGATAAGTGGTGGTCGGTGGTGGTTCATATCAGGGGTGGTCGGCGATGGTTCAGAACGATGGATGGTTAGCGGTGGTTTAGATCGGTGTCAACGGTGGTTTAGAACAGTCGTGGTTGGCGGTGGTTGAGAAAAGTGGTGGTGAAAGGTGGTTTGGACCGCTGGTGGTTTAGATCAGTGGTGGTCGACAGCGGATCGGTGGTGGTCGACAGCAGATCGGTTGTGGTCGACGATGGTTTAGAATAGTGGTAGTCAGCGGTGGTCGGAGGTGGTTCAGGTCAATGGTTCAAATCAAGTAGGGAAGATGGGGATACTTTTGTCTTTTTGAGAAAATGTGACGGAATGAAATTGAATCTCTTCCTCAATTGTGATGGAATAAAGAAATCCATGAATGGTGGAATATGTGAAATTCAATTCCATTCCTTAGGTAAATCAAACATCTGTACGAAATTTGGTCAACAAAATTGATTATTCCCATTCTGTCAAATTCCATCTGAATCCTGTAAACCAAACACCCCCTTATAGTATCATTTTCTTTACATGATATATAGAAAGTAGGCAAATGTTTTACACAAAAGATGCATGAAAGAAGTGAAGTGAACCAGCCTCATTAAATCAAGAAACACATCATTCCCTATTTTTATTACCCATTTTTAACCTTGTTCTTTCCCACAAAAATATAAAATGAACAAGCATAGGTTTCAGATTAATTTTAAACAAAATAAATCCAAAATAAGTTATGTATTATACAAGATATCGGATCTAAAAATCCGTCTTAACGAATAGGCTGATATTGTGCCGAAACTCTCTTGGGAGGTAGCTTCCGTAAAATGTACAGCACCAGAGCTGAAGGCAAGATCTCAACCACCTGTTAAACCACCAAAAATCAATCAATCTATCTATAACTGTAATTTATAGAATGACGGAGGTTCAAGGGAAAACCTCAAAAAAAAAAAACTGAAAAACACCCCGGAAGCCCTCCATCAAGACGGTATGCACAAATGCATACAAGCGATTGAAACTGTTTTTTTTTCTATGCACAAATGCATGTTACAAATTACTGGTATGCATTTGTGCACCGCATGGTGTTCTTCAGTTTTTTTTTTTTTTTTGAGGTTTTCCCCTGAACCTGACCCTGATGGTATATTGGTAATTTCTTTTAGTACCATGTAAAAGATAAGGTTTAGAACCGGATGATCAAGAACGTCCAATGACACGTCTGAATCAAAAGCCGATACAACATCCTGAAATAAAAGAATTAAACAGTCATCCTAATTTCGGTTGGTTTTTTTTTAATTAATTTAATTCGAGTGAAATTATATTAAAAAACTTACCACAAAACATCTTACAACGAAACATGTAAAGCATATTGCTGTCACGGATCCAACCTGCAAAAAAGATTCATATTAACAACAATATTCCATTAGCATTAGGTACATAAAAAAGGGACAATTAATCGTTGATATGATATAAACAAGCCCCAACCTCATGAAGTTTCTTCCTTCTCCCTTTAGATTCAATAGGAAACCGTCGTAGCATGAAGAATAATCTTTAAATGAAATATAAAAAATCCACAAAAAAAAAGAATTTACTTTTCACCATAATGCCCCAAATAAAATAGTTACTAATGTGATTTACAAGATTTACCTTCCTCCATAAATCAAGAAACCAAGTGCTGCCATAAATGATACAACTGCAGTATACAGAAAGTATCATAAGAATGAATTTATATACAAAATTCAAGTTTTTCTTTGAAAATAT
This sequence comes from Silybum marianum, assembly GCA_036898165.1. NCBI lineage: Eukaryota > Viridiplantae > Streptophyta > Magnoliopsida > Asterales > Asteraceae > Silybum > Silybum marianum. The sequence continues at coordinate 18,388,117 of CM072540.1, forward strand.
AGCTTCTTTATAATCTAAAAAAAGATTTATATCGTAGAATAACTAACCTGCAATAAATAGTTTTCCTACAAATTGAACGGTGCTGCTGTTGTCTACCCACAGGTATATCCAGATACAGCCCTGTTTTAGATACATAAGAGTAAGATAGTTAACTGAAATGACGTTTTCACCCAAAGGGTCAGGTTCAGGGGAAAACCTCAAAAAAAAGAAAAAAACTGAAGAACACCATGGTAGCCCTCCATACGGACGGTATGCACAAATGCATACTGGTAATTTGTAATGCATTCGTGCATAGAAAAAAAAACATAAATAAATGTATAGAGGGTACTAATTACCTGAATGAGGTAAACTCCCACATTAACACACACATAAGTGATTCTTAGTTTATCTGTTGGCAAACTTCTAGCCTGCTCATTAGCAAAAGTACCAAGGTATCATATGGAAGGAAATTATAAGAATAAAGATTTTTAAAGATATGAGAAAATAAATTTTTACTTGCCTGGTGATATATTTCCGCCCAAAATAGGACAAGGAGAGTATACGTTGAAAAGAAAAGTAGTCCCGGAACTTCCAGTAGCATCCAGATCCAAACCTAATAAGTATATTTTATGTTGTTAATATCTAATAAGAATAAGGGGCTGTTTGGTTGGTATTCCATTAAGTCATGTATGGATAAAGTTGTCTGTGTAGATTGTGAAGTTTTTTGTTTAGGAGGGTTTTTTTATAGATGGAATGAACGTGTTTTTTTAATTGAGAGGGCAGGTTTGGAAAGAACTTGGCTTTCTGCATTAAGCTCCCTCTAGAAGCTTATTGAATAAGCCACTTTCTTAGGAATCCATCCAAATTTAATAGAAAGGGGAAACAGTGGATCTAATTTCTTTCAAGAGAATCCTCACCTTGAGAGGCAAATTGAAGACTTGCATATGAAATCCAAAAACAATGGCACGCACTGCAAAAAAGAACAGTCACACACACACACACACACACATATATATATATATATCTTAGTGACCTTCAAGAAACTGGTTTAACGAATCCTATTTAGATTATAGTATACCTCCATTTACAATGAAATTCATGAGATGGAAAACTTTCTGTGTTGTCCAACCATACTCGGGCACTCTCACTTCAATCCTAATTAATTGAATCTGTAATCACAAAATAAACATTCATAGTAAATTAGTAATAAAATCAATAAGTTTTCAACTAGTTAGGAGCTGTTTGGCAGTTGTTGAATGGTTTGGTGCAAAATGTTTAAGTGGTCAGAATGATTAAGAGGCTCTTATGATATAGTGCAAAATGAAATATAATTGTTTGGTAAGTTCAAAATGAAATTAGGGCTCTGAATGGTTAAGGGAGGCCTAGGATACAAAATGATTCAGAGGGTTATGGAACCATTAAGAGGCAGACTTATTTTTTGCCAAACAGGATTTACCTCTTAGCAATTCAGAGGCTCTCTTAATAGAATTATTAAGAGGTAAACAAACAAAAACATGCACTTTTCACCCCAAAACTCCATTAAAAATTATTCCCCATATGAAGAAAAAGAAAAAGAAAAAGTAAGCATCTTTAACGATAGATAGGTGATGAACTATTTAGTGTCCAATCATACAATTCAGTCCAGGAAGACCAACATTTACTTGACTATGACAAAAAGATTTTTATCCCAAACTGTCTATGTTAGGCTAGTAATGGAACTCTATAGACATTATAAAGGAACACTAGTTGTGTATGTAGGTATTCCCATGAAAATGAAACCAAAAATAGGAACAACTATAAAGATGTACAGTACCTATGATGTTTGTGGGACATGGATAGCATACTTCCACTCATGTGCACCAAGATTATTCACATCCAATTTCTTATTATTTACCAAAACTTACTAAGCGCTTAACAAGTCACATTACCTTACCGGATGAATACGGTAAGGACCAAGAATCTTACCACAGTGAGTGCTTACCAGGTAAATTATTGCATAAAATACCGTTTTTGTGGACTAAAATCTTACTAGGTAAGTAAATGATAGTGTTGATTTTTACTAGTAAGCACTTACCGGGCAAGTGTCTGTTAAACGGCCCCTTACTCACCTCATCATTGAGTAAATTATCAGAAAATACCACAAAGGAAAGGGGTAACAGAAAGAGCCAATAACTCGGGGGCAGAAGCAAAATAACGAGTGCCAATGCCCTTCCTTTTTCATACTTGCTCAAAGCGGCCCTCCTATGAAGGATAGATTCAACCTTACTACAGTGAAGCAACAACAAAAGCAAACCACTACCAAAGGGTCTTTGGCCTAACGGTATGTGAGCCTTTGGACTCCTAGGAGGTTAGGGGTTCAAACCTGTTTGACAGTTGCCGAATGGTTTGGTGCAGAATGATTAAGTGGTCAAAATGATTAAGAGGCTCTTATGATATAGTATAAAACGAAATATAATTGTTTGGTGATTGTTCAGGATGTAATCAGGGCTATTAATGGTTAAGGGAGGTGCAGGATACAAAATGATTCAGAGGGTTCTGGAACCATTAAGAGGCAGACTTATTTTTTTGCCAAACAGGATTAACCTCTTAGCAATTCAGAGGCAGCCTCTTAACGGAATTGTTAAGATTAGCGATTCAGAGGCTCTCTCTTAACGGAATTGTTAAGATTAGTGATTCAGAGGCTGCCTCTTAACGGAATTGTTAAGAGGTAAACAAACAGCCCTTAGTATCCAAAAGAATCTCATACAAAGGAAGCTCAAGGTCCATAAATCATAGTCAAAGACAATGTAAGCAGTGACGGATCTAGAAATTTTGGTGATGGGGGTCGGAACCTAAGTAATTCTACGTGCTAACTGCTAACTTAGTTGACAATGTTCTCTACTTAAATATTTTCGTCTTATTTTTCTGTTTGATTAGGGTGATACTTCATAAGAAAATTCTTTCGAATGCATCCAAAGAAAGATAATTCAAATTAACAATCAGATATCAACTAGTAAACCCTAAACCTAAAATTTAACAACAAAAAGTTAACAATTTGATGTCAACTAGCAAATCCTAACCCTAACAATCAATAATTACTAAAATCATATGATGGGACTGATATCTGATTGGGAATTATAATAAGTTGAGAATTGGAATTGAAGCTTTTTTGGCAAAAAAAAATATATCAACAGAATTTCTTCCAATCCAATCCTGAACCATGAAACTGAAGTTTCTAAACATACTATTACTTAAAATAACTCCATTAAACCTGCAATTTTTGATTCATTAGATAAGCACATGCATTCAAACAATTTCTAAAACCTAAATAAAAATCCTGCATATCATAAACACATAGAGATATAGGGTGAGATGATGTACAAGAGCTATGGCGGATACAAGAGCATAAAAGGCACAGAGAGTGAAGAAGATTCCATCTTGCCAGCTCCTTGATTCATTAATCTCTTCCCACCAATTTGACAGATCAATCATCTTCATCGACGATGGCGATGGGATGCTCAGTAGCATTCTCGTCATTTTAAACCTAATCCTCTTTCACTAATCACAAAAGAAAACAACCTTTCTTCTGTTGATTGATCTCACAACAAACAAACAAACAAACACACTGGTTATGGATTTGATTCTTCCTTAACACACAGTAAACATGCAAAATCACACACTTTTGGATTGAAATTCTTCTTCTGCTTCTTCTATCTTCTTCTTCTTCAGTGAAGATTATGGAGGGGAGAGAGAGAGATAAGGAATGGAAAGAGCAAGAGTGGTAGTGGTAGTGGTAGAGAAGAGAGTCTCTTCCTCACCTAAATTTCTTGCAAAGACTTCATTTCTTGGGATATGTCTCATATGTTGAGCTGCCAATATCCCTAAATATAAATAAAATAAAAAAGGGGGAAAAGACAACCAATATTAAATCCACTATTTTTTATGATTTGAAATCTTTGGACTTCAAAATTATAATTTAATTATATATATATATATATATTATTGACTAAATTATTATTTTTGTCGCAATAGTTTATTAAAAATTGCTAATTTTTTATATTATAATTTATTATTGTTTTCGTCTTTCATATCTAAGGTAAGAGTTAATGATAAGAACCAAAATAACAATAAATTAAAAATCATAAAGATAAAGATCGTATTTTTGAAACTAAAAAAATGGAATTCATATTTTTTAACAAACCGCACGAAAACGGTAATCTACAGTATATTGTTATATACACAATATATAAGAAAATTTGAGTTCCTACCCTTTGAAAAAAATATGCTTTATTGTCATCCTAATATGAATATACATTTATGTCTTTTTTTTATTAACTTGGATATCCAATTCGTTATGTGAACCGATTAATTTCAGGGCGATCATTTGTTTTGTGGGTAGCTCAGAGTCACCACATTTGAACCTTTGTGGCCATAAGGGGATTTTTATTCCTTCCTGAATTCGAACTTATGACATCATGATACTTTTGATCTTTGGAGCACAATCTCAAACCATTAAGGCACCACCTCTATGATCATTGATAAAAGTTAATCATGGTGTCCCAAAATTATGGGTGGCAATCGTGTTGTGTTCGGGTTGGCAGGTCAGGAAAGTTCAACCCGGACACGACTTATATAACTAATCATGTTGCAGTGATCAACTCTAACCTGTATACGACCTGCATAACCCGTTTAACTATACGGGTTGGTGGGTCATAATTGGTTGGCGGGTCAAATAGTAATACAACCAAATTCAAATACTAATACAAATAACAAGTTCAAACAAATAATCAGGTTGGCTAGTCAATCCGTGAACCAATATATCAACTCGAACCCAACGCGTATAATAAACAGGTTGACGGGTCAAAAAATTCAACTCAAATCTGTTTATTTTCATATGGTGTAAAAATTTATCACCCCTACCTAAAATAAGGTGGATAGGGTTGGATCAAAATTTGAGATCTTATTGTAGAAACTTCAACTACTTTTTTAACTAGACAACTCAATGTAGACTATTAAAATCGTATCCATATACAAGGTCAATACTAAAAAAGGGCAGAATCGACACTTGCAAAGGCTAAAAAAAATAGGGTTCTCCATTTTTTATTAGCAGTATTTATTTTAAAATATTGATTAAGATTCCAGGATTCTCTCTTATATGGGAAACAAAAGTCTCTCTTTACTTATCGTTCCTTCTTAAAAGTAAACCTTCATATTTTTTAAAACAAAAATAATGGAGTTATTATTGACAATAATACGTGAAATAATTGACAATTTGTCTACGTCTGTCTTTTAAAGCAATCATAGTTCTACTTCTCATGGTCATGATAATTGTTGCAATCTAATAGTTGCAGTTAGGAGTGAGTATAACCGGGTATCCGGCCATTTTTTATGGAACCGGAATCGAAACCGACGGTTCCTGGAAATCCGGAACCGGAACCGCTAACACCAGTTCCTTATATTTTGGAACCGGAACCGATGGGAACCGGTTCCGGTATTGAGTACCCGGTGTCAACTTTTTTTAAAAAATTTTACATTGCATACGATAAAAATGTAATTATAAATTACAAAATATCGACTTAAAGTAATAAATACAACAAATGGTCAAATCTAATCCGATAAAAACTAATTATTACATAAACAAACTAGAAAGTTTAAGTTTTTATTTAGTATCTATAAATATATAAATTATTTATTATTTAAAAGTGGCGGGAAGCGGGTACCCAGCGGGTAACGTTTCCAAAGAAATGAGAACCGGAACCGGTCCTGATCGGTTCCGTATTTTAGGAATCGGAACCGGAACCAATCACATCGGTTCCGGAACCGGCAGTTCCGAAGCGGTTCCGGTTCCAAAAGCGGGTACCGGTTCCGATGCTCCCCCCTAGTTGCAATCTTTTACACATGACCTTTTTCTTAGAATTCATGAGATTATGGTAACCTTGAAAACTAGTGTATTATGTAGTGGTACTCAAAAACCCGACCAACCCGATTAACCCAATCAACCCAACCCAACCCGACGGAAAATAACTCAACCCAAAGCAATCCGATGCCTAATCGAGTTATAAAATTTTCAAACCGAAGGGATTGGGTTGATATCCGGTCACTTTTATTTGAACCCAACCTAACCCAACCAATCCGATGAACCCGATATCATTTTATTTTTTGAATTTAATATGATTGTTGATTATTTATTAATATATATTAGACAATTACACAATCACGTACCATGTTCATATACATATATTTTCAATCTATTCTCCATCCCTATATAATTCTTTTGTATATATGTCCATTAAATGTGAATATCTATATATATTGAGAAATTTAATTGAATGTGACATCGTTAAGATTTAAGAGGTATGAATAAGTCGTACAAAATGGTTGCGATGAAAAAGAAATTATGAGTAGACTAGAGAAACCAAAATATTCAAGGTTAGGAGAATATTTTGCTGTACAAAGTATTAACCTGATCAACCCGTCCAACCCGTATGGGTTGGGTTGGGTTGCACTTTCGTTTGGGTTGGGTTGAGATTTTTCAAACCGAAAGCATTTGGTTGGGTTGTTGAAACGCCTACAACCCGATCAACCCAACCCGTGAGCACCCCTAGTATTATGTGTTATTTTATATGATTTTTTTAGTATTCGAATATTGATTAACATATATTTGTTTTACATGTATCAGTTTCACGATGTACATCTTTTTAGTTTGTATGTGAAACAAAAGTTATACGTAAAAAAGTCTCACATTGTGAACCTAATACATGTGAAACTAACACATTGTGAAACATATACATATTCATTAATGGACTTTTCGTAATGGGATGGAAAGATTGGATGGATTCCTTAGGAACGAAGAAAGGGGAAGCTGATTGCCTAGAAGCGGTCTTGTACACTACTCTATGGACGATATGGAACTTTCGTAATGGGATGCTAACCTAAGAAGGTGATGTTGTGGGATAGTATAGTCACACATTCTTTCCTTTGGGCGTAAAATAGGAGTAAGAAATGGAATATCAATTGGGTAGGGTGGTTGCAAAACCCCTTACAGGTTATTTCTGTAATGTAATTGTTCTCTATCACCATGATACTTTTAATAAAATTTGATGTCGTTCAAAAAAAATATACATATTCATCGATACATTAAATGTTAAGTTTAGATGAGGAAAAATCATATAAAACAATATTTTAAGGTAAAAGTTCGCATGGTTATCACAATATATAAGGGTCTCAAATGATTAACCCTCGTATAGAGGATATATATATATACATATACATAGAGAGAGTATTATAAATATAGAGGGAGGTTCAAATGCTAACTCAAATTTGGTTGTGAACGTGAAAATAAATGAGAGCGCGACACGTGTCCCATTAAGTCTGAATATATTTAGACTGAATGTTGTGTTATTCACTTCGAATACGTGTTATTCATACTGATAATGTATGAACTTCACTTTCATTATTCATACCGAATGCTCTCCGTTATTCAGATTGAATGGACACGTGTCACGCTCTCCTTTTTCTTCGTGTTCGCAACCAAATTTGAGTTCGCATTTGAACTTTCCTCTCTAGGGTTGGATTCATGTGAGACCAGTTTATTTTCATGAGACCCTTGAGATCACATTTTTATACTTGAATCTTCACAGCAAAACACTGTGAAGGTAAAAAAATCTGAACTTTCACAGCAAAACTGCTGTGAAGTTTCAAGTGTAAAAATGCGGTCTCACATGTCTCACGAAAATGGTCTGGTCTCATGTGATCCCAAGTCTTCCTCTATCTATCTCTCTCTCTCTCTCTCTCTCTATATATATATATATATATACACACACATATATATAGAGAGAGGTTCAAACGAAAACTTTTTGGTTTTAAAGGAACACAAGAACTGGTCGGTCAAGTAGGAAATCGTGTATGATTTTGTACTAAGGGGGACGACTTTCCATGCTACTTAAGTGGCCCCAAAAGTCGCCCGCTACCCCTTAATACAAAATCATATATGATTTTGTTTGTTCCTTTGTTTCTTTAAATAGGTATGGTTCTCGTATGAACTCGTCCCATATATATATATATATATACACACACACACCAGGGGTATATAATCATCTGTAACCTTTTAAATGCAACGGAAAATTAATTTTAGGTTATAATTATAGAAAGTGTTTCTTAAACTTTAAAATCTAAGCGGATCCAATGACAATTAAAACAAAATAGAACACATCATAGGGTGTTTGGAATTTGTACCTTCAGATATAGAGATGATTTGATGAACCACTTAGAAACCAAGCAAAGTCCTTTATTGGTGATCTACACACGCACACGTTTTGCGCCTCCAACGGGTGCTAGACTAAAACCCTAGATCTGAAAATGTGTTCTTTAACAGAAAGAAAAAAAAAGGGTTCCCTTTGTTTTTTTTGATAACTGACAACTAAAAGATTGATTAACTTTTTAATGTTACACAGTCAACTTATTTATATCAGCTGAATTGTAGATAGACTATCATTCAAAATAAGGATTTTTCATATATATATATATATATATATATATGTAGGGAGGTTCAAAGGAAAACACTAAAAAAGAGAAAACTGAAGAACACCCTAAGAGCCCTCCATCCGGATGGTATGCACTAATGCATCCAAACGTTTTTTGTTCCTATGCACTAATGCTTCTATCATTACATATGCATTGATGAATATTCACAAATGCATGTTGCAAATTCTAATGCATACCATCCAGATGGAAGGCTCCCAGAGTGTTCTTCAGTTTTTTTTTGACATTTTCCTTTGAACCTGATCCTATATATATATATATATATATAGAGAGAGAGAGAGAGAGATATGGAGGTTTAAGAGAAAACCTCAACAAAAAATTGAAGAGCGCCTTAGGAGCCCTCCATTTAGACGGTATGAACTTGTGCATAGACGGTATGCACAAATGCATACAAACGATTGAAACTGTCTTTTTTAATGGACGAGTGTCTGTTATGCACAAGTGCATATACACGTGTGCATGTTACAAATTACCGATAGCATTTGTGCATACCATCAAAATGTAGGGTTCCCATAATGTTCTTCAGTTTTTTTTAGGTTTTCCCCTGAACCCGACCCTATATGTAATTATCTTAAAATTTAATATGATTATATACATTTATATATAACACCTTAATTATCATAATTACAATTTTAACACATATTTTCATAATTATCCTCTAAGAATAGTTATTTCAATAATCAACATGACTTAACTTGGGTTTGTGCAAATGTAGGCAAACGTATTCTTTGTGTGCAACCTATAAGTTTACATATTTGTTAGTAGCATTTCTATGTGACACATGTCGTGGGCATATGACAACTTACATTATCTCACTTGCACATGACACAGTAACACAGACGGTGGTAAGCGACGTCCCCACCACCAATGCTATGTAAATGTGTCTTTCCTTGAGCAATATGATTGATTCAATCAATCATATGGTAAAATCATTCATTATTCTTGTGCTTCATGATAATTTTTTAACATAAGGTATAGATTTATCTCATCCTTTATAGTTCAAATATTATGTTTCTCCATCCCAACATATTTGATTCAGACAAGTCCTATTAGGTCAACTAATTCACTTGTCTATAGTCATGCAAATCAAACTATGTCATCGAGAGGCCCAAAAATATCCATCAAAACTTGAAATAAGCAAATCACATATTGCATGTACACGACTTAGGAGCTCTTTGGTTGGTTTTCCATTATGTCCTTTATGGATAAAGCTGACTGTGTGGATTAATCTATTTGTATAGATTGGGAGGGCTTTTGTTTGGGAGGCTTTCTTCATAGATGGAAGGAGCGTGTTTTTATTTGGGAGTGACAGGATTGGAAAAACTTGGCTTTCTACATAAAGCTCCCTCCTAAACTTACTGAATAAGTCATTTTCGTATCATTAGGCCACTATCAAACAGTCAAATATAGCTGATCAAATAAGTTGTGACTCCCATTAAGCTCATTAAGAGCTGGTAACAAATAGACCTTTATGCATAATGTTGGGTAAATTATGTTTTTCGTCCCTTTGGTTTATTGAAAGTTGTTATTTTTGTTCTTGTATTTTTGAAATTGGTATTTTTATCCTTATGGTTTATAAATTTATTGTTGTGTTCATTCTTATGATTTACAATTTATTGTGATTTTTATCCCCGTGGTTTTTATTTGTTGTTATTTCGTCTCTCGTATTTAAGGCGGAAGTTAGACTTAGGAACGAAAATAACAATGAATTAAAAACCACAAGATAAAAATCATAAATTCAAAACTAATAGGATGAAATTCGTAAATTTTAACAAACCATAAGGACAAAAAAACTATTTTTATATACACACAACCACACTGATACATAAGGAATTTTGAGTTTTATCCTTATATTAAAAAAATATTATGCTTTATTGTTATCTTATAGAATCGTGAAATATGATCATATAATAATTAGGGATGATCAGGTATCCAACCAACTTTTATGGAACTAGAACCATTGGAACCGGTTCAAGTTTTAATTTTTTTTAGTTTTTACATTATATACGATAAAAATGTAATTATAAACTATAAAATACCGACAACAAATGGTCAAAATTAACTATTAGTTTATTACATAAACTAACTAGAAAGTTTGAGTCTTGATAGTAACAAAACGACTTTCATAATACTTCACATCAAGTCATCAACACCTAACAAATAAACTACTTGAATCAAAACGAATAAAACACTAATGATTATTCATTAATTAGTAGAGTGAAGGTGAAGGTATGCGACTACTATCATAGCATAAAAATCTAAACTAAAAGTAAATATAGTTTTTTTCAAACAAAAAGAAAATGTAGTTTTTTTAAACAAAAAGAAAATATAGTTTTTTTAATAAATATATAGAATTATTTTTATTTAAAACTAACGAGTACTCGTCGGTTCCGGGTTTGGGTACCCAGTGGGACCGGATACCCGGTTCTAGTGGGTACCCATTGGGTAACAATTCCAAAAAGAAATAAAAACAGGAACCAACAATTCCGAAACGATTACAGTTTCAAAGACAGATACATGGTTCAGATGCTCATCTCCAATGATCATGAGCCTTGAAAAACATGCAAATAATAACTTGTAACATTTCATTAAGGCCACACCCCTCTCTCTCTCTCTCTATACATATTATTACTATCTTGTGATCACTTAGCAATATTTTATTAAAAATCATATATATTTTTTGTGTTTCTAATATATTTTGATTATAAACTTCAACCACCGATGCTTCTTAATACCTTTTTTGTGGTCTTTTTCATTTAAATAGTTTTCCTAGACCTAGAGACTCTTTTCATTTATATCAAAATCTAAGTCATTTGGTTAGTAAATTGTTATAGCATTAGAAATAGTTTTCTTAAAATGGGAAAAATAAAGAAAATGAGATTTTGAGCAAGTATTTTGTTTCAATAGTTTCCCCATAATCATCTCTAAAATGAAAAAAATAGGACAGGGAGTGAGTTTTTCTCCAAATGTGAAGTTCACTCCAAAAACTATTACCAAATGAAATGACCTATAGAAAATTTTGAAAAATAAATATTTAAAAAGATAAAATAATATTTTAATAGATGATGCAATATTTTAATATTATTTTGAAAAAATTATAAAGAATTTGTTAGAGATGAATGCAATTCTTTTTAGAGATTTTGTCTTTTGATTCTCTATTTTAGAGAAATTATAGGAAATTTGTTAGAGATGCTCTTATTCGTTTCTAGCTATTTGTTTGTTTGTGTAATATTGTGCTAGCAGTGCACTTATCAACCATTAATCCTGAAATCTATTTGTTAATTATTTGAGTTTAAAAAATAAGAGAATCCATTTTTTAGGTACTCCACAATCAAAGGCTTTCATTTATATATAAAAAAGAATGATGAGATTGATAACACAATTTTGCATAGAGAAAGAAGATGTCTCAACATCTAGGGGTATCATATTGGTTGGTATCATATTGGTCTTTATTTATATGATTAAACCTTTATTTTGATCTTGACATGTGAGAATATGATAATTAATGTCTCAAATATGTGCCACATTGGAATATATATTGATACTTTTAGAAAATTGTAGTTATACATGTAAATCATCATATATACATATACATATAGAGGCGGGTTCATGCAAGGACGATAACAATTTACGAGCATGCGAGGACAATTCTTAGCCAGTCATTTTGTACATAATTTTTTTTCCATGTATACTAGCATAAAAAATGACACGCACAACTTTTACCGCGGGAAAGTCTCGGCTAATCATATATGATTTTGTATGTGAATCATATGTGATTTTGTACATGAATCGTCTGTGATTTGTACATAAAAAATTTTATGTACAAAATGATTGGCTGAGGATTGTTCTTATATTCTCGTAAATTGTTACCGTCCTCGTATGAACATGTTTCTATATATATATATATATATATATATATATTGATTATTTGCTATTTACTGCAAAATATCTATTGCATTTGCTATTAATATGTCTATATTCATTTTCTAACAAATTCGTATCCTTTTGCTAGCAACTTCATATATACATATAATTATATGTGGTGCATAAACGAACATATGGCTCATTAAATATGTTTAATGTAGGGAAATATTTAAATAAGAAACATAAAACGACTAACAACGTAAGGATAAGTGATTCATATATGAATCATTGATAAACTCGGGATTTTTTTTAAAATCCACATATAAGCCTACATTTGTTTACCTATTTTTTTACCAAGACGTGGGATCACATAAGACCAGTCAGTTTTTGTGAGACCCGTGAGACCACTTTTTTACACTTAAAACTTTACAATAGGTAACTTTCACAGTGTTTTACTGTAAAGTTTCAAGTGTAAAAATGTAATCTCACGGTCTTACAGAAACAGGTTGAACTCAATTCTCACGTGAACCCAACCCTTTTTACCAATCGTTCATATATAAATTACAAGTACATATGCAGTGGCGGATCCAGGATTTTTGTCCACCGGGGTCCCATTAAGGTAGACTAAATACGCGTAAATTCACCCGACTTGTTTCGAAACTTTTTTAAACTTTTTTAGTTGATTTCAAGAGATTTTCTTATTGTTTTTATCGATTTTGAGGAATTTTCTTAGTGTTTTTGTGGACTTCGAAGGTTTTGTTCGAGTTTTTTTTATTGATTTTAATAGATTTTTTTAGTGTTTTTGTTAATTGCCGATAAGATGGGGTCCTTTGAAATTTTTTACTGGGGGGACGAAGGCTATATTCAATATTTTTTATATTTTTTACCCTTACAAAAATTTAAAAAAAAAAATTCACTGGGGGGATAGGACCCCCCCTTTATAGGGGTGTATCCGCCTCTGTACATATGTGAACCCTTGTTTCCTTGTACAAATGATTCACATATGAATCATTTATTTCTATTTTCTCAATATTTTTTTGTCGTTTTTACTTGAACCTCCATGTATTAACGTAATATGATACTTATTAGACATACAACATAGAAGAATATTTTCTGATACTTTTTATACTAAATTTTATTACCTATGTGAAATTCATTTAATTGGTACCACTTTCATGATATCATACTATACTTATAAAATACCATAATTAGTTAATTGAACTCATATGTCATTACATGTCACCAACCTAATCTTAAATTTATTAACGTTATGTGAAATAAAACAAATATCGATAATAAATCCAAACCGACGTTCATCATATATATTATACCTATTTCGTGACATAGTCACTCCTGTTTTCATAATATATATATATATATATACATATACATATATTATATATGAGTGGATAAACCTTAGTCTTAAGTAAATTATTAGCATTAATAAGATGTAAGATTCTAGTACAAAAGATGATGTGGCAATGGTGGATGTCATAATTTCTAAACCGGCCATTTTTTGGAATATACGAGAAATATACTTTTTTTTAGTTCTTTTTAGGAACTCGACAAATATATATTCCCTTTCTTCTTAGATAATAACAAAGTGAATATTATTAATTTTAGAGAAAATTTGAGAAAAACCTAATGAACTATATTATTTTAAATTATTTAACTTCTTAAACTGTTTTTAAATAAAAAAATTATTAAATTTTTTTTTATCGTAAATGATTAAGTTCTTGAACTATTTTTTAAATAAAAAATCATTAAACTTCTCATTTTAAATAATTAAGTTGTTAAACATTTTTTTTAAATAAATAAACATTGGTTACCTACATCTTTTAATTAAAAAATCTACATATAATTGACTAGGAATGTTTTAAAGTAAAGCCAAACTTAAATTAGTTTTAACCGTGGCCAAACCCTGTGCTATAAACGCCTCTTGCAAACAAGGTATCGCTCCCACTCGCCAGTCCACGTTGCCCTAACGTTGTTCGTTATCCATATCGCCTAATACGCTGTTGGCTTCTGCCATTGATCTTCTTTTTGATCTGTTTTTTTATCCATCAAATGAGAGAGAACCTAAAGATAATCGGTTAGAAGTAATTTTTCTGGTTTTAAAGATGTACGTAATCAATTTCTAGAAGTTTTTTTTGAAGGGTGTCCAGACTATGTCTAGACTAATCTCGACAAATAATAACTGAAAGAGATCAGCCCTGATAAACTCAGTGGCCACAATTGTTGTGTATGCTTGGATTCCAACTCTATGCAGATGGGATATTCCACCACATCCCTCAAGGCATCAACCATTAGGATTTAGGCCACAACCCTTGTGGTTAATATTTGGAAAAAAAAATATTAAGAGATTTAATCATTTAAAATAAAAAAGTTTAATGATTTTCTTATTTAAAAAAATAGTCCAGGAACTTCATCATTCAATATGAGAAAGTTTAATAGTTTTTTCATTAAAAAAAATAGTTTATGAACATAATTATTCAAAATGAGATAGTTTATTGGATTTTTTTTTAACATTTCTCTTAATTTTATTGTTATTAATTTTAATTAATCCAAAATTTTGTCGTACAAAGTTATTTCCAGGCAAATATTAGATATCTATGGCATATCATTACATGTAACAAATAAGAAACTGTAGTTTCACAAAATATTAATGATTGAAAATCAGTTTCAAATCTGAAATTGATACTATCGTATCCATACTTCTTTTTGCAATAAGCATTGCAAGTATTGGGGGTGTTAAATTCGTAACAAACCAAATCAATCAACCACATCAACTAAATTTGGTTTGTACTATCGTACCAAACAAACTTGGTTGATACATGATGCTAGAATTCTATACCACGATACAATTTTATCAATCACTTTTACCACCTATCGCCTGCGACCTCGATAACTACACCATATCGATTTGGACCCTATTGTCGTTATGAAACACACCCTAACTGTAATGGCAACTTTTATCTCCGCCACTTCCCCCAACAACATCTTCGGTCAACATATCTATCGACGCCACTTCCACGACAACATCTCAATCCTTTAACACCCATTGTGAGCTCCACAATCACTCATACATATGATATACACAGGGACGAAGACACCAGCCGATGGGATTTCAACCTCGTCTTCTTCCCTCGCTTCTTTAATCTGGTCAAATCCATGGGTGGTATATTACAAATGTATTTTATTCCGGTTCTTGACTTTCTAGGGTTAGGGTTTTTATCGATTATGAAGGGAAGGGGTTAGGGTTTGATTTTGTTATGTTAAAATCCTCTTTGGCAGATGAACACTATGTTGTACAAGTACAACAAATTTGTTTTTGGGGGGTTTAGTTTGGTTTCAGGTTTGAGTTTAGGTTTGGTTTGATTGTGTCTTGATTTAGGAATGAACACATCTGTATGGTGAACGGAGGAGTTTTAGGCCTAAAGTTGGTCATTCGAAAATCTAACGGGGGTGGGGATGTGGGGGTTTGATTTAGATTTCAGATTTGGGTTTGATTTAGGTTTCAGAATTAGAAATTGGTTGAGTTTTGAAATTTTGCTTGTCGGAGAAGGTTGCCGGACTTTGAGCGAAGAGGGAAACAAGAAAAGGGTGGAATTGGGCCTACAATCTTGTGTTCAACATGTTTATATTGAAATTTCTTATATAAAATTGGGAAAAGAGAATAAAAGACTAAGGGGCTGTTTGGTAGTTGCTGGATGGTATAGAGCTGGATGATATAGAGGTCTGGATGGTATAGAGGCTCTGTATGATACAGTGCAGAATGAAAAATGGTTGTTTGGTAGCTGCTCTGAATGAACAGTCTGAATAAGAACAAATGACCAATTTAACCTCGCCTTCATCGCGGACAAATCCCTACGTGCAACAGCTTATTGAGGACAGCCCCCGATCCTCACTCGAACCTTCTTTGGTGCAACTAGAAACCAGAAAACAAAGCAACTAGAAACCAAAACATGAAAATCCAAACATCCAAACATGAAAATCCAATAAGAACATAAAACAAATCCTTGAATCAAATCAAAACATGAACATATAAACATAGAAAATATACACATATTGAATTCGAAACAAAAACATACAAACATGTTGAAATTAACCAAATAAACACATCAATTATTCACAGTCAACATCAATTGAGGTTACAAAACTATCAAAACAAACCACATGATGTGAGTGTTTACCCCATCCTGTCAATACTGAATCCACAACGAAAATGTGTCAAAATCTTGAAGATATCATAAATTGGAAATACTTAAAAAATGATAATGAAACCCTAAACCAGAAGACATCAGATGTAAATCTAAACAAGAATCAGACCATGTGTAAATCCAAACAAAAATGATAATAAAACCCTAAATAAGAACCTAAAGAGAAGAAATCAAGAAGAAATCAAAAATAAGAAACCATATCCTGATGAAATCGAGAAGAAGTCAGAAACAAGAAACCATACCGTGATGAAATAGAGAAGAAATCAGAAATCAGAAACCATACCTTGAGAAGAAAAACCAGCAGGTCAGCCTTGGATGAAATCAGAAATATACCATGATGAAATCGATGGAGAAATCGTAATAGATGGAGAGCAGAGATACATAAATCGAAATCGAAATCAAAATCAAAATCGAAATAGATGTTGAAAGAAACCAAAATCGATGGAGAAATCGGTAAGAAGAAGGCTTGGAGGAGGTGATAGATTGAAGGGCAAATATGGAAGAATAGCACCTCTGAACCATTTTGCTTTGCACCAGATGAGAAATCGTACAGAGGCTTTTTTCACACTTCAGAGGCTGATTTTTTTTGCCAAACACCTTCATGTCTCTACGCGATTCAGAGGTACCTCTGGATGGCATCATCCAGAGCTAAACAAACAGCCCCTAAGATACACCTTACTTAACAGACCAACATAGTGGGGTTAGTGACTAGAGACGACTTTCAACGTAAAATGCAAACAATAGGGATGTTAATCGTAGCTAACCACAAGGGTGGTGCCATAATAGTTTGAGTTTGGACTCCAAAAGTCAAAAGTACCTGGAGGTCCTATGTTCGAAGGAGGGGTAAAAATCCTCTTGTGGCCATGAAGATTCAAATGTGGTAACTTCAGCCTACCTGTTAAGCGGGTGGTCGCCCTGGGATTAGTCGTCTCACATAGCGGGTTGGATGTCTAGGTTAATAAAAAAATTGTAGTTATTGGAACCTATGGACCACTTCGATGATTTTTGTAAACCATAGGGACCAAAATTGTAGTTTACTCTAGTAAAATTATTATGTAGAGTAAATTGCAATTTTGGTCCCTGTGGTTTGTTGTTTTTTGGTTTTGGTTCCTATAAAAATTTTATTACAAGAAAATCCTCATGGTATACAAAAGTGCTTGGTTTGGATCCCTCAAATTAAATCCTTCATATTCCCTTCCATTAAAGCCCCTCATGTCCTTTGCACACAGGGTAAATAGGCCATTTTCCTTACTATCCCTCTTTTATTCCTTTTAAGTTTTTTATTTTTTTAACCACTTAATCCTTAGACCAATAAGATTAAGCCATATTTTTTTTAACCATTAATCTTTTTTGCATATTTTCCACAGACGTCTTCTTTCCCAACACTACCAGTTACCGTCTTCTTCTTTGACACCACTAGTCATCATCACCAATACCCTTTTAGTTTTTTTTTTTTTTTTTTCAGATTATCATCGAACCCAATTTTGGATGGAGATTAAACATCAATATGAGAAACCAAAAACCAAGATGGAAGTTAGCCAAAGTTAGAAACTAAACTCAAGCTCTGAGACCATCTAAGACGAACCAGATTTGAAAATCAGAGTGTTTTGTTGAAGTATGGTTTGAAGTAAACGAAGTTAGGACCTTAGAGATCGAGGTGGGGCTAGCGGTTTTCACGTTGGAGGTGTTTCACACCGAAGTTTCTAAAATGCAAGAAGATTAATTTCACGTTATATATCAAATTTAAAAGAATTAAATGATTAAAAAAAAAGGCTAAAAGGGATAAGAGAGGGAACACAATGTATATATTTTATTTGATTAGTCTATAATTTATTTAAAGAAAATGATAAAGAAACATGAAAAAGACCAAAACACTTTTTATCTGACGGTTGGGATTTAATTCGTGTAAGTGGAGGGACCTAAACGGCTAAACCATATATTTTTGCATACCAAAAGGATTTTTCTGTGAGAAGGATTTTGGATTATTTTCAACAAATTTTCTAAAAAAAATAAAAAATAAAAAGACAAAATCTCTAAAAATAATTTGTTTTAACTCCAATAATTTTCCATTTTAGAGAATCAATCATTAATTATATTATTAAAATATTATTTCTCTCTTCTATACATTTAATTTCAATAATTTTGATTGGTTGAATGTTTTTTTCTCCTACACATTTAACTTCAAAAAATTTGATTGATGGTATATACTTTTTTTGGAAAAGGCCAATAATATTAACACAACCTCGGCCTACAAAGCACAAGCACGCGGGCAAAGAACACACATAGAAACAGGATTACAAAGAAGTATGTGCAAAAGGAGAAACACACCAATCAAACCAGCTACCACAACTATGAGAACTCCTATGTTTACACCAGTCGAATGACAAGGAGATGATATTATCAACCGTTTTGCATGGGGCAGCTCTAGAGCTGCTGAAAAGAACGTCGTTTATGGCTAACCAGATGCACAAGAAAGTGCAGTAGAAAACCAAGGTGAGGATCGAGCGTTTCCGGGGACAATTTCCCCAGGCGGCGGTGAAATCAAAGAAGTCGTGAATGCTAGAGAATTGTCGGTTAGAGATCCCGCACCATTTGAAGACCCAAATCCAAACCTCCTTGGCGTAATTACAATTCATCAACAGATGCTCAAGAAAGCACAGCTGGGATCCATTCATAATTCCCCTAGCTGCTAACGACTCCGAAACCGGTATTCTTCTCAACGAAGTCCTCCAAATAAAGCATCTAACTTTGAGAGGGAAAACCTTGGACTAGCACATACTAGGTCCGGTGAAGGCTATCGATTTAGAGTCAATAAGACGTCTCATAGTGCTAACCAAAGAGGTCCCGTTACTATTAAGATTAAACCGAAACCCGATTTCAGAATTAGGAGGGACAACCATGGAACCTATGTCATTGTAAAGATGTAACAACTGAGTGAGCGAGTCGGCATCATCGGGAATTTTGATCCATCTCCAGTTGAAACCCGAACTCGAAAGTTTGTCCTAGAGCAGACAATTTTTTACCGATTCTAAACGATAAAGAAGAGGATAACGAACCTGGAAGGGAGTGTTGCCGCACCATGAGTCCTTCCAAAAAAGGATATCGATTTTGGAACCTGGAATGAGCGCAAATAGATAAGTACTATCAATATTAATCTTCAAAAGGCTTTGTACCGCTTTGAAAATATTGAGCCATACATCATTCAAAGATTTACGAGCTATGTATTCTGCCGGTTTTTTATGCAGGTTGTGGATGCTATAAATAACATGATTCCACATTCCATTCCGATCATTTAATAAACGCCACCACCACTTGATAAGGAGCGCGATATTTTGAGCTTTTAAGGTTCCAACGCCAAGACCTCCTTTATCTCTAGTGGCGACCACCTTATTCCAGTCGACCCAATGAATTTTACGAATTTCATCACTTCCACCCCATAGAAAGTTCCTCCTAATTTTTTTTGAGGTTATCGATAATACCTTGGGGGCTTTAAAAAGAGACAAGCAATAGGTGGGTAAGCTACCTAGGACCGATTTAATCAAGATAAGGCGCCTTCCAAAAGAAAGCGTTTTGGCTTTCCAAACTGAGAGCTTAGAGCGGAACTTATCTAAGATAGGTTTCCAATGGATTTTAAGAGACATGTTGGCGCCTATGGGCACACCCAATTAATAGAATGGAAAGGAGCCGTCAAGACATCCAAGGACACGAGCCATATTATGAAGATCTGACGAAGAAACACCAACACCAAAAAGTCTCGACTTGAAGAAGTTAACTTTCAGTCCGGAAGCGACATGAAAGCATTTAAGAACATTCGAGAGGGTTCTAATGCTACCCCGGTCCCAATCGCTAACAAAGATGGCGTCATTAGCGTAGAACAGATGAGAGATCAAAGGGCCGTTCTCCGGTAAATTTATACCTCGGAAGAGGGATTTATCACAGACAGTTTTAAAAACAACGTGAAGACCTTCCATGGCGATTAAGAAAAGGAAAGGTGAGAGTGGGTTCCGTTGCCTAACCCCGTTAGAGAACGAGAACTCTTCGGTGGGTGAGCCGTTAACGATGACAGAAGCGGATGATGAGTGAAGACAGCCCGAGATCCACCTACGCCATTTATCTCCAAAGTTCATTTGATTCATGATCGAATCGAGATAATTCCAGTTAACCGAGTCAAAGGCTTTGTCAAAATCCACTTTGAATAAAAATAATTGTTTCTTCAACTTCTTGGCCTACGAGAGAATCTCGTTCATGATAAGAGGACGGTTAAGAATGTTACGCCCCTCAATAAAGACGGATTGAACTTCACTAACGACCGACCCCACAACTTTTTTACGACGCAAGTCAAGGAGCTTAACAATGGTCTTTATAGAAACAACCAATAAGACTAATAGGCCGATAGTCGCTAAGAGTAATTAGATCGGCCATTTTGGGAACCAAAATGATAAAAGATGAGTTACACCCCTGATTAAGAGAACCCGTAGCTTCGAAACTTGACGAGAATAAAAAAGTCCTCCTTGACTACGTCCCATTTATCCTTGAGAAGTTTGAAAGTAAAACCATCAGGACCTGGTGGTTTATCCCACCACAGTCCTAAAACGCGAGTTTCACTTCCGCCATCAAGAAAGAAGATTCAAGAAACTGACTTTGGGTTGCTGAAATCTGATTAAAACCAGAATTGATCAGAAGAGGGCGCACCGACCATTTGTCACAGAATTTGGCCGAAAAGAAATTGAACATCTCTCTTTTAATGGAGGTCGGGTCTTCAGACCAAATCCCATTGATAGAGAGACCTTGTATCAAGTTTTTTCTGCTTTTGAGCTTGATCATACTGTGGAAAAAACTCGAGATTCTCATCTCCGTCAGATAACCATTTAATTTTCGCCTTTTGTTGTAGGTCTAGTTTGGCCAACCGATCAAGCTCGAGAATTTTACCTCTCCCATCTTTCCTCGAATTTAATTCAGAATCCGTAAGAGGTCTAGATTCCGCAATAATATCAAGCTCATCCATCTTATTCTTAAGCTGAGAAATTAAACCTACTTCCTTATGGTGAACCTCTGATCTCCAGTTAGAGATGATACGTTTCACATGGCGAAGTTTGGCACATAAAAACTGATATGGGGTTCCAAATCCGTGGAACGAGGCTCACGCATTGCAGAAGAGATCGTTGAAGTTTGAATGGAATAACCAAGAGTTGAAAAGGCGAAAGGGCGGCGGTCCACGAACCATATTTGAAGGCTTGAGGATTGAAGGAGAGTGATCGGAGCGTTCTCGCGGCAGTGCGATAACCGAAGACACGGGTTGGAGGTTTAGAAAATTGGAGCAGACAAGGAAGCGATCAAGTTTGCTGAGTTTTAAACCATCCTCAGACATAAAAGTAAATTTTCAACCTCCCAGATTAAGGTCGTGAAGGTCCGAACCAACAATAAAGCTATTAAAATCCCCAGAAGAATACCTATAAAAACAAGAATTAATACGTTCATCAGCCGATCTCACCGTGTTAAAGTCACCAAAGAAGATCTCACCGCGTGAAAAACGGGATCCAGACCTTCTATTTTAGAGATTTTTAGAGATTCATCTATATTTAGAGATTTCTCCCTAATCCTCTAAAATAGAAAACATTATAGCAATGTTGTTGGAGTATTTTAGAGAATAAAAAAACATTTTTTTTCTATTATAACAATGTTGTTGGAGATGCTCTTAGAGCATCTCCAATAGTTATGGTATAATTTTTCTATAATAGTATAAAAAAAGTTAAAATCTCTATTAAAATTTACATCACACTCCAATAGCTATTCTATTTTAGCAATTTTAACATTAATTATATTAATAAAATATTCAATTTATTTAATAAAATATTATTTATTTTTCCTACACATTTTATCTCACACTCTAATTGGTTGGATATAATTAAAATATTAGTTTCTCTCTCTTCTAATGATTTTAGAGATTTCTCTAAATTTAGAGATTTTTACAACCTTTCTTCTCAATTTTTTTTTATTTTAATATAGGAGATAGAATAGCTACTGGAACAACAAAAATAATAAAAATTTACTTTTTTCTGTTTTAACATAATTATTGAAGATGCTCTTATACACCCAAATCAAGAAAAACAGCCACAGAGACCAAAATTGCAATTTACTTTTATTATTATATATCAAATTTAAAACATTTTTTTAGAAAATCATTTTCAACTGCCACTTTTCCTTCTCTCTCTTTAGACTTATGTATAGGATTGAGTTTTATAAAATCTTCTAATTCTATAAAATCAGTTTAACATATATATATATATAGGGGTGGGTTCAAATGTGAACCTATCTTTGATTGTGAACATGAGGACGAATCACAACCATCCATTTTAAATCAGATCAAAATAAAAGGGAGAAAATTCGCGGTGGCATTTTTGTAAATAAGTGGAAAACTCAGGTCATGGCTTAAATCCTAAATATAACCTGACGATTTAAATAAGAACCAGACATCATCTTCTTCTCCAAATTTCTTCATAATCTTCCTCAAATTTCTTCATCATCTTCACCAAATTTCTTCATCATCTTCCCCAAATTTCTTCATCATCTTCCCCAAAAGAAATTTTACTTCCGCCCCAAATTTCTTCATCATCTTCCCCAAAATAAATTTTCGCACAAGTTTGTTTTTGTTTTGTGTTCCTCCTTTGAATCACAAGTCTTTTCATTTTCAGATCCAGATTCTTTTTCTTGATAAAGTGTAAGATTGTTATTCAAATGTTTTTTCCCTTTTAATATGATTGTTCATCATTTTATTACAGGAAGTTTCTGAATATAAGCATAAAATGTTATGCTTATATTCAAACTGAATATAAGCTACAATTATGGGTTTGTATAATTGTAGCTTATATTCAGTTTGAATATAAACTAAAATTATGTGTTTGAATAACTGTAGCTTATATTCAGTCTGAATATAAGCTAAAATATGTGTTTGTATAATCGTAGCTTATATTCAGTCTGAATATAAGCTACAACTAGTTGTTTGTATAATTGTAGCTTATATTCAGTCTGAATATTAAGACTCTTAGTGCTTATATTCAGTCTGAATATAAGCTACGATTTTATAAACTTCAAAATTTAGCTTATATTCAGTCTGAATATAAGCTACGATTTTACAAACTTCAAAATTTAGCTTATATTCAGTCTGAATATAAGCTACGATTATACAAACTTCAATTTTTAACTTATATTCAGACTGAATATGTACTACAATCTGGTGTTTTTATAATTTATGTTTATAGATCCAGTCTGAATATAAGATATAGATCGACGCATCTTCAACATTGAAACCAAATTCTAGGTCTGTATTTTCGAAACATGTAACATAATCGCAATCAACAAAAAAGGTAGAATTTTCAACTGGATCACAATCGATTTAATTTCAGAAATCGCAAATCCAATTAATAAAGTTTTTCACAGCAATGAATCTGATTAATAGAGAAGAAGACGATTAACAGAGAAGAAGACGATTAACAGAGAAGGAAGAAATAAGCGGGAGTGATATCAAAGAGCAGCTTGATTTTTTTTTCTCCAGAATTACCCTTCAAGCCACATTTAAAAAGGAGCTTGAATATGGCTTAGATGAAGGGTTGAGATCTGTCATTATGTTCACAATCAAAGATAGGTTCACATTTGAACTTTCCTATATATATATATATATATTCTTACATTGTTTCAAAGTTATATATTAAATAAGGGTTGGTTCAAATAAACCAATTAAATATCGTTAAGATTTATATATTAATTTTTGAAAAGATCAAATTAGATATGTATATATAAACGACATTACAGAGTATTTATATGGCTTAATATACGCAACTTTGAATGAAAATTTTCAATAATTTATATATAAATCTCTTCTTATATTTTCATGATATTTAGTCGTATTATTTAAACATCCGACCTATAGAATTTTGTATTTAACAATTAGGCAAACTTAGGGTTGACAATGGATAGTGTGTCGAACTGTCAATAAGGTAAATATTATTCATTTTATCTTTTCATTTAAAATAACAATAATTAAACGGGTAATGAGTAGATGATACTTTATTCGTCTCAAATTAAGAGTCCATAACTGAAATAATACACAATTCTAGACATATATAACTATTACATTTTTTAATCAACCAAATAACACATTTTGTCTTGTGACCACTCTTCAATATTTATACATAAATTAGTTGAAAAAAAGAGAAACATACATTAAATAAGAAGGATGAGAAAACACGTGAGGCACGTGAGAAGATGCTCCCTGTGTAGGGGAATTTATTTGTATATTTTGGTCCTTGTGCATATCTCACCTAACCCCCACGGATTGTTTCTTCTTCTTCTCTATTATGTTAATCCAATAATCACCATTTTCGCCCTATTCTTTTATTTATATTTATACCAAAATTGACACCATTTTCTTTCAATGTTATATATATATATATGTATGTATGTATTATTCATAATTCTAGTTTTACTTGTATTATATTAGTTTATCTGAAAATTAATGGTAAATGTCAGCTTATGAATCTATATACATATATAGTGGCTACCAACTAAAAAGAATCAATATAATTTTTTTTATCATAAAGGGGTCATGTACATCATAATTTATATATATATATATATATACGTTATGTAGAGAGGGGGAGGTTCAGGAAAAACGCTAAAAAGAGAAAACTGAATAACATCTCCTAGAAGCCCTTCATCCAAACGGTATGCACAAATGCATACAACCGATTGAAACTGTGTTTTTCTATCCACCAGTGCATATATATATATATATATATGCATTAGTGTACATGCATAAATGCATGTTAGAAATTACCAGTATGGATTTGTGCGTATCATCCAGATGGATGGCTCTCAGTGTGTTCTTCAGTTTTTTCTTTTTTTGACGTTTTTCTCTGAATCTGACCGTATATGAGAATGAATTTTTTGATAAGAACGTAAGAATAGAATCATTGATCGCATTCATCCATTTGTATCTCATAAATCTTTATTTTTACCTACTTTATCAATTATTATAATTACTGAAACTTAAACAAATTAACCCATATGAAAATGATTGAAAGTATGTAAAAGTCTATTAACGTAGCTAAAAGTAAAGATGAAGGTAAATATTGATAAAGTTGCTAAAAGTAAAGATGAAGGTAAATATTGATAAAGAAGATGAAGGTTTGTACTTTTTGTCAACCATCAAATTAACGTAGTTGAAGGCTCATGTTGTTTTAGTCGTTGAATCAAAAGATTAACTCGTCCAAAAACTAAGACGTATTCTCACAGTCCCACAAAAAAGAGTTGTTCTCACATGATCTTAACTCTCTCTCTCTCTCTCTCTCTCTTTGTGTGTGTGTATATATATGTATATCTATATGTGCGTGGATGTGTGTATAAGTGTATATGTGTGGAAATAATCAAATGAGAACGACACAAATGTTGAGAACCAATAATCATGTGTGGAGAAGATATCTTCAACCTTGGATCAATCATTCAAATTTTCGTGAGAAACGCAATTCATAGGGTGGAGGTGCGATTAGAAGTGATCAACCATCTAAATCCTTTTTTACTAATATTCTCATACACTCCTTCGTCTACGTGTATATATAAGAATTTTATATCCTTTATATGAGAAACACTATTAGACACTGGAATATTAGTAATGAAAAATATCGAAAAATATATCTGTCAATGATGTATACCTGATTATCAACATGTTTTTACAATACTATATTGATGGTTTTCATAATTATTGGTGAAGAATGCACTCACTAACAGATTAGTGATAAATAAAAGAACACATGGGTTAGAAAATAAAATTTTAGAATATTTATCTATAATACGCAGCATATTATCGAAGGATTACCAACAGATTAAAAAACCTACATGTAGACTTAATCGAATGTAACATGTTTTTAGCAATGTTTTAAAACCCGGGTTTCAAGTTGACCCGGTGTGATGACCGGGTTCCGGGTTAACTGGTTCAACCGGTTCAACCGGTTTCAATAATTATGTTGTATTTTTTTCATTTTTCTGTGTACATTTTCCTGGCATCAAATACAAGAGTTTGTAAACCACATTTTTGAAGGAAATAAGGTAATTCTTTATGATTACTAGACATAACAATTTTAGTTGATGAATTCTGTTTTGGAGTTATTTGAGCAACACAAAGATAAATTCGAGAGCAACACAAGAATAAATTCAATTATATTTGTGATTTTCCAAACATATATTAGTTTTCTACACATTTACACAAGATTTTCCAAACAGAATTACCTGTGGAGAACTAGAGATCGAGAGCTGAGGGAGATGAGATGAGATAGATGGCTGAGCAAGATCGATTTCTTGAGATGGCTGAGCAAGATCGATGGGAGCAGATGAGTCACGAGATCGATTTCTTGAGTTTTTTGGTCGGCTCGTTTCTTAGCGTTTTAGGGTTTGGGTCTTTGGGAGCAGACGTCGATTAGGATTTAGGAGCAGAAAGAGAACTTTTTTTTGTGTTTAAGTTTTTTAAGTTTTTTAAATTTTAGTAAAAACCAGGTTTTGAAACCGGGTTTGAGACCGGTTCAACCGGAAAAATCGAGAAACCCGGCCGGGTTGTACCGGGCCGGTTAGGGGCTTTAACCCGGTGATTATTAACCCGGTGAGTAGACCGGGTCCCGTTCCGACCGGCCGGGTTGACCCGGGTTTTAAAACACTGGTTTTTAGTAACATTATATTTCATTTGACAATTGGACATTTATTAAGGTTTAATGGGCTTGTATAGGTTCTAACAGGCCCTAATAGGTCCTTATGGTTCAAATGTGTTAATAGGCCTTTAATTAATCCCTTCTATATAATATAATATATATATATATATAGGGTTAGGTTCAAATGTGAACTCAATTTTGGCTGTGAACGTGAGAACGAATCTCAGCCACACATCTTCGGTTATGGTGGACGCGATCACGGAGGATTGACGCGATTCATGAGAGGGTGGAGATTATTAAAGGAGGGGAACCATGTCAAAGCCGCCTTTATTGATCGGATAAGTGGCTGAGATTCGTCCTCACGTTCACAACCAAAAATGAGTTCACATTTGAACTTTCCTCTATATATATATATGTGTGTGTGTGTGTGTGTGTATGCTAAGTTAATGGATCGTATATAATATATATTGGCTTATGATCGTGTGAGAATGAGAGTTAAAATAAGAAATAAGAAATCTGAACCCTTGATTAAATTTAATCTCATACTCATCCATGAATTGTTCTTTAGAAGGGAGTTGATCTGTTGCATATTATCCTAATATGCATCCGATGATGGAGATTTTCTCTTACCCTTCTCATCTTAACTTTCATTCTCACTGGAACCCAACTCTATGATGTATGTATATAATGTATGAATCTATTGCATACAATGTGTGGATGTACATGTGTATGATATATAGAATGTATGATTGTGTATGTGTATAGGTGTATGAATTGATTAATCTTATACATGAATGTATGTATATCATGTACA
Organism: Silybum marianum; assembly: GCA_036898165.1. Classification (NCBI taxonomy): domain Eukaryota; kingdom Viridiplantae; phylum Streptophyta; class Magnoliopsida; order Asterales; family Asteraceae; genus Silybum; species Silybum marianum. The sequence goes on from CM072540.1 coordinate 18,416,208, forward strand.
TAATTGTTAGGTCTGAAAATGTTGTATCCAAGATGACAACTATTGAAGACGTGAAGGGCTAAAGTGTAAAGTCAACAAAGTCATTAATTAGAAAAAGTTTAATGTTTAAATATAAGGAAACATTCTATTTTTTAAATAAGGCAAGTGTATAATGCCTTAATCTTTACTTTCCTTATACCGTATTTCCTATACATATAAATAGAGGGTTACGGTATGCAATAGAAAAAAACACAAGGACTTTAATTCATATCATTCTAGACAAAGCTTAAGAGAGATAATCTTGTAATCACTAAGTTCATCAAGTGAGATATCCGACTTCGGATATTCATCAATATTTAAAGTGATCTTCGTGTTCTTGCATACATAGATACGTTACCTGATTTACTGGGATCCACAATAATATTGTATGATTGTGTGTGTATATATATACCATGTATGAATGTGTCTATGTATACAATATATGAATTAAATTAGATAATTAATTGTATATAACAGGCAACATGGGAGGCCTATCTAGAGGCTGAGCGGGCATCATGTGTAGCTAGTGACAGATCCAGAATTTTTACCTAGTGGGACCACCTTTGGCTTTAAGGTAGACTAAAAGTCTGCAACGTCATCCGATGTGTTTTTAGCCTAATTACACACAATTTAGAGAGATTTTTAAAGTTTTTTTTTGGTTGATTTCAAGTGATTATTTTAGTATTTTCGTCGATTTTGAATCGCTTTTGATAATCGATTTTAAAAGACTTTTTTTGGTTTTTTTAATTGATTTCTAAGGTAATGTCTTTTGGTTAGTTAGTGTATTTTGATTGAAACACTTCGTATTTTTATCGCTAACATTATAATAAAATTTTACAACTTTTTATTTTTTTGCTCATTTGATTTATTAGAACATCTCCAACAGCTTCTCTAAAATTTCTCTATAATAAAGAACTAAAAATAAAAATCTCTAAAATGAATTGCAATCAACTCCAACAGATTCTTTATTTTAGACATTTTATCATTGATTATATTATTTAAATAGTCTATAATTTTAGAATCCCAATACAATTTAGAGAAAAATATAAATAAAATGATATTTATTTAATTCTAATTGGTGGAATGAATAAAAACTCATTTCTCTCTCCTCTAATTGGAGATTTAGAGAAATCTCTATATTTGGAGATTTTCCCATGAATCTCTATTTTAGAGAATGAGATAGATTTTATTTTGGAGAGATTTAGATAACAAAAATATGATTTTATCTATTTTAGAGATGCTGTTGGAGATGCTCTTATACACGAGAAAATCCAGATTTTATAATAAAAAGGGGGAAATTTCTCGTTTTTAAATATAAATTCAGTTATAGTTGAAGTACAATGGTTACAAGGGATTTCAACAACAGGATCTGTGGCGCAATGGTAGCGCGTCTGACTCCAGATCAGAAGGTTGCGTGTTCGATTCACGTCAGGTTCAATCCCTTAAACTGTTGATCCTTTTTATTTTATTTTCATTTCACTTACACCCATGTTCTTTTACATAATGTCACTTCTGGTCCTTCAACTTCCCCATGTTTCTTGAGAAGCTAGGATCAATTAATCTTGCCTATATTCTCATGCACTTTTCACTCAACCCATGTACTTTTACTTAATGTCACTTGCAGTCCTTTAAATTTCTCTTTGTTTGCTTATATAAGAAATGATGGTCATATCCGGGGGCTGACCTATAGTGGTGTCCACGGTGTCACGGGCCACCGTATTATTTTCTTCGACGAAGGTAAAAAATTTAGGTTTATGAAAGATGTAACTGTATCGGTTTGTTGGGTGCCACCGTATATAATTTAAAACTACAAATTGGACACAAGTTTTCCTTGGTAGAGTTGGTTTGCAATCCTTTTTCTACACTCAAGACCCAGATTTAAATCCTGCTAGGGTCGTTTTCTTAGTTTTTTGTTTTTAACTACAAATTTATTATGTTTTAAAAAAAATTCACAATAAAAGGCTTGAACTCAAGATCTCACGTATGAAAATCGATGAATTAACCAATAGGCCAATTATAATGTTGTAAAAAATGTCTCTCCACATTTTTTTCTTATAGTTAAAAAGTGCAACCGTTTGAAAAAAATCTGGGTTCCGCCCTAATCATATCTTATATTTTGCATTTATGTCAGGTTTATATTTACCGGCCCTACATGAAGCAATGAAATGGAATAGTAAGAAAATTAGCTATGTTCGTATGGCTATTTAACTATTATGTTCTTTCAAAAAAAAGTATTCAAAGTTTACTGCGTCATCATTTATAAAACTTAATTTAGCAGCTCTTTTCAAAAGACGTGAATGTAAATAATTATTTAAAATAAATGTCAAATGATTCCCCGTTGTGGATTAAAAGTTATTGTGGGTTGGTTTTGGAATCTTTCATGAGGGAAAAATGGTTTTCAGAACTATCTGTTTCAACAGTCAAGCTCTTTTGTCCTTACAACTTTAACCTAACAGGTAAAAATATAAACATCTTTACAGAATGAGCACAGTAGGCATTCTTTGCGCCAGAAAGAGAGATTGTATTGTAGCTTAACTTATTAAGCAAAGCCGGCTCCAGCGCCTCCACCAAAGGTCACAATCTAGCTCTTGGGTTCCCGACCCTTTTTATCGGTTCGGAGCTATCAACTGAGAGATGGCTTCTCGGTTGTTAGTAACGACTCAGATAGAGCAGCTTACCTTGAGAACGTTAAAATGCCTTTCTAATAGAAAGTTTCTACATGCTATCTGGAGCTAGGTTTGAGAGCTCAAAAAGCACCTTTTTGAGCCTCCCAGCATAACATCGTTATACACCAACTGACTTTAGCTACCCATGGCTCCATCAGGAACATTTTGAATTTCTTTCTAATGGCACTCTTCCTACTGCCTCTCTTGCCTAAAGAGGGAGGTTATTCAGTAGCCATCGCAGGCTTCATTACTTTTATTCCAACTCTGTTGCTACTAAAATGAAAATTTTTCCCCTCGAGGGAGTGGTTATTTTCCCGATGAAATCGAGGGCGCAAGTTCAACTGAATGGCTACCCTTTTTTATCAGATACGGGTCAATAGCCCCGTTCAGACAACTAGGGTCCCCCTAGGTCTGAGTTTTGATTTCAAGCACCATCCACTTGCCACTGGAACGCATAAGTTATCTTTCCATGATGGTTTTGTGATCATACAGTGGAGTCGATACAGAAGATGTGAACATACCCTTTTTTGCAGAATGGTAGGTTTAGAACATGTAATGGATCAACCAATTTTTTTTCTTCGTAAAGTCGTAGTTTTCGATCAACTTGTACATTCAGAGTGGTTCTTTGACTATTTTAAATAGATGGTTCAACCTTTACTTCTGAATCCAACATTATACAGTATAAATTTATCAGTTTTTAGTCGAGGTTTAAATTATCTAAGTCCGAATAATAATTCTTATCATGCTCATATATTAATTTGATTTCTTCCATTTTTCTTGGAACTAGTATGCAATTTGGAGATAAAATTATTTTATAGAAATAAAGTAATATGAACAATTTTATTTTCAAAATTTAATAAAATATGTAAGGGGTTAAGGTGATATAATGTACATAGTGCGAGTCCTTCTTGTGTAGAAATCTTCCTGACAAATCTCACTCAAAACCCTAGTTCCCAAAATCAAAACCCCTGTTCTTGTCTGAAATTGGATCGGAACTTCAATCTTTCAAAATCAATGGCTTCCGTTGGCAGGTTTCGATTATTGAACTCATGTAATCGTCGCATTTTGTTTTCAATTCATCAAATTGAAGCTCGTAGTTTTTCATCAATCCTAAATCCCGACTCGAATACGCCTCTGTCCAGCAAAGAGAAATCACGGGCCGCTCTTTCTCTCCTCAAATTCGAGAAAAACCCAGAACGGATTATTGAGATCTGCCGAGCAGCTTCACTCACGCCGGAATCCCATCTCGATCGCGTTGCCTTTTCAATCGCCATTAAGAAGCTCACCGAGTTGAATTACTTCGAGGGTATCCGTAATTTCATTGACGAGTTGCTTAAAACCCGACCAGATTTAAACAACGACAAGTTCATCTCTGACGCTATTGTTTATTATGGTCAAGCTGGGTTATTGAACAATGCATTCCAACTGTTTGATAAAATGCCTCAACTGGGTGCTGTTCAAAATGCCAAATCTTTAAATTCTTTACTGTTTTCATGTATGTTGGCAAAGAAATACGACGAGGTGAAGCGTGTTTATCTTGAGTTCCCTGGGAAATATGGGGTGAAACCTAATCTTGACACTTATAATACTGTGATCAAGTCTTTTTGTGAATCGGGTTCATCGAGTTCATGTTATTCAGTGACTGCCGAGATGGTTAGAAAGAAATGTAAGCCAAATGCAGCCACTTTTGGTACCATGATTGCAGGGTTTTACAAAGAGGAAAAATTTGAGGAGGTTGGGAAGGTGATGGAAATGATGAAGAAGCATCAAGTGTCTGTAGGGCTTGGAATATATAACATTAGGATTCAGAGCTTATGTAAGCTTAAGAAGACTGAAGAAGCTAAGGCTTTGCTTGATGGGCTTCTTTCAAGGGATATGAAGCCTAACTCAGTTACTTACTCACATTTGATTCATGGGTATTGCAGGGAGGGAAAGTTGGATGAAGCCAAGGAGTTATTTAGGAAGATGATCAATGGTGGATTTAAACCAGATAGTGATTGTTACTTTACATTGGTTCATTATCTATGTAAAGGTGGTGATTTCAAAACAGCATTGGAGGTTTGCAAGAAGAGTATGGAGAAGGATTGGGTTCCAAATTTCTCAACTATGAAGTTACTTGTTGAAGGGCTTGCAAACAGTTCGAAAGTTGATGAGGCAAAGGAGCTTATTGGACAAATGAAGGAAAAGTTTCCTAAGAATTCTGGTATGTGGGATGAAGTCGAAGAGAATTTACCCAAATAGAATATACTTGCAATGGTATGTGGATGATAATATCAAATATGATATGTTCTTCATGTTGCAATGTCAAAGTTAACATCACTAGGTACGAAATCCCTTTATTTCTGCTTTCATAAGTTGGTTCTTTAATGAAATTGCTCCTTGGGTCAGCATTAGTAACCCAACTAGATTTTTGTTTTCTATATTCATTGCATTTTGTCAAGATGTTATCTTGTTTAAATATACTTCCATCTTCATGTCTGAGGCTTGAAAGGCTTCATTTGTTTACTACTTTGCTTTAGCAGTTGATATAAATTTTGGTGGCTTTAATAAGCAATCTGTAGGTAGAAGAGGTGCAGATGTCATCTTTTTATCATTCTTATTATCTTAGACAAATGTAGTCTCAGATTTTTATGCCATTGCAAAATGATTTAGATTTTATTGGTTTATACCATTTTTCTTTGTTCCCCCTTCTCCAAATTGTGTACTAACTCTTCATTTCATCACAATATCACATATCAACCAACACCCAGAACCAGTTAAACATAAAATTATTTTTGGGTACAGATATTGAGTATCTAATTCATATAAAAAATAAATGTTCTAATTTAATATACTTCATATTCACAATTTTTTTGTAGATATAACATTTCTTTCTTTGCGAAAGTCTTTTGGATGACGTCTTCTGCTGGCGTGACAAAAGTAATCAATGAAATGAAACCATGTGGGAATGCTGCAACTTGTATTCGGTTCATCGATTACTAGTCTTAGATTTAAATAAGTCTTGTTTCTTGGAATGTACACATTTTCATTTGCCGTTTGTGTACAAATTTGAGTCTGCTTTCCATTAACAAACCCAATTTGAAAAGAACTCCGAGACCCGAGTTGGAGAATTCAAAAAATGTCATTGTTGATTGAAGAATTCAATCCAAACTTATTTATTTATTTATTTATTTCTTTTGTTGGGATTTTTGAAGATTGTAATATTTTCGGTGGTTAAGTATCAACTATTAAGACTTGAATTTATCGTCTTTTAAGTTTTGACCTGATAATTTCTTTAAAAATGTTCAACCTGGCTAACTCAATAGAAACAAAAAAGGGTATGTTATATTGATATTAGGCTGGACTTGAAGCCTTTTCTTTTCTTTTCTTTTTATATAAAACATGTTTGAAAAGATGAGAGTCCTCCTTTTTCAAATGTATCAGAATCCTTGTTCATTCATTTCCTTTAGGATCTTTCTTTTTGGTAGAATCCTATTTGTATGACATAAAAAGAAACAAAAATGTGATCACATGTTTAATTTTCATGATATAAGGTGAATTAAAGAACAAATGTAGAATGCTAGAAAATAATATGAACAAGTTGTGGATTTTATTTTCTCTATTCACAGACTGAATATTTGCTAACAGAAGTTTCTGAAACCAAAAAGTGATGATTCAAAGAATTCTGATCATTGGCCTACACACACACACACACACACATATATATATATATATAGAGAGAGAGAGAGAGAGAAGGAGGGAGGTTTAGGGGAAAACACTAAAAAAAAAGAGAAAACTGAAGAACACCCTGGAAGCCCTCCATCTGGACGGTATGCACAAATGCATAAAAACGATTGAGGCTGTATTTTCTCTATGCACCGGTGCATATATATGCATTAGTGCATATGCACAAATCCATGTTACAAATTACCAATATGCATTTGTACTTACATTCGAGATGAAGGGCTCCTAGGGTGTTCGTCAGTTTTCTCTTTTTTTAGCGTTTTCCCCATAACCTCCCTCCCTCTCTCTCTCTCTCTCTCTCTATATATATATATATATTGTTGAATTGTAGAGTACAACTCACTTGTTTTTACTGATATTACCATCTGCAATGCATCTTGCTATCTTAAATTAGTTGGCATCGGCTTGAAGATTATGGTAATTGAACCCAGGAATCTTGTTTGCATAGTGGTGGTGGTGGTGGTTGTGGTTGTGGCGGCTCTCGGCAACATCCACCTTTGTACACACCCTGGGCAAGAACTTATCTCCGCCACCACCACCCTTCCTCTTCTTCCTCCGCCATCTAATTTTCAACAACTCAAAACCCCGCCAAAAGTTGGTGGCACCACCTCCATTATCATGATCCAAACAGCTTTGATCACCATGGTCATTCGATTCGAGTCTTGTGAAATATTCGATCTCCTTCATCACCAGGTTACCCACAGTTCCACGGGTCCCTATCTCAATCGGAGGCACCATAGCACCGCCCTTCTTTTCCGGTAACATGGTGGTGGTGGTGGTGGCAGATATTATGAGAATATTGGTCTGCTGCTTACTTAAATTGAAAGAAGTGGTGGTGGTTTTTGAGTCTTTATCTAAGGTGGGAAAGATTGCTTTGCTTTTTTGGTTGGTAAAATCCCTTTTCACTAGAGAAGTAATGCTGTAAATTATAGTTTTTGTAGAATATGCATGCATTACAAAAGTTGTACATTTACCTAGATTTGTCATATATTTGGTCTAGGACAACTTTTCCTTTTATGAAAGAGTGGCCCATAAGAATATGCCTTTTTCATCTATTGAAATTTTTGCATAAAAATATAATGAGGTTATGATCGTCGTTTTGGTTAGTTACTAATAAGATAGATAAATATACTATTCGGTAAGATTTTTGGATGAAAATTGAATCAAATCAGATAGTTCTACTTTTTGACTTGCTCCTATGAAACCAAGACCGGAGATGGTAAGGATTCTAGGATGATAGCTAAATAGTTTGAAAATTGATCGCTGAAACTAATATTTGATCTGGTATACGTACAACATATCTATCTGTGTAGAACAACTGTTTCCATGAAGACGTTGGACCAATTGTTGTTTTAGTCAAATTGGTTAACTGAGTATTGTAATTTATAGTTTTTAGAGATGAGCAAACTAGTTAACTAGTGGCACCCTTGATTGGTCCCTGCCCCTGGTGATGTAACCGGTCTTGGTCTTAATTGGTTTGTAGAAAAATATATAATGCATCGGCAATTTCGATTTGAGGTAAGATGTATGCATAGGGATGGAAACAGAGCGGGTTGCAGTGCATCCTCCGACCCAAATCTCCGTTTAGAACCCCCTCTGACTAAATTCCTGTTTAGTAAAAAACATTGTATTTTAAAATTAAAATTACAATGAATCGTCACTCCATTAGTTACCAATAATGGAAACAAACATATTTGATAATATATGTATACATATATATATATAGGGGCAGGTTCAAATGCGATTCAAATTTGGTTGTGAACATGATAACAAATAAGAGCGTGACATGTGTCCCATTCAGTTTGAATAACGAAGGGTATTATTCAGACTTTGAGTGTTGTGTTATTCATACTGAATAATATATGAACTTCACATTCGTTATTCGTACTGAATGCCCTTCGTTATTCAGACTGAATAGGACATGTGCCGCGCTCTTCTTTGTCATCATGTTCGCATTTGAATTTTCCTCTCTCTCTCTCTCTCTCTCTTTTATATGTATATATTTATATATATATATATATATATAGAGGCTCTAAACACACACACACACTATATATATATCTATATATATAGAGGGAGGTTCAAATGAGAACTTTTGATTTTTAACGGAACAAAAGAACATTGTAGACCACATATAATGTGGGTCCCACATAATATTAAATCATTTATAATTTAATATTAAATCATATTAAATCATAAATGATTTAATATTATATGGGACCCACATCATATGTGACCCGTAAGTGTCCCTTTGTTCCTTTAAAGAGGGATGGTTCTCGTATGATCCCTCCCTATATATATATATATATATATATATTAAATAAAATTAATCGGATTCGGATTAGAGGCGGGTTATGCCATCCCTAGCTCGCGTCAAGTATAAAAATAAATACTCATTTTTGCTCCATTACCCGTCAAACCGGGGAATCCCTGCCACGTTAGGGTCGCGTACCTATCCAATGTACATTGTCTTTGTATTCTTTTAACTTCTCCGCTATATGATAAATATATTTAAACATTAAACAACTAATATAATAATATTGAAATTGCATTTTCAAATAGTTATAGCATACCATCCAATCATAAATAGTACTACTACCATTACCTTCATTCATATGGCCATATAATATTTTTAATTGATCTTTTTGCTTATATATTCTTTCAAACATTAAGTTACAAGAATACACTTTTGACTATTTTTTCACCCTTAAGTTTTGACTTGATGGCCCTTTCTACCAACTGTGTGGGGAGCATGATTGCAATTTACACCTACTTGCTTTAAAATAATTCCTTCATTAGTTTACCTCAATTACAAAAGTTCAATGTCAAAATGAAATTAACATTTTAAAATCTCACCATTGGTTTTCATAAAGAATGCATAGCAAACATCATACATAGCTATCTACTTGTACCTTATGCTGTTTTATTTGTACTCTACTGTCCTACCAGCTGATTCAAAAACCTCAATTAGTTCCATCTTTACCCTGTTTCCAGCATATATGTAATCAATTGCTCTTTTTGCTAGTTCAAACATTTCTGCTTTTCCAAGACCTTCATGGGAATAAAAAGATGAAACAAAATCACTATCTCTTTGTATCCCAAATGTTCTTCATGAATCCAAGGGTTGTGAATATATTTGTCATCAGAGGGAGGTTCAGGGAAAAACCTCAAAAAAAAAAAAAAAACTGAAGAACACTCAAGGCGCCCTCCATCCGGACAATATGCATTTGTGCATACAAGCATTTTATTTTTCTATGCACGAATGCATGTTACAAATTACCAGTATGCATTTCTGCATACTGTCCAAATGGAGGGCTTCCAGGGTGTTCTTCAGTTTTGTTTTTTTGTTTTTTGAGGTTTTCCCCTGAACCTGACCCTTTGTCATGATAACATAATAATACGTACCGAAAGTATTAGAGGCAAGAGCGTATTCATTAGAAAGATTCGTGGAGAATACCCCTGAGTCATCCGTGCAAAGGACTATGGGATGCTTTGCCTTATAAAGCTCCGCTGTAATCAAACATGAGGGTGTTACGTGTTCTACTCCTTTAATACGATTATGTGTTTTGGGAGTCTCGTTATTGTTTATGGTCACATCAAATGGTTGTGGGCTCATCTCCGTTTTTTTTGCTTACACCAAGTCAATGAGACCCACGAAACAAAGGGAAATTTATTCAAATAGCCATTTTGGAAAAGGGGTTTTACCTCCTAGCCCACTTCTCCCAAGTTTTACCCAAATAGCTCTCAGGTTCGCAATTGCAAAGGGTGAAAATGTAAAAAAAAAAAGGAAGTTTCTGAACTAGGTTTGCAATTTCAGGGAACAAAATTCAAATAGCCATTTTGGAAAAGGGGTTTTACCTCCTAGCCCACTTCTCCCAAGTTTTACCAAATAGCCCTCAGGTTCGCAATTGCAAAGGGTGAAAATGTAAAAAAAAAAAGGAAGTTTCTGAACTAGGTTTGCAATTTCAGGGAACAAAATTTAAATTTTGGATATTACAATCGCAATTGCGAACCTAGACAAAAAATTACATATTTGGTCCCTGAAAGTGCGAACCTAGTTCGATAACTTCTCTATTTTTTTTACATTTTCACTACCTCGCAACTGCGAACTTGACGGCTATTTGGGTAAAAACTTTGGGAGAAATGGGCTGGGAGGTAAAACCGATATTTGATAATGACTATTTCAATAAATTTCCCCGAAACAAAAAATGTTAAATGACACCTCTTTTAAGATTTTCACATTAGTAGTATGAGAAAGAACAACTAACCGAAATGATGAACATCCATGGAAGAAATGGTCTCGGTTCGGATGTTGGATGTTAAACATATTTCAACCTAGAAGAAATATCTTTTTTAAAAAGTTGCTAGAAAAAAACGAACAAGCGTATTGTTGGTAGAATAAGAGCAGGAAAATCTACCGGGATTTTGGAGGATTTGAGTTTCTTCCATTCGTCATCTTGAAAGCAACATGCATGCCCAATTCTTCCAGGAAGAAAGTCGAGCATCGCTTGGATTTCAACTGGATTAGGTACCTACAAGCACTATGTCGTGAAAGTAAACTAGTTATTGTAATCTTTAAAATAAAAACAAAGTTTACTTTCTTTACGTTCGTCGTATAACTTTTTGACATGAACTTCTCTTAGGGGTTGTTTGGTTGGATTTTCAACAAGTGCTGTATGGATAAAGTTGTCTGTGTGGATTATGGGAGAGGCATGGTTTGAAAAAGAGAAAAAAAACTTGGCTTTCTGCATAAAGCTCCACCCCCTAGAAGCTTAATGAATAAGTCAGTTTCTATATCATTAAGCCACTACCAAACGGTCATGTATATAGCTGATTGAATAAGTTGCGAGTCCCGTTAAGCTCATTAAGCTGCTAACAAACATACCCTTTCATGTAGAAACTTTTCATTGTGTATGGAAGATCAAATAGATGACGTAAGAAAAGAGAAGGACCTCGCCACAATGAAGAGTAATCGAAAGTCCTTGTTCTCTAGCAAACTTCAAAGCTGGCAAAAATGTCGCCCTGAAAAATCACAAAATAATCTTTAAATATGTAATAATCATCTTTCAATACTTCGAAAACAACACACACGAATAGAGGTGAGCATCGGAACCGGGTACCTGCCTTTGGAACCGAAACCGCTCTGGAACTGCCGGTTCCAGTTTCTAAAATATGGAACCGATCTGGACTGATTCCGATTCCGGTTCTCATTTTTTTGGAACCATTACCCGTCGGGACCGGTTCCGGGACGGGCACCGCTACTTTTAAATAAAATTTATTTTATATATTTAATTATAAAGTTATATTACGTTTTAGGTTAGAGTTAGACGGGTTATATATGTTTATAATAGACTTAAAATTACATTTTTATCAGATAAATTCTGACCATTTGTTGTATTCATTAACTTAAGCTGGTAGTTTGTAGTTTATAATAGACTTAAAAAATTACATTTTTATGGGAATGCAATGTGAAAAATTAAAAAAAAACCCAGCAGTTCCGGTTCCATGAAATTTGGCCAGGTACCCGGTTATGCTCACCCCTACCACATGAAATGAAAAGGCGACAGAATAAAAGTTTGAATTCTACCATTCACCAATGGTCGGATTGCCAGAAAGATCGATACCAATAACACCCACATCCCTCATTTCCAAAGCAAGATTAACCTAAAAACATTACAGTTTCAACACAAAACATAACCAATTTTATCGGGTTTTAGCAAAATGTAAAAACTTTTGTAATCATTTTGAAAATGGATTTGGCAAAAACATACGGTTTCCATTGCAGCTGCAGTAGATTCACGACGATCAATACTGAGTAGAAGTCTAACATATATCTTCTTTTTCGTTATAAATGAAGATTTCTCACAATTATCAGAAGCAAAGTTGATATCAAGACTACTATTCACAGATCTTAAGCCCTCCACAACGGCTTCCATGTATGACCGCTTGCTCATACCTATTGAATCATTTTTCTGTAAACTTTAATTAGATAAAGATCAAACCTTTTAGCCGTCTATCCAAATAACAAGGTGCCCATGACAAAATGTAATGGAAACGGGTTTAAACAAAGGAGAATATTTCCCTATTTCGGGATATAAAGATACAGGAAGAGGGAGGTTCAAGGGAAAACTCCAAAAAAAGAGAAAACTGAAGAACACCCTGCCCTCCATCTAGACAGTATGCATTTGTGCTTAGACCGTATGCACAAATGCATACAAGCGTTTTTTTTTCTATGTACGAATACATGTTACAAATTACCAGTATGCATTTGTGCATAACGTCCAGATAGAAGGCTCCCAGGTTGTTCTTTAGTTTTTTTTTTTTTTGAGGTTTTCCATTGAACCTGACCCTATACAGGAAACCAGAAAATTTGATTTAATTTTTGCGACCAATTAAACAATTTCATGCATTTAGTGGTATTTATCCAACAATTTTCCAAAGTTATAACATTTAGGTACCTTTGGAGTTGTTCTTAACTCCAAATAAACCACATTCTCAGCTGCAAAATCTTCAACAACCTATAAGAGATTAAGAAAAAAAGAGATAGAATTATTATATTACATGCTTAAAAGACCAAACTAAATAAAGTTAGAAATTTACCATACTTCTTTAGTGATTCTTGTAATTGTTTTGTGGTCAGTAGTAACAATATGGATCAGATCAAACAGTTTGAACACTTCACGCAATGATCGATCATCTAATTTTCGGAAATGAGAATAATAATATTAGTATATATTATTAGAGAAACTAAAAAAGAAACATGGAAAAAGAAAGCATACTTTTCCTGATAACATGTTCGAAATCAGAAAATGCAATGGTGCCCTTTTCGCCCAAATCTCTAGCAAGTTCTCTGTTTATAATTTCGAAATTCAGCATCAAATCCGCGGGAAATTATATGATACAAACATATACTCATAAAAAAAACACAAAAATGTAAGAGCATAGATGCAAATTGGACAAATGCACTTATCAATTTTCTTACAAGTGATAAAATCATATGTTTTCTTCTTAAAAAGTTTTAACTCTTTATTGATTTTGGATCAGAAAAGTTATCCATTTAACATTTAAGTTAACACACAGAGTTTTTTTAACAACATGCAACTAAATCAAATCCCTTGATGCATCTAAAACAAATCTGCTGGTATGTTCAAGCTACAAACTCAAAATTCGACCTTAAATTAAACCCTTTAGTTTGTGTGTGTGTGTGTGTGTGTGTGTGTGCACAATAGATTCCTTCTATCACAACTTCATCATCTGAATTCCCTCTAAAACCCAGTGTGTTTCTGCTATCGAAACAAATTAAGGGGGGAGAGAGAGAGCATACAGTAGAGTTGAATTTCTAATGGACCCATTAAGATGGGCGTGTAATTCCACCTTTGGCATAGAAACCCACCAATCCATCTTGCCTTTCGTCTTCTTCTTTTTGAAATTTGGTCGAAAAGGAAGGAATCCCCAATTTTTGATTGGAAATTTCAGTAGCTAGGGCACGAAATCAGGATAACATTTGAAGTTCAAGGGTTTTACAATTTGACCCCTCGACTTTTTCATCTCGAGCAATTATCATATATAAGCCAGATTTTGGAGCTGTTTGTTTACCTTTTAATAGTTCTGTTAAAAGGTAATGTCTGAATCGCTAAGAGGTCAATCTTATTTGGCAAAAAAAGAGATTTGTCTCTTAATGGTTCTAAAATTCTATGAATAATTTTGTATCTTAGCCCCTTGATTTCATTTGGAACAATTGCTAAACAGTTATATTTCATTTTGCACTATATCATAAGAGTCTCTTGATCGTTCTGGCCACTTAATCATCTTGCACCAAACCGCTTAATCATTCTCCTATAATTTGGTGGCTCGATGAGTCCAGATGACCTAGCCATAGATAAATTACATGAAAATAAAACGTACATTAATTTGAATTTTATCTATGTAACACATTTTTAAAAAATATTTGAATTCTATCTTGTATAACGTGTTTTGGTTTAAATATTTAAGATATCAAGTTTTGAAAATATTTTACATAAAATAGGAATCGAAGCAAAATACATATTTTCATTCAATTTGCCATCGATCATATTAAGCAAATATAAGCAATGATACAATTCATATTTTCTTTGTGTAGTAGTACTTCTATTTGGTGTCGTATGTGAATATATTGCTTGAAAGTTAGGTGTATGACATGAAACTGTGAAATTACTTATCAGATCAAACCGAATATACTTTGACAAGTTCTGTTACTTTTTTGATTTCTCGTCATCTTGACTCACTTTTACAAATCAACTTCATCTCGATGGCTTCAATCCCTGAATTTCTCTATTCGTCATCACGATAGCTTTAAACTTCTTAATTTCTGGATATCAAGTTTAATATTTTTGGAATTTGAGATACCTCAAATACACTGCTATGTTTCTTGTTAGAAATTATTAACTACCGATATCTTTTTATTTAATATGTTGTTCATACTCCACACGTTTATAAGCTTGCTTATGGCCGGTAGAGATTTTGGTAATTTTTTTATTTAACTTTGTGCTAATTATAGATTGTTGACCATATGAAGCTGAATCCAACCGTTAAATTTGATATTTTAGGTGATTTGATTGAGTTAATTGTTATAGTGTGGCATAAATCGAATCAAATCGACTTGTTTATTGTTAGTGAAAATGTGGATTGTACCGATTAAAATGATATAATTATAAATTCTTGGTGCAAATTTCGATCTCGACCTATTTTTATCTACATTTTAGGCTGCTTGAGTTTTAATAAATTAATAAACAGATTGCACTTCACATGTGTAACAAACCTTTTATCCCTTATGTTCCCTTTATTGGACAAATGAAGTGTCGTGAGGGTATGCACCTAGCATACTCACAAAATTCCATTAACCTATTACTCAACTAACTAATTAAAACATGAAAAATAGTATTAAATGAGAGCCTCTTTAGTCTTTGCCTAATGAAAAATGAGGGTAAAATGATCGTTGAGCCTGATTGAGTTTGACTTTTGAAAGTTGACGTAAACTTGTCTTCTAGGGTGAGTATGACAGTTTCCCTTGAGAAGACAAACTGAAGTGATCTTTATAATGTATATGGCTCAAGAATGGGAGGGTTTTCTACTGAATTTAGTAGGATTCTTGTACTAAAATTGGTAAGACTTCGTATTACATGTGTAAGTCGATTGCAACATCATTTAATGATACTAAGAGGTATAGTTCATGAACATAGTCTTGTAATGTATTTCAATTATATTCTATGTCGCTCATATGCATATATTAAAGTTAGTGGATTGAAGCTCAAGATCTTCATCTTTTTCATCTCCATTTCCACCATCGTTGACCGAGCTTTGAGTTCTTCCCTAAAACGAGATTGTAAGTTATTCTAACTCTTCTAAACCCTATTTCTTGTCAAAAACCTTCCTATTTAGTTCTATAGAACATTATTCTCAGGTATCTTCCTTATTTTGGGGTTTTGGCCATTTTTCTGAAAGATTTGCGGTTTTGTCTAGGGCTTATATAAGATCTAATTGTTGGGAGTTGTTATTGATGTATTTTAGGTTGTTTGTGAACTAAAGATGATTTTCTAGTGAATGATGCTTGCAAATATGGATATTTTTTCAAAGAAGGCTTTTGGGGTAAACCTAGATTTAGCCTAAATCTAGCAAGGTGAGTTCAAGTTGCTTTGCCAAAAATGTTCATTTTGAAGTATTAACATGTTTTACGTGTTATTTATCAAATGTGTGAGTATTTGGGTAAGTTTTGCATATTTGGTATAAAAGAGTTTATAAATCATGTAAGAGGCTTATACTTGAGTTTTTAGACATTTTGATAAATAAAGTATAAGTGTAAGTTAATTTGATGCATTATCTTTTAACTGAAAACCATTTGGTTTTATTTGCATCTATGGAGTATTTGATTCATAAACCGTTGAAATTACATGTTATTGCATAATGAGGCATTTTGGAAATATATGAATATGATTTTATTTGGAAAATGGTTTGTCTCAACCAATGTTTTGAGTAATCACACAAGTGTTGAGTTATAGAGTTTTTGCTCGGTTTTGACTAAAATGATTCTCGTGGACATTTGTCCGATTTAAATTGCTCCATGTCAAAGTTTTGAGTTATATGCAGTTATGACATATTATTTGATATATTACACGTTTTGGATGCGTTAGTCATTCATTTAGTGTAACACCCTCAAATTTGGAAAGAGCGACTAATTTAAAATTTTCAATATTACACTTCTTATAATTCAACACTTGAAGTTTCTCAAATAACAGTTCTAAATAAACATATACAAAAGATAGGTCAAGTCTTATACTAAGACATAATTACGGTCGGGTGTTACTAAACCCAAAAGAGTCGCTATCTCCGAATGCGGAAAACGTCACAAAGAGCCTAATCTTTATCGTGCCACTTTCTAGCACTTAAGTCCACACGTATCTCTAGTACCAACCCTAACAAGAACCTGATGCACATGCCGACAAAGGAAAAAGGTTAGGCTTAACGCGTAGTGAGCTCAAGAGTTTATAACATATTTGTAATTGTTTGAAATCGAAAGATTACTTGATGAAATAATAATTTCTAAAATAGAATGACTTTATTTTAAGAGCAACATCTTTCCCAAATTCATTAATTCCATAATAAAAGCGTTAGACCAAAATGTCGTTAGTAAAGAAAGCTTTAAATAGAAATACCCGTTTAATGTGTTATCAAACCCAATACTCACGCGACCATAAATAAAGTTATAAACATAAAGATAAAAAAAATATCTTTAACCAAATTTTATAAATCATTAACTCACAACAATTGCCCCCGATGATCCTATACGTTTACCGAAAGGGGACGACAATCCCAATTTTTAAGACCGACTTATATGCCTATGGATCCATTACATTCTAATCATAAAGTTTAATACCTCAACCAAGACGTATTAATAATCTCCCAACACCAATACTTTGCTCAAAATATTATTTCTCGATAATCAATTATTTCTCAAAGTTAGGAAATCATAAAGTTACACGATGCTATACGAATGACTAACGCACCCAAAATATATAATCGTTTAAATCGGACAAATGTCCATGAGACTCATTTTAGTCGAAACCGAGCAAAAGCTCTATAACTCAACACTTACATTATTACTCAAAACATTGGTTGAGACAAACCATTTTCCCAAATGAAATCGTATTCATATATTTCCAAAACGTCTCATAATGCAATAACATGTATTTTCCAATGATTTATAAATCAAATACTCTAAAGATGCAAATACAACCAAATGGTTTTCCATTTAAAAGATAATGCACCCAAATAACTCACACTTATACTTTATTTGTCAAAATGTCTAAAACTCAAGTATAAGCCCCTTACATGATTTATAAACTCTTTTATACTAAACATGCAAACCTACCAAATACTCACACATGGAAAGAATCTTTTTCAAGACTTTATCTCCTATGTTAACCTTTCTCTATATTACCTTATTTTGGAATTCACTTGAAAGCCCCTTTTCTAGTAGACCTGGGCATGTTCCATGGCGCGAAGTCTCTTCTCACCTAATAGCTCTTTGGAGATATAAAAAAAATATGCTCTCTATCATCCACATCCAAATCTATTTCAAGCTGGGCCCTGATGTTTCAGAGAATGGCGGAACCTATTTGATAAATAACAAGTAAAACATGATAATACTTCAAAATGGACGTTTTTGGCATGTACATAGTTTTCACAAAGTAACTTGAATTCACCTTACTAGATTTAGGCTAAATCTAGGTTTTACTCCAAAAACTCTTTTGAAGAGAACTCCAGATCTACATGTATCTACCACCAGAAACTTCATCTAGTTCATGAACAACCTAAAATATACTAAAAACAACTCCCAACAATTAGATCTATGAAACTCTAGTCAAAACCCCCCCAAATCTTCCAAAATGGTCAAAACCCTAAAACAAGAA
This sequence comes from Silybum marianum, assembly GCA_036898165.1. Taxonomy (NCBI): domain Eukaryota; kingdom Viridiplantae; phylum Streptophyta; class Magnoliopsida; order Asterales; family Asteraceae; genus Silybum; species Silybum marianum. The sequence goes on from CM072540.1 coordinate 18,434,560, forward strand.
AGATGTTTCAAGATAAAAGTTCTAAAGAACTAAATAGGAATGTTTTCACAAGAAATAAAATTTAGAAGAGTTAAAACGACTTACAAACTTGATTTGGGGAAACACTTGGTCAACAATGGTGAAGAAATGATGTAGAAGATGATGATGAAACCTTTGCAAAATGGTCTAGGAACATCCAATAAGTCTACTCCATTTGTTTAGGTTTGAAGAGCTCTAAAAATCGAGAATGTAGAAAGAAAAATGCGGTAAAACGAAGTTGGGATGAGGAAGTTAAGGAGAAACCCGAGTTTATGCGAATTTCAGCTCAACAATGAGTTACGCGGGTTGGGCCGCGACCTCAAGCCACGGGCCTAGCCGCGTGCTAAGGGGAGAGGCCCAGACCAGTCTTCAATAAAAAAGGGGAAACTTGGATGCGCTGACGGGAGTCGAACCCACAACCTCCAGAACGAAGTACAAAGCACCTTACCGCTAGGCTAGACCCCTATTTTGATATAGAACACACCATTAATTCTTTTATTCTATAATTTGCTCCAAAATATAATGAACCAAAAATACGGGTGTTACATTTAGTGTCGTGTCATTTTATGGCTAGAATGTAATGGATCCATAAACATATAAGTCGGTTTAATGGTATATGCATGGGATGAGATTCTTAAGCCGTACAACTTGAGTTTCCTTTTGTTTTATTGGGAATAGGCATTGTGATAAATTGTGTAATTTTCAATTCATCCTTTATTTATGTGAAAGATTGTATTATCTGTTAGGTCCGATTCAACAAGATCAAAGAGGAATCATATGCAAATCATTGAGTCGAATATTTTATTGAAAGCTTTCTTATGAAACTACAAACGCGAAACTACTTTAGACGACTCTCATTGACGAAATCTCTACCCTAGACTCCTTTATATATAGGTGTCTATTACAATGTAAGCCAAACCCATAAGTCCAAATACGATATATAAAGGATTACAATCAGGGCCGTTCCTATATTTTTTGGGGCCCTGTTACATATTGGACAACAAACCGAACAATAAAGAAAAGAAAATACCATATATTATACCAAATGTCTCACAAATTAAAAGAACAAAACAAAGTTTAAAATGACAAAGTAACGTGTGAAATTCACTTAAACAAGATTATTCTTCTAACATTTTTCGAAACAAAGTCTTCAATCAAATCTTCATAATCAACGTTTTCCAAGAATCCACTTTCAATAGCTATCAAGGCAAGTCCGTTAAGTCTTTCTTGTGTCATTGTGGAACGCAAATACGACTTTAACAACTTCAACTTCGAAAAACTTCTTTCTGCAGATGCAACCATAACAGGAATAGTCAACAAAATTCTATATAAGCAATAATGGCATTAGGAAAACATCCAACATTTCTCAAATACTCTAAAATATCAAAAGGTCTCATCTTTTGATTCGGTAAATAATCTTGAAGCAACTTTAATTCCACATACAAGTCATTCCCATCAACATTAGATTGGTCGTGTTTCTTGAGTGCAATTTCAAAATTAGTACAAGAAGACATCAAACATTCATTATCTAAAGAACGCAACTTATCAGAAGTAAATATAAACCCAAACACATTTTCATATTCTTGGTATTGTTCAAATCTTCTATTTAGTGAAGCAATTGTATGATCAACAACACATAAGAAATAATTAACTCTAAATGATTCCTTTGTAGATTGGGAAGTAATTTCAGATGCATCACTCGGATTTTCATCAAAATGTCTTTTTCTTCGAATTTCACGTCTTTGAGGAAACAATGGATCAATATTCAATTTAGTGGCAATTTTTCTTTGCTGATTCTATAGCATCTAAAAACCCGGTTTCTCTATACCCCTCAAAATAAGAAATCAACCCCTTAACTTGTTAAATAGCAACATCAATTAGCATATGTTTTGATTGCAAGTGTTTGCTAACCATGTTTACGGCATATAATATTTCATACCAAACCACAATCGACACTAGAAACTCAAAATCACCAAGCTCATTTTGTGCCAAAGATTTTGCTTCACTTCTTATTTTTGAATCGTTATCAATTTCGGCCACTTGAAGTAAAGCTTCTCTTATATCTTAAACTTGAAATCTTATAGCTTTTACACTATCAAGACGACTCTCCCAACGTGTCATTGACAATGACTTGACTGTCCATCCTTTTACATTATCTTTAAGCACTTGCCATCTCTTAGTAGAATTAGCAAAAATGGTATAAATACGCTGAATAATTCCAAAAAAATCTCTAACTTTACCACATGTGTTGGCTATGTCATACAAAGTCAAATTAAGACTATGAGAAGCACAAGAGGTATAAAATGCTCTAGGATTTATATCTAATAGTTTCTTTTGTACTCCTTGATGTTTTCCCTTCATATTTGAACCATTATCGTAACCTTGTCCTCACACATCATCTATATTTAGACCAAGACTCTTTAATTCATCTTGTAAGACATCAAACAAACTTTGGCCTGTTGTATCATTAACCTCCAAAAATCCTAAAAAAGATTCCTCATTGCTAGTAGTTGTAGAAGACACATTTACATACCTTAATATTAAAGACACTTGCCTCTTTTACCTTTTTAACAACTTCATATTTGGTTCTCCTACCAAGCAAATCTATCAACTCATTTTGGATTTTATTGCCAAGATAATGAAAATGCATATCATCATTAGTTATACGTTGAACATGATTTTGAACAATTGGGTCAAATTCAGCCAACAATTCAATTAAGCCTAAAAAGTTACTGTTGTTGTTTTCATACAATCTTGAATTAGTGCCATGAAATGCAAGGTTACGTTTTGCAAGAAACTTCACAATAGAACCAATTCTTACCAAGACTTTTTTCCAGTGACCTTTTTCTTTCTCAATTTAGGTTTGAGCAACTTTGTCAATGGTTTGATTCTTTTGTAGTCTTTGGCGCAAATCGTACCAAGTTTTCATATTCATTACATGATCTATACTTGTTTCATGTTCCTTAAGTCTAGTGCAAAGGTATGACCAATCGCCAAATCCGCCATTCGTTAGTTGACCTTTTATATGTCTTTTTTTTTAATTTACAACAAAAACAAAATACCTTATCAAGCTCTACCAAATAGACAAGCCAATCTCTATCACACTTTTCCCCATTTGGTAAAATTCTAGTATACCATGTGCTAGAAAATCGTTTAGAAAATTTATCTTTGGGGCCTTTCTGAACAGACAAGTCTCTTTTAGGATCCTTTGTAACAAGCAAATCAATCATTTTAGAATCCAAAAAATCCCAATTTCTAGGATCAAATATCATTAAAATCTATACTATTAAAAGTATCGTTAACATTAGTAGCATCATCAACATTAGTAGCATCATCAATATTAGTTTCATCGGAAATATCATTAGAAGCATTAACATTAACATTAGTATCATCAAGAATATCATTAGAAGCATTAGCATTAACATTAATATCATCATCAACATTAGTATCATCAAGAACATCATTAGAAGCATTAACATTAACATTAATATCCTCATTTGAGTCATTTTGATTGCCAACTAAGTTCTCTAAATCAGGATTTTCATGACAAGCATCAACATGTTGATTGGCAAGAGATTCTTTAGTGAAAAACTCATCAAGAGAACCTCTTTGAGACTTTATTATCTCTTCAATTCTTTTTTTCTTTTTACGTTTTTGACATCCAAAATCATACTTTCTAACCCCAGAAGACATAATACGACTGAAATAAGTAAAAGACTATAAATGAACAAAAAAACCTGGATTGAAGATTGAAGATGCTTTTGATTCTTGGTTCTCCCAAGTCCCAAAGGCCCAAAACTTTTGACTACACTGCAATGAAAAATAAAAAAAAGGAAGATGTTTTCTATAAGAAAGTTGATTTATCTAAACCAATTAATCTGAGAAGATTTATCTGTTAATTTTCTTTTAAGTACCCTAACCTCACACTTCTGCCTTTCTGATTTATATTTCCTTCACGTGATGGTATATGTATAAATCAAAATTCATGAAACAACTTTTCCAAAGAAGCTTATTTTAATGTTTAAATTTTTGTTGAATAGCTTTTGTTCATTTATATAAAACTTTCTGCCATCTGCAAAAAAAATAAACCTAAACAAGTAAATAAATAAATATCATAATTCATGGCATAATCTAATATTTCAAAAAATACAACCATCAATTGTCAAAGTCCATACAATAAAGAACTAGATGCCAAATTCATAAAACAAAGACTATAAATCAAAAGTAATCAAAACAAAGACATAAAGCAGGAAGTTTGCAAGCACCCACTATTGAATACAATAATCTAATTTACATAGAATCATAGCATAATCTAATTTTTTGAAGGTGCAAAATGCCAAAATCATAGCATAATATTAAATTATTAATCTACTTTACATAGAATTGGAATTTACCTATGACTGTCACTTTTCAAATTGAAATTGAGAACCAAATGGTCTTGTCCAAATCAGAAAATTGCTTCTGCCGTGTTAATCAATAAGAACCAAGACTCCAAACTCCAAACTTGTAGTTGATCAATTAATGTGAAGACTGAAGAAACAGTTGAATAAAACTTTATTTTTGTATGTGATGCGATGTTATATTCACTAGATTGTAGGAGAAAATTTTGAGATACGCCTCTCGTAGTATACATAGGAAGAAGATTAAGCCGTTTAGATGTAGCCGTTTTCTTTGCCGTTGAAGAACCAAAGCGTTCATCTTGGATAGTTCAATCGTTGGTTACTGGGTTGCAGAAACAGAAGGCTAGAAGCAAGGAGAGATTGACGACGTCTATGGATTTGTTGATTAGAATAGATGGCCGTACGTCTCCTTGTTCTTGATGGAAAATTAGGGATTTGGGTTGAAATTAGGCCTTAAAATAAATTTGGGCCCCATATTTTTTGGGGGCCCTGTTCACTTGAGCAGTTGTAATAGGCTAAAGCACGGGCCTGATTACAATAAATCTTTTCCTTTCTTTATAAAACTTTCTTAACTTAGGATATTTGATCATGACATTCTCCCCCTAAAGTTTTATAAAGGAAGCATCTTCAAATTTTCTCCCCTTTGCTTTCTTTGGAAAAGCTTTAGTGTCGTCGGTCTTCCAAGCTCCTCATTGACATAAGCTCTTAGTCTTTGGTTTCAACTGAAAATACCAGATTCAATGTGCTATAACCGTCACTGATTGCACAAAATACAGTTCCACTCTGTAGATAACTCGACACAACTGTTTGCCGCATAAATCAAAGATACATGTGTGAGTTGCTTCAACGCTCAGTGCATAATCAATAAGGAAAACATATAATTTGTCTTTAGCCGCAAGTTGAATAAGAGAAATGTGTGAAAAGCTTTAATCTGATAAGCTCAAAGAACTTGGATCACCGAGGCAATACTTATCATGACAGGCTGGGAGATGATATTTCTTGATGAGCATTGCTTCTTTGACATATAATTGTTCAAACTATAGCCGATTTCCAGAATACTTCCAAAATAGAAAACAACTAAACTCAGATCCAGTCTTCTTAATCAGATGAATGAACATCGTCATTCAACATTCTAGATCACAATCAAACCTCCAGACAGTAAATGGTTAGGAGTTATAAGCACATAACAATAGCGTACACTTACTGAAACTGGCATCTAAAGAAAAATCCAGAATGATGATTGCAGAGAGTCAGACTTCTGATTAATCCAACAAGATACAGAATATAATCACTCTTGTTTTGAAAACTTTTCAAATCCGGCTTTGCATGAAATCCATGAACAATGTTCCCCCTCCCGAGACTTAGCACGTGCAGGGCTCTTGAATATTTCTTTTGATACCATAAGGAATCTTGGGTTGAAAGTCACCGTGGTCGACAAAATAAGCTTTGGTCGGGATCTGCACAAAGTTCTCGGGTCTTCAAGATGCGACAAGTGGGAATGTCGAGTCACATTGATCCGAGAAACATAGGTCTGATAAGAATTTATGTCGGATCAATGTGGTCCGATAAGAATTTATGTCGGGTCTTACAGGTTCGATAAGAATTTATGTCGGATCAATGTGGTCCGATAAGAATTTATGTTGGATCAATGTGGTCCGATAAGAATACAAGCAGTTGGGTCCGAGATCTTTGAAGGTTTGATATAAAATACGATGAGCACACAGAAACCTTAATCTCCAAGAAATCGATTAAACAGATAGATATTCAATTCGATCATGTTAATAAAACTTCCAGATCCAAAACACCATTAACTCAGAAAAACAATTCTGCAGTCCCGAACTTCAAAAAGACGCACAGTGAGAAGAAGAAAAAAAATTCTCGATAGTACCTTGATCTTGCTGAACTCAATGATCGTATAAATCAGATGGGTTCGTTTCGGCTCTGATACCACTTGTTAGGTTCGATTCAACAAGATCAAAGAGGAATCATATGCAAATCATTGAGTCAAATGTTTTATTGAAAGCTTTCTTATGAAACTACAAAAGCGAAACTACTTTAGACGACTCTCATTGATGAAACCTCTACCCTAGACTCCTTTATATAGAGGTGTCTATTACAATGTAAGCCAATCCCATAAGTCCAAATACTATATATAAAGGGTTACAATAAATCTTTTCCTTTCTTTATAAAACTTTCCTAACTTAGGATATTTGATCCTAACATTATCTTATTTATAAATTGAAAATAGGCATTGTGATAAATTGTGTAATTTTCGTACATCATTTCACTATCTCGGAATAGGCATTGTGATAAATTGTGTAATTCCTGAGGCAGGAGCTTATGTGCACAAATAACTATAATACTGACTTTGGTTGATGTTAATGGCTACCAGACCTTTATGTGATGAGCTATAACATTGGTTCGTGACCTACCTTTGTGCCCCGTCATGACTAGTAGTAAATCGGGTCTCCCCCATCACCGAAAGGTATTGTTCTGGGTATAGAGTCGTATCCATTAATTACGGTGACATATTTTGGAGTATGAAGTATTATCCGCATTTTGTAATAGTGAATCTTTGAGGCTTAACCCTTTTTTTGGTATTCTAGATTATGAAGCTTTGTCCATATGTTGGTATTTGAAGCATTTAAACGTATTCACGTTTTGAGTGAGTAAAAGATGTAGAGTTCATGTATACACGAGTATTGTATTTAAAGCTTTCATTTACTATGATTTAAAGCTTCCGTTACGAAAATGATGAGTTTGAGAAAGATGTTGCTTTTATAAAAAGGGTCATTTTATTTGGGAAACTATTATTTGATCAAGCAATCTTTCAATTTCTACTGATTACAAATATGTTATAAACTTTTGAGCTCACTAGTAGACCTGGCAAAAACTGACACGACACGCTAACCCGACACGAATTAAACGGGTTTGGGTAATACATTTCAACCTCTCTAAGTAAACGGGTTGACACGACACGACACGAAAATTAAGCGGGTAAGGTCAGGGTCAAAAATTTCAACTCGAAAATGACCTGAATAACCCGTTTATATTAGGCCCCTTTGGCCCTTAGGCAAATAACGTCAACAACTCACAGTTTATAGTTATTTTTAACAAAGTATATACTAAATAATAATAAAAAGTGATTGTACATTTCATGTAGACCTGGCAAAAACTGGCACAACATGCTAACTAGACACAGATGAAATGGATTTGGGTAATATATTTCAACTAGTTTAAGTAAACGGGTTGACACGAAAATGACACGAAAACGACACGAAAATTAAACGGGTTGACACGACACGACACGAAAATTAAACGGGTCGGGTTAGGGTTAGGCACTCTCAACCCGTTTAACTTTGAACCCGACACGAACTCGACACGAGACGACACTTTTGCCAGGTCTACTCACTAGGCGTTAAGCCTAACCCTTTTTATTTGTCGGCATGTGCATCAGGTTCTCGTTGGGGTTGGTACTAGCGACACGTGTTGACTTGAGTGCTAGAGAGTTGCACGTTCAAGATCTAGCTTTGGTGACATTTCCACATTTAGAGATAGCAACACTTATTGGTTTAGTAATATCCGACCATATGGAGGTCTTTGTATAAGACTTGGTCTAACTTTTGTCGATGTTTTATTTAGAATATTTATTGAGGCAATTTGAGTTTTGATTTATAAGAGAATGATTTATTTCTTATTTATTGTATTGATAAAAATTTTAAATTAGTCGCTCTTTTCAAATTTAAGGGTGTTACAGTAAGCGCTTTTCACGTCACATTACATTATCTGATGAGTATGGCAAAGACCAAAAATCTTATTCGGTAAGAGCAAGACAAAAACCGAGAGTCTTACCCAGTTAGTGATAACGCCGACTCTTACCACGATTAGCGTTTACCGGGTAAATTGTTGTATATGATGCGTTTTTGTTGACTAAAATCTTACTCGCGGTGAGTAAGTGATAGTGTTAAATTTTATTAGTAAATGCTTACCGGGTAAATGAAAGTGTTAAATTGACGATGGATCACTAACTTAAAATGTCTAAACGTCTTAATAGAATACTTTCCCTCTATAAGTTGTTGTTACAATAAGATTTAAAACATAACTCTAGAATCGATATGATCAAACTCTAGACATGCTCATTTCATTTTTACCAAACACTACAACAAAATTGGATTTATAAGATATTGGAACTTGGTTGATAAGTGAGAAACCTTGTCCCACATAGAAGAGTCAAGGAAACTTAACCAACATAATATATACAAACTTTTGAACATTAAATGAATTATTTAAGAGTTTGGGCCTTGGTGTGTGGGTGCTTCATGGTGGGGCTCTCGTTGAACATATACATATTTAAAAGTCAAAAGATGGGCCTTTGGGTCTCTTCATCTGAGACGAGGTTACGATACAATGACTCACGCGGGTACTCCCACGACTTGTGTCCATTCTATAAACCGCACAACTCACTGAAATGTTGGCCACTCGAGACAGATGTTTGTGAGGGCATTCTCGCGACTTAAAGTCGCGCTCCAGGTAGCGCAACTCCCTGTTAGCGCCTGGTACTACAGTTAAGAATTGAAGACAAATGTATATAAAAATTTTATACGTTTTCTAGATGAATTACAAGAATTCCCTTTGCTTTCTCTCTATTTTTTGCACCAAAAATCCATCACCAAACATTCTCTAATTCGCTACATTCAAGTATTAACTTGAATTTGATTGTTGTATCCTCTAGATGAACGCCTATACAACCGACAAATTTTTGTCTTTGGACACTTCTTACATGCATGCCTCAATCGGGATCGATTTCACGACGAATCTACAATTATAAATACGATTTCTTGGATTCTATCTTTTGTTTTTGTTGTTTTTATGTTTATACATGAATTTTGTATAAGAATCTTTCATATTATGTAAATTTCTTTCATCAACATATATATATATATATATATATATATATATCTGCTCTATGATTGATCACTCCTAACATAAGATGCTTAAAATGTTTAAGCATTCTAATATATTTTATAGGACCTATGTTTATAAGACTAAATTATTAAACATCATGTCTAAAAGTGTTACTATAAGTTATAGGTTTATAAGACGCTTTTAGACGTTTCAACAAATTTTTATGACGTTTTTAAAATAAAATGTCATATTAGCTATTTTATATGATAATTTTAAGAAAGTGTTCTATAAACCCATATTTTTATAGGATACTTGTATTTGTATGACACTTTTTCTAACAATGTCGTATAAAATAGATTTACGATACTTTATTTTTAAAACATTCTAAAAACTTGTTAAGACGTCCAAAAGCGTGCTACAAATCTATTGTAACACTTTTAGAGAAGACGTTTCATAGTTTAGTCCGATAAATCTAAGTCATTCAAGGTATTCTATTAAGACGTTTAGACATTTTAAGCATCTTATAAATCCGATTTTGTTGTAGTAAAATTATTTTACACTAAAATGGAAATTTTGTGAACCCCTCTTCACAACAAATTATTTCAATTTAATTAGTCCAATTTAGCACACAACATAAATATTAAGCTATCATCAAATATAAAAATGTGTCCAAGATGAATTGTCTTAAGGAGATGAGAATCATTCTTTTATAACGGTTGTAAAACCAGTACTATACTAGAGACACCAGTAAAGAAGAGAAAAAACAATTTCATATTCATTTTCACCATTTTAATCATGAAATGATTAACCATCAGTATTACTATATGGACGGAGGTTAAAGGGAAAACGCTAAAAAAATTGAAGAACACCCTGGAAGCTCTCCATTCGGACAGTGTGCATAAATGCATACAAATGATTGAAACTGTTTTTTTTCTATGCATCAGTGCATATGCACAAATACATGTTACAAATTACCGGTATGTATTTGTGCATACCAACTGCATGCAGGGCTCTCAGGATGTTCTTCAGTTTTTTTTTTGACATTTTTTCTGAACCCAACCCACCGACCCACTATATAACATGTCAATATTTATTTAAAATAGAGAAAATTGCATCAATATAAATTAAACATATTCTATTTTAGTTCTTATTTTGAGAAACTTACTTTCAAAAATTCCTATACGTAACGTAGTATGTTTTTATGCAATTAATGATAGGAATCTTGTCCTTTTATGTAATTAAGGTAACGTATTAAAACTTTAGTGACAGAAAAACATGCATATCAGGGGCGGAACACACACATTTTTTGGTCAGGGGCCGAACTTAATCCCTTGTACAAATGTATCGTATAAATGAGCCTATTCGAAATATTGAGAAACATAACATGTTATTTTTCAAATAGTATATGCCTACACTAGAATAAAAATTGAGTTTATAAGACTTTAGAATTGTCTAAAATGTGTAAATGAATTGTATTATAGGACTTTAGTTGTAGGACATAAATGACTTTACAGGGCGTTTTCGGACATTTTAGCAAAAAAAAATAAGAACATTTTGTTTGAAATCGTATCTTAAAAAAACAGGTGTCCTATGAAAATATGAATTTATAAGACACTTCTTAAATATGTTCTAAAAACTTGTTAAACCGTCTTAAAACGTCAATAAACATTTTTATATTGGACGTACATTTGTTTGGTATTATAAACTTAAGTATTATAAAGTTGTTTATTTCACTTTTAATCATAAACAAATGATATGATAACTTTATTTTTCAAGAACTTGCTAGATAGTAATAACCCATGTTTTCTAAAATCTAATTTTTAAAAACTTAAATCAACCCTAAATCTCAAGAGGCATGATTTAAATCTAAATCAGAAAACAAAAATTCAAGAAATCAACACCAATAAAAATCAAATATTTATACTAAAAATATATTTGAATAAAATCGAAAAATCATAGATACAACATTGAAATTAAAATTTCAAGTATTACATTAAAATTATAAAAAACTCCATGAAAATAGAAATAGTATTACCAAACCTAGGCATGAGACTTGGAACGTACGTCACAATTAAGGACGTGAGTTGCTAGTGGATTAAAGTGCAGGGGCCAAATAAAAACTTAAATGAAATACACATATGCTTTGGAATTTGTCTTCTAATCACCGACAAAAAACACAGGGGGCTTGGCCCCCAATAGCCCATATGGCCATCCGTCACTGATGCATATTATTATTTTACAAAAAAAAATCCTTCTTGAATATTTTATTTATTTATTAAATCTTCTTGTTTAAAATGTCTTGTTGTAGACTCTAAACTAGAGGTTTTTTTTATAAAACAAGTTCCTTCAAATAAAAACCAACCAGAATACATTTTACTTTGATGCAACCACAATCACTAGTACACCCAAGGCCTTACAAAATTGATTTTGGTACGTAGATACCGGCCCGAGAAAGCTAGCTAGAAGACCACAATTACTAGTTCAACCAAAGCCTTATACACTCGACTCTGCTGGAGAGATCTCATTATAGTTTGTTTTTGCAACACTAGTATGATAAATTAGCAAAGTATGATTATTTATTGTTTCTTAGAAGATGGCGAAATATGATCTATCTCATCTTTTATTAAACTAGAATATTATGAGGTCTCGCTATCTTTTATCGTTTTGGAAAAGACAAATTTAAGTTATCATTCCTTTTGTTAAATTGAAGAACCGATATGAGTGTTTCTTTTAGCCTTTAGATATAAGACCTAAAACATGAGAGATGTGTTTGACAATTTATGTAGTTATTACATTTATCATTCCAAACTGAGTTTGGAGATTGGAAAACTAGTCAGAGTTTACTTTCTCAGCCTAAGTAAGGAGGACAGCTTATTACAACCTTGAATTGGTTCAAATTTTTATGAGTTCAAAAATCTGACCGAAACTGAAAAGACAAGATGCAACCCTCTTTTGTATATTCTACATTGAACAAAAGTTATTAGACCAGAAAGATACCTCTTTTGACTGATTACTTTTGTAGTTTTTCTGAAAAGGATTTTTCTGCAAATCAAGAGAATGATTCAACAAAATCTCCAAGTCCGAAAGTTTATATTCCACCTTCCATTCTAGAACAAAAACTTTCTGAACTTGTAACTGATTTTAAAGGAAAGAAAGTTGTTTGAAGAAGAAATGAATGAATTTCTGAATAAAATTTCTGAGCTTGAGAAATGTTATGAATCTAACAAAATCTTGATTATTGAAAAAGATTATCTTTTAGCAAATGTCAAGGAGCTTGCGATTCTTCTTCATTCTCGTTTTCAAAAAAATGATGAATCTCAAAAAGTTGTATCTTTCAATGTTAACCGAAGATTTTGTGAAAAATGTAAATGCTAAGGTTTGTTCAAAAGATAAATCTGATTGTTTTGATACTACTAATAACGTCAAGAATGTTTTGAACAATAAAGGAAAATAAAAGATTATTCTGGTAAAGATTGATTTTGGTCGATCTTCAAAAAGTACTTTAAAGCATATCCCTGGTAATATCTACTACTCTTATGTTAAATCAAAAATGTATTCTCAGCCATATCTGAATCCCAGAATTTTTGCAAACAGGTATTCTTACTACTCGAGCTTTTCTGATTCTAACTCTTCTGGAAATTCAGATATTCATCCTCAAAATTTTAAACAAGTTTGGAGAATAAAGGGGTCTACTGAAAGTGTAGCTAGATGTGCAAACGTAAATTGGTTCCAAACCTTATCACTACTAGAAAATTGAGTATTTTTAACGGAAATTTTTAATGAAAAATGTCGTTGAAAATTTTCTATGAATTTTAGATGGATTATTGACAAAACATAAATTTTCTACGAATTTTCAACGAATTTCTGTTGAAAATATCTCATAAACTGACAAACATGCATTTTTCAACCAAATATTTTTTGACGAGACATTCCGTTTGAAATTTTTTTGGTTGAAAATACATGTTTGTGAGAGATTTTCAACAGAAATTCGTTGAAAATTTATGTTTTGCCAATAATCCCTCTAAAATTCATAGAAAATTTTCAGCGACATTTTCCGTTGAAAATACTCAATTTTCTAGTAGTGTATGAGAAAAAGAACAAAGTTTTTCATGTTGATAATTTTATTAAACCTGGTGTTGTTTATTCTATAAGTCATTTTTGATCAGGTTATCACAACAGAAATTTTGTTGTTCTTTATGTGAAACAAATGTTCATAATTGTTATGGTTCATTCATACAACGTTTATTAATATAAAGATGCTACACCTAACAATCAAGGAACCAAATTTCGTTGGATACCAAAGTCTATTTGATTTGTTTTTGTAGGTTGATGTTTAATGCATGATTTTAGTGGGAGGGTTTGATGACTTCTAAACAATTCAGTTTAGGACTCAGAATTCACACGTCAAGGGGAAGTATACATATCTTAATGAATATCTATCTGAGAAGGAGAAAATAATTTCTTGAAAATAATACTGATTTTTCAAGGGGCAGCAGAAATTTTTATATCATTTTTCTAGGAGGAGAAAATAATTTTTTTATCATATTTCAAGGGGAGAAAACTTAATAAGTTTGATGTTTGATTTCTTTTCTGATTGATCTACTATGTGTTCATATTTTCAGGGGGAGAAAATATGTTTGTTCGTCTACAGAGGATTTAGTTTGTTCATTTTGTAGTTTACTCAATTTTTTTGAGTAGGAGCGTCATATATGATAATATTTTTTCAATGATCAAACCACTTCTCTATTCTCAAAATGTTTTCATGAATTTAGAAGTTGAATTTTTAATGTTTTCATATATGATGGATTTGACGATCATTTTCTGACCGCGTGTTTCCAAAGTTAATACTTGCGTATTTTCTTTTCAATATACTTTTCAAGTATTAACATACACCGATTCAACTTTGTTTTGGACTTGTCATTACAATGTCTCATCACGAAAATCTTTTCGTTGGTAATATTCTCGTTTGCCTTATTTTCATTATTATATTCCTAAGTTGTTGATGCGAGCATCATATATTCTGTGAACTTAAACGATACATAATATTCTTTCAAGATTTTTTTGTATACTTTTTCATATAGACAACATTCAAGTTTTTCATGAATCCTAGCATTACATTGCTATTTGAGCTTATCTTTTCCATTCAAAACAATATATGTCACTCAGACAAGTCTAGAGGAATAATTTCGTTCTTTCAATATATATTTATTGTGAGAATTCTTCAAATATAGATATTTGTAGTACTTTTGGTTGAACTCATTAATTCTGATGTGTTGTATAATGATATATTTTGTTGAGCATGATCTATTTTAGGACATATTTTCATGGGAAGTTCGGGACAATGTTTGAGATTTAATGAACTTCTATGGACTATCAGAATAGGTAGCCCTACCCAAGAAGTTATCCTTTAGTGATTGAAGGGTAAGTTTTTTTTAATAATAAAGAGTGGGGGAGGAAACTCATATGGTTGGGTAACCTCATTGTGGTAAAATGAAAATGAGAGTTTATGTAGAAGTGAGGATTTAATTAAAAAATAGAGGATGTGAGATCAGAGTTAAAAGAATAACAGAATTATGCACCAACCACTTCTAAGTTGGGCAACCACATTACTATCGAATCACAATTTTTTGATGACCTTTATTGAAACAAGCAGTTAGCACATAGCAACTCTTGATTTCACCCCACCAACTACTCATTTCTTACTTAACAAAGAGATGTTCCATATTTTCTTTGGGCATACAACATATAATCTATTCAGTCTTTATTGAAAGCCTTGAATATTGAAATAAAAGGAATTTTGTCTCATCTTCGCACTTGAATCATGCATACTGAGTCTGTGGAAAACATGTTGTGTCTCAATAGTTTACACATTCCGAGTCTAATACAACATTATGTGCTTTAATTCTTTCATACACATGCACTAGCACACATGAAATAAGTTTTCATGTCATAACATTCATAGATATTTCTTTGTGATTCTCAAGGATTGGATGGAAGCCCTAGAGGAGCGAATATTGGTAAAACTACTTTATAAAGTATATCTGTTATACTAAGTGATTTTGTACTACTTACAGGCTAGTTCTTGTTTGATGAAGTTCAAAAGGTAAAACGTTTGAATTTTGTAAAGTTGGTTGATTCAAAGTGAAGATTTCGTTTAGAAGATTGAATTTAGAGAAAAGTTGTTTTTTGTTGAATCTAAAGAAGGTTGATAACATGTTTGAATCAAAAGGAGAGATAAAGTTCCCATTATTTGAAGACTTGAAGATAAAGTTCATTCAAGAAGGTTTATGTTGAAGACATCCTGTTAAAGAGAAGATTGTGCTGAAAAAAAATATCTTATAGAGAATTTTTGTTAGAGATTTAATTGTTGATTTTTACTTTGTTGTAATCTTGAATAAAGGGAAGAATGTTAGAACTGTATTTTGGAAAGAGCGACCAATTTAAAACTTTCATTAATACATCAACTGAAAGATAAATCCCTTCCTATATATCCATACTTGAAATTTCCTCGAATAATAATTCTGAATACACCTCAACAAAAGGTAGGCCAAGTATTACACTAAGACATAATTACGGTCGGGTGTTACTAAACCCAAAAGAGTCACTATCTCCGAATGCGGAAAACGTCACCAAATAGCTAGATCTTTATCGTGTTACTCTCTAGCACTCAAGCCAACACGTGTCGCTTGAACCAACCTCAACGAGAACCTGATGTACATGCCGACAAATAAAAAGGGTTAGGCTTAACGTCTAGTGAGATCAAGAGTTTATAACATATTTATAATCGGTAGAAATCGAAAGATTTTTTTATTAAATAATAATTTTTCAAATAGAATGACTTCATTATAAAAGCAACGTCTTTCCCAAAACTCATCATTTTCGTAATAAAAGCTTCAAGTCAAATCCCATAATAATGAAAGATTTTAAATAGAAATACCCGTTTAAATACGAACTCTACCCCATTTACTCACTCAAGACGTGAATAAGATTAAATGCCTCAAATACCAAAATATGGATAAAGCTCAATTTTCTGGAATACCAAAATATGATTAAGTCTCGATGATCCAATAATATAACTTATGGATTATACTTCATACTCTAAGAACGTCACAAAAAATAATGGATACGACTCTATACCCAAAACAACATCTTTCGGTGACAGGGGAGACCCGTTTCCATGATTAGTGGCGGAACACAAAAGTAGGCCACACACAAGTTACATGACATCCCTTGAAAAGGGAATCAGGGCTAGCATCAACTCTATCTGAGTCTTTAGTCAAACATGCCCATGGGCTTCAACTCTATCCAAGTTTTTAGCTAGCATCAACTCTATCCAAGTCTTTAGCTAACATCAACTCTATCCAAGTCTTTAACCATACATACCACTGAGCATCAACTCTAGCCGAGTATTTAGCTTAAGAAGACAACAAGCATCAACTCTATCCAAGTCTTTATCTTAATAGGACAACAAGAATCAACTTTATCCAAGTATTTAGCTCAAGAAGATAACAAACATCAACTTTATCCAAGCATTTAGCTTAAGAAGATAATATGCCTATGGATCCATTGCATGATAATCTAAAATTACACGACACTAATTTTATGACCAACGCATCCAAAACGTGTAATATATAAAGTAAATATGCTATAAATGCATTTTATTCCCAAAGCTCGACATATAGCAATTTATAAATCGGACAAATGTCCTCAAAGCTCGTTTAAGTCCAAAATCGAAATAGAGCATAATAACTCAACAATTACGTGTTTCCTCAAAATAAAGATTGTTGGTTGAGACAAACCATTTTCCAAATGATAATATACTCGTATATTTCAAAACGTCTCACGATGCAATAACATGTATTTCCCAATGGTTTATAAACCAAGTATTCCCAATAATGCGTAATACCAAATAATCTTCATTCATAAAATAAAACATCTAACACTACTAAACAAATGGCCTATTCCGACGGTTTCTAGAAAAGTCAACAAAAGTCAACACCCACAAAATTCCGTCGGAAATCCGTCAGAAACCTAATTTAATAAAAATAAATAAATAAAATTGTAATATCGTTCCGACGGAATAGCAGTCCGTCGGAAATCCGTCGGTACGGTATTGACTAAATCACTTAACTCAACTAATTAGTAATAAATTAAACCAATTAATAATTAATTGAACCCTTTTCAAGAAATTTAAAAAATATAAATATATTCCGTCGGAAATCCGTCGATAATTTCCGACGGATTTCCGACAAAATTTATTTATATTATTTTTTATTTATTTTTTAAATATAAATAAAATCCGTCGGAAATCCGTCAGAAATTGCCGACGGATTTCCGACGGATTTTTTATTTATTTTTCATTAAAATTGTTTAATTAAAGAAATATTTTGATATTTTATAAAAAAAAATTATAATAAATATGTTTTAATTCAAAAATATTTTTAATTTTTTTTTTTATGTATTGTACTGTATTCAGTTCAATTGGGCTTTAACAACTACTGCAACCCATGAATGTTCAATCAAGTTCCTTAAAAAATAATCACTGTTGTTATTCAACATTAATAAGTAATGAAAAAGTTTTGTTGAGTTATAATGAACGTATTAGGTTTTATTGGAGTTATATATATATATATATATATTAGTGGGTTTTAATGGAACCTATTGGGCTTTAATGAATACTATGGGTTTTAATGAATACTATCGCGTTAAATTGGACTTTAACTAATACTATTGGGCTTTAACTAGTACTGCAAACCATGAACGTCCAATCAAGTTCCTTAAAGAATAACCACTAGTGTTATTCAGCCTTAATAATCAATGAAAAAGTTTTGTTGAGTTATAACGGCCGTATTGGGCTTTATTCAATTCTATTAGGCTTCAATGGTTAGTGTTAGGGGGTTAATAGTAGGGGTGGCAATGGGTCGACCTGGGTTGGGTTCGGGTTCAACCCATTTACTAAACATGTCGAAAATCTCAACCCAACCCAACCCATTTAATTAAATGGTTGAGATTTTCAACCCAACCCAACCTGCAACTTAAATGGGTTCAGCCTGTTAAATAAATGGGTTCAACCTGTTTATAAAATTTCAACCCAACTTGTTTATAAAATTTCGACCCATTTAATTTTACAATGCGTAAAACAAAACAAATAAATTGTTCAAAGTCCACAACCTCAAAGTTCCAATAAAACATAACGACAAATGCAAATAAATTGTTCAAAATTCTAATAAAACATAACGACAAATTCAAATAAATTGTTCAAAGTTCTAATAAAATCAACCACATAGCAACCAATCAAATAATTTGTTCAAAGTTCAAAGTTTTAATAAAATACAACCACCTAACTACCTAAGTAACTCGACTTCCACTTTCATCGACTCCATCTTCATTCTCGGTATTACTCTCATTCTCGGTATCCTCTAGAAAGAGAAGAGATGGCGCTGGCGAGAGAAAGAGACGACAGTCGCCGGAGGAAGACGAGAGCAGAGACGTCGGAGGAAGATGAGAGCACAACGTCGGACGAGAGAGAGCAAACTAGGGTTTTTTTTTTATGGAGGCGTTCTAAAATATAAATGAATCTAGGGTTTTCCTATTTAGGTTCACTTTCTTTAACACTAAAATTTAAAAATTATATTTTAAAAATAAAATAAAATATATTAAGTGGATTAAATCAGGTTATTAATGAGTTGTAAATAGGTTATTAATGGGTTGAAAATAGGTTACAAATGGATTACAAACAGGTTGTAAATGAGTTACAAACAGGTTGAAAATAGGTCAGAAATTTCAACCCAACCCAACCCATTTATTAAATGGGTTAGGTGGGTTGACCCATTTATGTTAAACCGGTTGAAAATCTCAACCCAACCTGCTACTAACGGGTTGGGTTCGGGTTGGGTTGGCGGGTTGGTCACTTTCTGCCACCCCTAGTTAATAGACCTTAGTGGGTTTTAACGGTTCTTAATAAGATTTAATGAATCTATTGAATTAATTGGTTCAATTGTGCTTTAACGGATATTATTGGACTTTAATGAATCTACTGGCCTTAATTGGTTCAATTGGCTTTAATTGGTTCAATTGGGGTTTAACTAATACTATTGGGCTTTAATTGGTTCAATTGGGGTTTAACTAATACTATTGGGCTTTAATGAATCTATTGGGTCTTAATTGGTTCAATTGTGATTTAACGGTTCTTAGTGGGCTTTAATAATGTCTATTGGGCCTTAATTGGTTCAATTGGGCTTTAACGAATATTATTGAGCCTTAAGTGGTTCAACTGGGCCTTTATTGATATTATTGGTCCTTAATTGGTTCAATTGGGTTTTAACTGATACTATTGGACCTTAGTGAATCTATTGGACCTTAATTAGTTTAGTTGAGAGTTAACGGATACTATTGGCTTTAACGGTCCTTGGTGGGCTTTTATGAAGTCTATTGGGCCTTAACTGGTTCAAATTAATGAGCTTTAACATATATTATTGATTTTAATGAATCTATTGGGTCTTAATGGGTTCATTTGGGATTTAACGAATGCTATTACGGTTTTAGTGAATCTATCGGGCCTTATTTGGTTCAATTGGGCTTTAACGGATACTATTGAGTTTTAATGAATCTATTGGACCTTAACTGATTCTTTTGGACTTAAACGGTTCTTAATGGACTTTAATTAATCTATTGGGTCTTATTCAAGTCCAATACACACCACATGCATCCAAACACGTAATAAAGCACCATTGGTGTTATTGGCCTTTAATACGTCACAATAGATCTTATTGGGCTATATTAGTTTGTAGTTGGTCTTATTGACTTTTATTGGGTCTTAGTGGTCTCTATCGATTCTTAGTGGACTTTAATGAGTTCATTGGGCCTTAATCGGTTTAGTTGGGCTATAGTGGTTTGTAGTTGGTCTTATTGACTTCTATTGGGCCTTAATCGATTTAGTTGGGTTTTAATAGGTTTTATTTGACTTTAATGGATCTTAATAAGTCACCATTTGTGTTATTGGGAAGTAATAACTTTTAGTGGTTCTTAATAGGCTATAGTAGGTCTTAGTGGTCTTATCGAGTCCAATGCACACCACATACATAACTCATAAAAGGTTAGTATTGGGGTTTAATGGATCTTTGTGGGCTTTAATGAATATATTTGGCCTTATCGATTTAATTGGGATTAACGGATAATAATGGGCTTTAACAGTTCAATTGACTTTAATGGATACTATTGGGTCTTATTCAGTTCAATTGGGCTTTAATTAATCTATTGGGATTTAATTAGTTCAATTGGGCTTTAACGATTCGTAGTGGGTTTTAATGAATCTACCGGGCCTTAATCGGTTAGTTGGGCTTTAATGGATACTATTGGGTTTTAACGATTCTTAGTAGACTTTAATGAATCTATTGGGCTTTAATGGGGTTCAATTGGGCTTTAACGGTTCTTAACGAGCTTTAATAAGTCATACTTGCATACGAATGCCCAAATAAGCACTATTTTGGTTCTTGATGTACTGTAGTGCGTTTTAGTGGTATTATCAAGGCCCAATCCAGTTCAATAAGAGCCACCGAAACTCATGAACTCTTGATATAGTTAAATAAGAGTCATTGAAGCACACGAAGACCTAACGAGGTTCATTAACAATCATTGAGTCCACTACGATCCATCTAGGCCCGATACAAATTCATTAAGAATCTTTAAAACCCATCACGCTTCAGACCAACTCAATTTTTTTAAAATTCTATACTTTTTAAGAAATTAAAGAACACAAATACATATATAGAGCTAGATACACACACACACACACACATATATATATATATATAATTATATATACCGAGGCGTGTTCATTAGGGGTGGCAATCGTGTCGTGTTCGGGTTGGCGTGTCGCAGGTTGGCGTGTCATGGATGCTCAACCCTAACCCAACCCGTTTAGCTAATCGTGTCGAGATACGCAACCCTAACCCGCACACGTTCGTGTTGGCGGGTTGGCGGGTCAACCCGCGTGTTGGCGGGATGGTCGCGGGATGGCAAGTTGGCGAGTCAACTTGCGTGTTGTCGGGTTGGCGTGTCGCGGGTTGGCGGGTTGGCAGGTCGTTCACGGGTTGAGGGGTCATGAAATCTCTTGTTTCTAGGTAGAGTGTCATCGTAGCTGCTGTTGAGTATTCTGAGTTAGGGTTAAGGTGTTCGTGTTTCACATTTCTACGTTTAAGTTTTGAAGGATGGGATTACAATTTACACAACAAAACGAAAGAAACTCTATTGATTAGACTTTTGGATTTTAAAATAAAACATAAAATATATATAATATTATTTTTAATAAATTTTGGCGGGTTGGCGTGTCAACCCGCGACCCGTTCGTGTCAACCCGAACCTGACCCGTTTATTTGGCGGGTTGACGGGTTGGCGTGTCAAAAAGTTCAACTCTAACCCGTTTATTTTCGTGTCGTGTTTCGTGTCGTGTCGAGAATTGCCACTCCTAGTGTTCATGTGGCTAATCATATATGATTTTTTACGTGAATCATATGTGATTTTGTACATAAAAAATTTCATTTACAAAATGATTGGCTGAGGATTGTCCTCACATTCTCGTAAATTGTTACCGTCCTCGAATGAATCTCTTTCTATATATATATATAATTATATATACCGACATTTTAATTTTAAAATATATTAGTTCAATTAAAATATACACGTATTATACATCTATATGTATATATAATTTTTTTTAAAATATGTATATAATTTTGTTAATTAACAAGATATTTAATTTTGATTATATATAATATGGTTTTAAGATTAAATTGTAAAAACAAAAATTGAAATTTTGGTTTCCCACCATTCTTTCCCCTATTTTTTTTTCTCTCGGGCCCAACATATGTCTTCCCGGTTCCCACATACTATGCCCTAATTAATCGCCTCCATCCCTCTCGCCTCCCACGTCTCTCCTCTGTCGCACCAACACCTCTTTGTGGACAAACGAAATCAAAGAGAGCTACGTTACTCCTCTATGTGGACAAACGAAATCAAAGAGAGCTACATTACTCCTCTATGTGGACAAACGAAATCGAAGCTCCAGGACCACTTTGCGCTTCTCAAGGGATTCTTTTGGATTCGTCGGTGGCCTTCGATTTTGGTATGTTGTTTCCGGTTTGTTCTTTTCTTCCATATCTCTAGGTTCCATACCTCATCATCTAGGGTTTATTGATTTTGGGATTTTTTTTATTCGGGTTAACTTGATTTAATGACTGGTATATGATTGCTCTACAGGGGTCTGTTTCAAGGAAGCGAACATGGGTCCGTCGTTTCCTCAAATTGATGTTATCCCTATAGTATGTGCTTGATTTTTCATGCTATTGAATTGATTAGATATGATAAATTGGTTCAGATATGAAAACCATCAGAATTTAAGATGATAAATTGGATCAGATATGAAGCTGTATGGTAGGGTTGAAAACCAGAGAGGTTAGGATTAATTGATGTGTGAAATCGTCACGCAATGTCGTTTTGGGGCTGATTAGAATTAAAGCTCATGTTTTGTTATAATTGAATCCATATAGTGTAGTTTTATGTGGAAAATCTGATGAATAATTGGGACTGTTGTGCCTCTAGTTGGGGTAGCATTGAAGGCAAAGAGTCGTACAGAAGCACAGACCTGTGGCCAAGGAAGTTTGAACTATCATGGATTGTTTTGGGGAATAATTGTTTGCAGCTCTAAAAAGTTGCAAGTAGTCCATGCGCATGTATAGACCGTCTGAAGATGATATATATTTGGTTACAGTCGATACCAGATAGAAATGATATAAGAGCGATTCATATTGTTCAGGTTGAGGAAGACTTCGACATGATGCAACAATAAAAAGTCTGAGCGGTAACTCTTGCTTTCTCTTATGGAACTGTGAATCGAATGTGTGTTAAAAATACGATCTCATCGGTTTGACTAATGTATTTTTGGTCTAAAATTTTTCTACGGTTTCACATGAGATCAAAACCCTGATGAATGGCTTTCTCGGTATGGCCTGTTATCTTCATTTCTTGATCTAATATATTTCGTACCGGTTTGCAGGAATCGAGGTAAAGCTTGATTATCTTCGCCTAGACTCGATGACGTTCTCTCTTTAGTTTCTAAGATGTCTAGGCATAAAGGAACCGAGGTAAAGCTAGATTATCTTGCTTTCATTTATTTATTTACATAGGATGTACAAGTATTTGGTCCTATAAAACAATCATTAGTCCAATAGGGTGCATTTTGTTGTAGTGTCGTAATCGTATTACAACTATTTCAAGAGACCATAACCAATGAATCCCTTTTTGTTTTTGGGCAGTTCACTAATCATGGACATATATCTGTTCAAGTTCATCATGCCGAACATCCTAAAGCAAAACCCGAAGGAAGGGTAATATCTAAGTTCAAATGTTAAGTGGTCTTGAAGCAGCCGATGATCGAAACAATTGGGACACGTATAAGCATTTAGTGGCTGCTGTCAACAAGTTCCCATTTCAAGCAACAACTGCCGAGAAGGTTAATCTAGTGGTGTCGGTTGAAGACACATGAATCTGGATACCATTACATGCTCAATAATATTTTACATCAGGTTTCTATAGATTTGAAATAACATTTAACTTTGAGTTTCTTCTATAACTGTAATCGTCGTTTTGTTTGAGGTCTGTTTCAAGTATGTTTAAAATTTGTTTAAGTCATATTGTTTACGACCAACGGATGGGTATGATTCTAGTTGTTGATGGATTTTAGTGAATGTATAATATTTTGATTTTCTGTATTTACCGTAAATTTTTAGCGTTTACAGGATTTTAAATCTATTTTTAATTTTTTTTAAATGTTCAGGTTTTTTCCGACGGATATTCTGTCGGAAATAGATCCCCAAAATAAATAAAAAAGAATTTAAAAATACAAATCCGTCGGAATTCCGTCGGAAATCTCCAACGGATTTTTTTAAATTAAAAAAAATAATTACATAATATTAATTATCTGATTAATATCTTAACAAATTGTGAATAGTGTTTCCTACGGAATAATCCGCCAGAAATGCCAAATCCGTCGGAAATTAATTCGGAAATCCAATTTTGTGGCGAGGGTTATTCCGACGTCCAAACCCGTCAGAAACCTCGGTTTTCCGACGGATTTACGGATTTGGCCGTCGGAATATCCATTTTGTTTAGTAGTGTAAACAACTCACATTTATGTTTTATTTATCAAAATGCCAATAAACCAAACATAAGTATTTTATATGATTTATAAAACCATTTATACCAAATAATATGCATTTCATCAAAACGCCTACACATTTGATAAATAATAAGTAAAACATGTTAATACATCAAAATGGACATTTTTGGCATGTACATCGTTTTCACAAAGCAACTTGAACCCGCCTTGTTAGATTTAGGCTAAATCTAGGTTTACCCCAAATTTGAGCTTTATTTGGTGGAGACTTAGATCTTCAAGATAAACCTCTAGATCTATGATGTAATCCTTTAAGAACACCTCCTTATCTTCTAAAACATACAAAAAAGAGAACCAAAGAGAGAATGAGAGTTGTTGGTATAAAATGACCAAACCCTAGATTCAAGAAATCAAATAGGTGACCTTACCTTCCACTCCTATGAGATCCAAAATCATCAATAACCTCTAACCATCTTTGTTTCCACGTTGAAGAGCTTCAAAATACGAAACTGTAGAAAAAAAATCGCTCAAATCGGCTGAGAAATGAGAGAGAGATGGCCAAATGAAGTTTTACCCCGAAATCCGACTTTTTAACCCGTCCATGCTAGGTGCGACCCTGACATGCAACCCAGCCACCCAAAGTCGCGATTCAAGGGTGACAATTACCCAAAAACACCCCCTTATGGTACAAAAAGTGCGACCCTAGCCCAGGGTGCAAGGGTCGCAAAACACTATTTTTCGTGTATTTTGGGTTTTTCTTGTTTATTTTCAACATCTGACCGAAGACCAAAACCCTTATTACTTAGCCAAGTCATTCCATTGATAAAGAACAAAACACTTTAATTTATAAACACCAAAATTTCCGGATGGTACAAAATCCATTCGAAAGTGTCAAGAATAAAACATTCTAAAATCAAAGAATTATTATCAACAATAATTTATACAACCTTTTCACAATAAATTAATAATTGTGATACAATCCCTTGATTAAAAGCTATATCAAACATTAAATTAAAACCTATATCAAACCCTAGGATTAAATATATAACTCAAAACATCAATAGGAAAAATATAGGAACCATCGATGGTGGTTTGAGATGTAGTCACGACGAAGAACCGACAAGAGGGAGGGGAGTCTGACGATGGGAAATAGAAGCAGAAGAAATCTCACGATTTGTGTTCATGAGGTTCCGGTGGTCACACAAGGATATGTTCATGAGGTGTAGATGGTCATCACACTAGGATATGTTCATGAGGTGCATAACCAATGTTGTACGATAGTGAGTGGTGATTGTAGGGGATGAAGGTACGTATGTTGGGATCTCTATGTGCACATGGATTGTAACAACAACAATGGAGGCTGGCGTGCCACAAGAGGAAGACGGGTTGCAATATCTTAAGCTAGGATTCAAGAGCATGTCTCCAACATTGGAAATCTCCGCAATGCACAATGGGCAAGAGAGAAACACAAACGAGGGATTAGGGTTTTCATTGGCTTAGAGAGGGGGGGGGGGTAATGAATTGACTTATCTATGGTACTTTATTTAATAAAATAAGCGAAAAAATGTTACAACGACCATTCTGCTACTTATAATTAAACCGAGATGGTGGACAAATGTCAGGATGAGGGACGACATCTAAAACAAAATGCAAACACAAAAGCTTGTCACGTAATAAACGAAATTACTGAGCCAATTTGGTAATTTCGACAAACCATGGGGACCGAATGTGTAGTTTACTCCAAAAATTAAGTCAAACTTCATTAAACTTTTACCCATTTTTCTATATAGATAAAAATAATGTGTTTAATTGGGGGTGGGACCCTTGGTTGCACGTTGTTAGTCCTTGATGCATTGTTTATTTGGTGAAAGAGATGTATACAGGAGTAGGTGTTCTTTTTAAGCCATTAGTACGCAACAGAGTGGTTGGTCGCAAATTAATTATGATTGGTCTTCCCCTATTTAATTCTCATTCGTTCAATGGATTCACCTTCCACATTGTGGGGTCCAATCTTAATTTCTACAGGGTTACTATTTGAAATTTATTTGGTTTGTTTTATAAATTGGAAATTGGTAAAAATATTCTTTTTCTCTTGTATAAATTGGTCTTTAATAATTTTTTTTTCTGATTTATTCAAATATCACCATCTTCACAATTTTCATCTTCTTCGGTTATAGACCTGGCTAAAAACCAAAAAAAAATCAAATTCAACCTAGGTTAATAAGCGGTACCGTTGCAATTGATAACCTGGTCGTCGCAATTGCATTCATGAGTTGAAGCTATTTTTTTATTTGTCTTTTAGTTAAGATCACAGGTAAGGAAGGTAGGACTTGCATACGTAATGACATCTGGGTAAATCAATTAAAAGAATGGAAATTTAGGAGGAAGAAATGGCTAAAATTTAGGAGGAAGAAATAGCTATTTTGGTCAATTACATTTGATTCATATTGGCTTGTGGTGGGGTGGGGTGGGGTGTGGGAGGTTGGGGGGTTAAATGCAACTTAAGTTTGCGGGGGATCTAGAAATATTTTGTGATGAACGTACAGGAAAACCTTTTTTGGACGGTAGACACGTTGCTCTTAGGAAGTAGTGCTAAAGCAAGCGATGATTGAACTTCAATCCAACCTCAGCAAAATTAGAGATTAAAATTAATTTATCCAAACAACCAAAACTGATTATTCATAAACAACAAGATATTACAAAATGTATAGTAAGGGACTGTCCTAGCTTTGTGGTCGATGGCACGTGCTACCGTTTCATTGAAAGATGCAAACGTATTTATTTGTTAGAGCATCTCCAACAGCATCTCTAAAATAGAGATTTTAAAGTCAAAATCTCTAAAACCATAATCTCCAACTCCAACAGTTTCTCTATTTTAGAGAATCCATTAAAAAATATGTTATTAAAATATTCAATAATTTTAATATTTTAACAAACTTTTAAACAATCCAACTAACTTTTAAATAAATTTTCAAATAATTAAATAAACTTTTGTAATACCTTATATGAAACAGTAATTTTCAAAATAAATTCTAAAATGATAATTTTCTTAAACATTATACAAAATGGCAATTTCCAATAATCTTTAAGCAAATGATTTGTTATAAAAAATTAATATTAAACGTTGATTTCCTTTAATATTAATATTAACTTTCTCTCTCCTCTATTTGGAGATATAGAGGTGGGAATTCTTTAAAATAATATTTCTCTCTCCTCTATTTGGAGATATAGAGAAATCTCTATATTTAGAGATTTTTGCAAAAATCTCTATTTTAGAGAATCAAATAGGGATGCTCTTGGAGAGGTTTAGAGATTAAAACGGTGTTTTCCTCTAAAATAAAGAAGCTGTTGGAGATGCTCTTATATGCTACCATATATATTTTCAAACTACGGTAAGGACAAAAATTTTCCTTTGATAAAGTTGGTTTACAAAGTTTTTTTTTTCACCCCAAATCCAAGTTCGAATCTCATTAGTGTTATTTTCTTAGTTTTTAGGTTTTAATTTCAGGTTTTTTATATTTCTGAAAAAAACTTGCAACAAAAAACTTGAATACAAGACCTCATATATAAAAAATAATGAAATAACCAATACAAATCAATTATAATGTTGTAAAAAATATCTCGATATTGTTTCTTAAAGTCAAACGTTGTCACTATTTAAAAAACAAATCCTAGATCTGTTTTTATGCATATATGTTTCTCTAGAGGGAGTTTCATATAAGTATATAGTTGCATATATAGTAACATTTACGGTTGTTTTTCTAGACATGGTACTGGCCATTCACATGGGGCAACACCGACTTTCTGGCTTAGCCAATAAGACATGCAATCAAAGTCGAGCATCTCTTATTTTAATTACTTTTTATGCATTTTTTTTCTTTATCTTGTGAATTTATCATGTACCTGTATGCATGGCAAAGCAATTATTACAAGCTATTATGTCTAAGGTATAAAACCATTAATCTACATTAATCACACGCTCAGGGTAAGATTTATGTTCATTTATTAGTTTAAATAAATTTTATTTTTATTTATTCGACTTAAAATCAAATCTTTAAAGCTCTTTCTAAATGTATCTGTATTATAATATATGGAATAAGATATTTATATATTTAAGTTATAAGAGGTAAATATCGACATGTATGATTTTGTTGTTTGTCTCACACAAAATTTACAACGATAATGTGTTGTCATATAGCTAAAGGGTCATTTTGGTTCAATTCGTGGAACACAAATTTTTTGATAGAATTGGAATGATAAATTTATTTGACCAAATTCCAATTCTTTTTTTTTTTTTGGTTAATTTCTTGAAATGGAACAGAATCCTTTAAATTCTTCTGAATTATACAAGTTATTAATGAATTCTTCATTTCTTGGCATAAGTGGAGAATTTTGAATTCCATCCATTTACATCCAATTTAACCAACACCGCCTACCCCTGCCCTCACCACGAGTCCACAACTATGCTACTACTGACAAGCCCCCACCCCTAACCCCCACCATCACACCACTACTGTAGCCGTCATAATTGCTATCTACCTCCACCTCTAACCCACCATTGACCACTAACTGTCTAATCACATCTACCACCCCCACCCTACCCCCGTCACCCTCCCAATCCACCCTAACCTACTACCATGTAACTATTGTTGTGGTCACAGCTACCACCCAAACTCCACCCTTACCCCACCACCCCCACCCAGCTCCCCGACCGTCGCTGCCACCATCCTCCATGGCAGAGGCTACAACAGTCGGGTGGTGGGTTGGGTGGGGTGCGAGGGTAGGTGTCCTCCGCCACCAATACCACTATTGTCGTCAGCACAATGGTCAATCTCACCTCCAACCACCAAGCTGATCACCATGTCATCAACGCAGATTTCAATTCTTTTGAAATATTTCACTCTGATTCCTACCAACCCAATTCTTTCGAAGTCAAATATCTCTGATGGATTACATTTCCACCAAATTCCATTTTACGAACCAAATCTCCCTAAGTGAATTTTTGCTTCCCACCAAAATACGTAGTTTATAGCAATGATATGTCATGTATATATATGTTAGTATGATTTTGACAAATTCAATTAAGCTATGGTGACTAGTGAGGCACAATCTTAGCTATAGACTTTATTGCTATAGGGAAGCGTATATATTAGAGCAAAAAGTTGATTATCAGTAATTTCAACCGACCCCACACGAAACCACCCCTAGGAACAACATGTAAGAAGACATTTTAGAGTTAACTTAATAACTGAGGCTAGCTGAGTGGTTAAAACTCGTCACCCACGTAATTCAAACTTGAACCTGTTATGTATTTGAACAAAGTTTTTTCGTTCTTTTACCAATTGAGCTATATATGCCCGTGTGGAGGAAGTTTATATCAATGGGGAAACTACGACCATGTTCGAATTTAAACCTGCATGTGAGCAATTATGTTTTGGGACAAATATATCTACATAAACGTTGTTGGTTATGAACATTACTATTTAGGTGCTCTTTCTTTATTAGTGATTATAAAGCTTTGTATATTTTAAGGATTTCTACAAAAAGATTCTGCAAAATATTTAATTACGATTGCTTGTAAATTTATCCAAGTAATTAAAAAAATCTAATATTAATATAATAATTAGAGTTAAATGCAAATTTCGTCCTCATGGCTTACAAGAAATTAGTATTGTTTTTGAAAATAATTTTTGACGAAAGACAATCCCTTACTTTCATTCTTATAATGGATTGGGTCTCTGCTGTTAATTATGGGGTTTTCTCCTGTATCCTTATTGAGGAGTTGTTTTGTTCATTAACGTCCCTTCTCATCTCTCTACTTTTATTTTCACCATTATATTTCAATGCTCCTTTCATTATAAAAAGGAATACTTTTAAACTTTTGCACTAAAAACTTCATAATATTTTTGCGGTGAAGCTTCAATTTTTTTTTACTTTTACAGTATTTTACTGTGTCAAACTAAACAATTTGGCGTTACATGAACCCAACCATTTGATCTAATATATAGTTTAATATATTAATAATCAAATAACTTAAATACTTCACTACTAGAAAATTGAGTATTTTCAACGGAAAATGTCGTTGAAATTTTTTTATGAATTTTAAAGGGATTATTGACAAAACATAAATTTTCTACGAATTTTCAACGAATTTCCATTGAAAATCTCTCACAAAATGCATTTTCAACCAAAAACTTTTTGACGAGACATTCCGTTGAAATTGTTTTGGTTGAAATGCATATATGTTTGTGAGAGATTTTCAACGAAAATTCGTTGAAAATTCGTGAAAAGATTATATTCTGTCAATAATCCTCTAAAATTCGTAGAAAATTTTCAACGACATTTTCCGTTGAAAATACTCAATTTCCGTTGAAAATACTCAATTTTCTAGAAGTGCTTCTAGTACAATAAAATTGAGAAAACATGTAGATCATGTTCGTTCTAAGTAATTCTTATAATACTCCGAAACAAAAAATCATATACTGAAACCATATACAAACAATAAACAATTTTGCACATAAATAAAATCATATACGAATTCGTCCGAAACAAAAAAAACGTTGTAATTTTACAGGACCACATAATACTGAAACCTTAATATACTTTTTATTGGATAGAGGAGAGAATATTTCATTTTTTTAATTTGTATTTTTAAGTTCAAATTTTTATTAATTATATACTCGAGTTTTTAGTATCACGTCAATTATTTTTGTATATTCTATTATTCTATGCCTTTTTAGATCGCTAGCAATTTCAATATTTCATATATACATAACGGAGTTTAAATAAAAACTTGTTTTTTTATTACGAACGCGAGGATAGCTGAGAACGTCACGTGTCTCATTCGTTATAAACAATGAAGGACATTCAATATTAACAACGAAGGTGAAGTTCATATACTATTCGTAATGGATGATACAACATTCAATATGAATAATTATAATACTGCATTCAGTATGAATAACAGATGACCATTATCTATTCAGTATGAATAACTCTTTTTGGCGCAAGGGACACGTGCCGCACTCTTTTTGGTCCTCATGTGCACAATGAAAGATGAGTTTTCATTTGAATCTGATCCTATATATATATATATATGAGATATCTATTACAAACCAAGCAATTTGTACAAACCGTACAAACTACATTCAACCAATTATTTTTTTATATTATTTTTCACTTTCCTAATTATGAGGGTTGATTAGACAATATATATGTGGAAAAATTTCATCAAAAACACATGAGAATTGATTAATCAAGAATATATAAAACAAGATTCATCAAAATGAGAAATATATGGAACAATAATAAACATATATACAAAAGCGTTATATAAAGATATGTATAAGAAGAATGTACGTGAAGATGTAATTGACTAATAAACATATTAATAAAGACTCAATAATCATATTAAATCCAAAAAATAAAAGGATGTCGGGTTCATCGGGTTGAGTTGGGTTGAAATAAACTTATCTCGATATCAACCCAATACCTACAGTTTGAAATTTTTGCAACTCGATTAGACATTGAGTTGTTTCGGATTGAGTTATTTTGTGTTACGTTGGGTTGGGTTGGGTTGATCGGGTTCGTCGGGTTAATCATTGGGTTTTTGAACACCCCTATCTGCTAGTATGTTGTCTCTAGAATCTCGCTAATAACTAATAAGGAGTATTTCGTCCATTAACCTTTCTCATCCCTCCACTTCCAATTCTATAACAGGTTTGATCTTTTCCTATACTTTCATTTCTCTAACGGATTTGGTCTCTTCCTTTAATCAATAAACACTTGGTTTATATAACACCAAAGATGTTTAATACCCCAATAGAGTGTTTTATAATTTTTTCGAATAAAGAACCAAAAGTAAAAATCTATAAAATAAATTGTATTTAAATCCAACTGATTGTCTATTTTAAGGATTTCAATATTAATCATATGTATAAAGTATTTTATAATACCAATAAACTTTTTTAAACTATATAAAAGAATAATAACTCAATATCATTTGTGGGGATAAATTAAAAAAACATTTTCTTTCTCATTCCATCAAGTTTTAAAAAAATTTCTAAATTTTGAGTTTTCTCTATTTTTTAGAACAATAAAAAGAATATATCGTAGAAAAATAGAGAGAAAACATTCATTTTCTCTATTTTAGAGAAGTTGTTGGAGATGTTCTTATGCTCGCTTTTCTGGAATTTCCCGAATATAATCAGGTTTTTGGCTTCTGTTTCGGTTGTCAGTTGAGGTTCTGTTGCGGTGGTGTCGTGCTCTCGTCCCTTTTGTCTGTTTTAAATTCGTGTGTTTCTAGGGTCTTCGTAGGCTTAACTGATACCCTTCGTGAAGTTGCAACACCACGGTCTTCGTAGCTTTGTGAAGGATCTCTAGGTGAAGGCTTGCAACACCTTTGTTTCAACGTGGTGAAACTTTGTACGATGGTCGGGATTTCCTATGCTGAGATGTGTGGTGGTGGTGGTGGTGGTGGAATAAGGGTAAACAAACCGTCTGAGTTGCCAAGTAGCGGTAATATGTATGGAGGAGACAAGCCGTAGACTAAGGTTCCTATCAAGAATGTGCATGGTAATACGAAATTGCATGGAGAGGTTGAGCCTGCTATAATTAAGCCTGGGTCGGACCAAGAGAATCAGGTGTACTTGGAACAAGTGAGTAGTCTTATTAGAGACAATGTGACTAGAGTGAATAACATAGCTGTGAGAATTACGGTTTTCCATAGGTTGTCTGGTACGCATAAAGATGACCAAGTTTGTGAGGGAAATGGGTTAGACCAAGGAAAGAAAGAAGGGCACATGTCCTTATGCAACTTTTGTGGTTAGGGAGGCGACAAAGAAGCAAAATGGTCGAAGTACCATGACTGTTGATTTGGAATTTTCCCATCAAATGAGAACTCTTCGGATGTGGTTCACATCCCGGTCTCCCTAGTGGAAGCAAATGGTAAGATAGGGATAATGTTGAACGGGTATTTCATCCATCCGAGAATTGAAACTCAGGTATTTATTTGTGCAATAAATCAGATGTGGAGTAAATTTGGGATAAAAGATGTATTTATTAAAAGAGCATGGTTTTTTATATTCACGTTTACATCTGCGTAAGGAGCTCAAAAGGTATTGGAGAGTCCGTTTTGGATGATTCATAGGCTACCCCCGTGTGTTCACCTTTGGACATCGGTTGAGAATGTCACTAAGTTAATTCATCAGAGTTGCCCGGTATGGGTGAAACTACATGATATCCCTCTTCTTGCCTTCTTGAAGGAGGGTATTATTCGAATTGCTAGCTTCATTGGTGTTCCAATTCGGATGGATGTGCATACAACAAACTTCTGTGATAAATTGAATGGGCAAACACCGTATGCAAGAGTCCTTGTGGATGTTAAAGCTACTTGAAACCCTAGAAGAGTCATTAGGGTGGTTATTCCGAATCTGGATGGTGTTTATGGGAATCTGTCTACAATAAGAGTTGAATACATTGATATCCCAAAGTAATGTAGGCATGTAGCACGTGTCTTTGCTTTAGGCATGATCTATCGAGCTGTATGAAGACGCGTATGATGCTGGGTGCAAAAAATGATGAGACGAATGAATACAAGCAGGTTGATGAAAGAATCGTGGCCCATCATCGAATTTTGGAAAAAGAGACAACGACTGATTCAATTTTTTTTTATAAGGAAGTCACGAGGAATGATAAGGCGGGAAATGAAGCCAACCAAGAATTTGGATCACAAGAACCGAACCAATCTCAATCCACAGTAAAGTCTCAAACTCCAACATACTCTAGGGATGAAAAACGGGAGGAAGAGTATGTTGATGACTCGACTAGTATAAACGAGGAATTCGTTGAGGATACTCCTAAAAGGGCAGTGGAAGAACAAGAAAAAGGGGAGAAAGGTTCTAATAAGGTGGAAAAAAGTAATGACCCATTAAGTACTCCAAGTGGGGGTCTGCTATTCCCTTCGTTAAAGCAAGCATTCCTTGTAGAAAAGACACCCCTCATGTCAAGAAATTGAGCACAGGAAGTAGGTATTATATTATGTCTACGGTGGAGGATTATAACGCTAGTAGGGAGGATGGAAGGGAGGAGAAGGGGGTTGTTAGAAAGGATCAAGGGGAGGAAAAAGGAAGTAGTAAACATGTCTTAATGTTAAAGTTTGGGACTTAGAATATAAGGGGCTTAATAGCACCATAACAGGGGGAAGTGAAATAATGGGTTAGGGAGCACTCGCTAGATATGTGCGGGATTCTAGAGACTCATGTAATTTCAAACCGCCTTGTGGATGTGGGATGTAAAGTGTTTAGATCTTGGGCTTACATCTCTAACCAAAGCTATTGTGATTGGGGTACTCAAATTTTAATTGGTTGGGATTTGAATAAATTAGATATTAATCTAGTTTATGCTATGTTGCAAGATATGCATTGTCAATGTCGTATTTGGGGAGACCCAAGAATCATTTTATGCTCCGTCATCTATGCCTCTAGTTCTATGGTCATGCGACATAATCTATGGAATGATTTGGAAGTTTTCAAGAATGGTGTGAGGGATAAACCCTGGTTGCTCATGGGTGATTTTAATACGATAAGGTGGTTATCTGAGGGTACGGGAGGTTCTTTAATGTGTAGTGGTGATATGGTTGAGTTTGGGGGTGTCTAGACTCTACTAGTCTTAATGATGTTAAGTCTATTGGGCTGCACCATATGTGGAGCAAAATACCAAGAGGGAATCATGCGATGATAAGAAAACTTGATCGTTCTTTAACTTCTTATGGTTTTATTTTGGAATTTCCTGATACGTCGGCTCGTTTTCTTCCTTTTGGAATATCAGACCACTCTCCAGTCGTGATCCAATTTAGTGGAGGAAAAGGAAATTCTAACCGGTCATTTATTTTTACTAATCACTTGGTATCACATGAGGATTTTTTGCAGGTGGTTGAAAAAGCGTGGGAGGGACGGGTCGACGGATCTCTAATGTATGCTCTCACAAGGAAATTTAAAGGCTTAAAAAAGCAATTCGTCAATTATGCTCTAAGAAGGGTGGAAATGTTTCAAAGCGTGTTACACGACTTAGAGAGGAGGTAGAAGCTGCCCAAAGTGGAATGGACGAAGATCCATTCTCTCATGATCTTAGGGAGGATGTGGTTTTTTTAGTATCGGCTTTCCAACAGGCTCTCTGGGATGAAAAATCTTTTTATGCCCAAAAACAAAGGTTAGATGGTTGGAAGATGGTGAATCTAATACATCATATTCCACAAATCTGTTAAGGAAAAGAGAGTCATGCGTTGCATTGATGTGATGTCTGATGTGCAAGTCAGTTTTTTTGAAGGTGAGGATGTGCCCATGCAATCTGTTAAATACTTTGAAAGTATTCTTGGAACTTTGGTGCATACTTCACAGGAGAACCTATCCCCGTCGTTGTTTGCCAACACTCTAACCAGTGATGAAGCTTGTGCTATGCTAACTCCAATAACCAAGGAGGATGTGTGCAGTATTATCTTTATTATTCCTGGAGATAAGACACCGAGGCTTGATGGTTTCTCTTCTTATTTCTACGAAAATGCTTTGAAAGTAGTTGGAAAGGAGGTTTAGCTCATTGTGCAAGACTTTTTCTTGAGAGGTCATCTTTTAAGGGAGATTAACGACACTCTCATTTGTCTCATTCCTAAGGTTCCTAACCCACATAATGTCATGGAATTCAGACCGATTGCTCTATGTAATGTTATTTACAAATGTTTCAACAAGATTTTGGCTAATAAACTGAAGGGTTATCTGAATAAGGTGGTGTCTGAAGCGCAATCACCGTTCGTTCCGGCACATTGTATTTCCGATAATATCCATTTGGCTCAGGAGATGATGTTGGGTATAATGCTAAGATGGGGCCTGCCAGATGTGCTTTTAAAATAGACATTGAAAAGGCGTATGATACGGTGGATTGGAATTTTCTGGAGGCTGTATAGGGGTTTAATCTTTTGAGAACCCAATTTTTTGTGAGATAATTATTGTATTTATTAAATAATTTTTTAATGCATTGTTTAGGAAATATCATATTTATCTCTCTCTCTCTCTCTCATATTCTTTGTTATATTAAGAAACAAATTGTGCACA
Source organism: Silybum marianum (assembly GCA_036898165.1). NCBI lineage: Eukaryota > Viridiplantae > Streptophyta > Magnoliopsida > Asterales > Asteraceae > Silybum > Silybum marianum. The sequence goes on from CM072540.1 coordinate 18,471,159, forward strand.
TATTGTGAATATAAGGTGAACACAATGTAAAGTAACCTTAATAATTTTGTTTCTACAATGTGTTCACAATCAGTTGTATGTACGTGTATGTTATGGAAAAACCAGAGAGAGAGAGAGAGAAAAGATATAGGGGAAAAAAATAGGAGATAGGAAAGAGAGAGATTTTTAATTTATTTAGATATTTTTTCAATTAATTTTTGTGGTTTAAATTGGATATCACGGATCAAAAAAATATAAAGTTCTTAAATTTAATGCTATATCTTTTTTTGAACGGAACAAGTTTTATTGTGACTAACAAGATGCTAGAGAACCAAATACAAAATAGAAATAGTCATTATGGGATTTTGCAACCATCTTACCCAATTAATATTCAAATTCTTACTTCTATTATGCACCAAAAAATATGAATGTGTAACAACACGGTCCCATAACACCGCATTTTTAGGTTTTTTGTTCCAAAAATTGTCCCATTAGAAAAGCTCCAAAGAGACCAGATAGTATAAATTACCGCCTATAAGCTTTATGCTTCCCTTTTCTTCAACATCATGACCCCCATCTAGCCTTTCCAATATGAAATAAAATTTAATGTTATATACAAGATTTAATGAGAAATTATAAGATATACCAAATGGTTGATGATGAAAATAAATTATTTGTAGAGCAAACAACATATTCAAGATTAGGAGAATATTTTGATGTACCAAAGCATCAACCTCGACTAACCCTACCAACCTGTACGGTTTCGGTTGGGTTGAGATTTTCAAACCGAAAACATTTGGTTGAGTTGATTAAATACATTCAACCTGATCAATTCAACCCGTGAACACCTCCTACTAGCAGGGTCTCCAATCCATTATAAAATTAAAAGTAAAGGGTTGTCTTTCTGTAAAAATACTTTTTAATTAGGAACGATAGTTAGTTGTTAATTTTTGTAAACCATGGTTCACATGAACAAAATCTGGATTCAACCCTAATAGTTATGAGTTAGAATGAAAGCCAATGTAATTAAATACACAACAACCATTCATTAAAAAAATTTAAAATCGGTATGGATGTCAATAAGTGTTTGTCAAAATCATTATATCTAGATATGATGAGACTAAATGAAGACATACCAAAGTAGTAAACATAATTGCACACTTCTACCAAATCTTTGAACCCAAAAAAGGTCACCATCTTCCCATAGAAATAAATGCCAAGATTTTTCTTATATAAATATATATTACATTACTTAATAAACATCTTATTACACTACTAAACGAAAGACTTTTACCTGCAGACTATTTTTTGGGAAATTTTTCGTTAAACAGTGATTCCTCATAAAACCATCACAAAAGTTGGGCGCTAAATTGTTGGTAAGGTAATTCAAATCAGTAATAGATTACCCAGGGGTTCCCTGAATCCGTTGGTATTTTCTCGGAAAACATCGGATTTTACCGAACCATTGGTATTTTTTGGGTGATACGTGGGTAATCAACGAAGGAAATTTCCATGGGTAATTTTTGTAAGTAAGAAGTCATTTGTTTTGTACACTACTAAATGAAAGACTTTTCCCTATGTACTTTTCCCTGGGAAATCTGTAGCTAAAGGGTGATTCCTCACAAAACCGTCACAAAAGTTGGTGGGTAATTTTTAGTAGATGATTCAAACAAGTGACAAATTACTCAGGGATTCTCTGGGTGATCCGATGATTTTTTTCTCGAAAAACATCGTATTTTACCAAATCATTGGTTTTTTCTGGGTTATCCGTGAGTAATCACTCACGGAAATTTCCCTAGGTAATTTTTATGGGTAAAAGTCAATTGTTTTTTAGTAGTATATCGTATTATCTAGGGGTGAGCAAAAACCGAACCGAAACCGAAAAAACCAAAAAAAAAAAAACGAAAACCGAAAACTGAAAATCCAGATGGTTCGGTTTCGGTTTTGGTTCCTATACCGGCCGAAAAAACCGAACCGAACCGAACATACTCGGTTTCTCAAAAACCGAACCGAAAACCGAAAAGCAAAGCATTTTAATCATTCGGTTTTAAAACCGAACAGAATAAAAACCGAACCGACGAACTAAACCGAAAACCAAAAAACCGAAAAACCGAAAACCGAAAATTGAACGGTTTGGATTTTCAAAAACCGTACGGTTCGATTCAGTTTTATCCAAAAACCGAACTGAATCGTGCTCACTCCTACTTATCAACTAAATGAATAAAATGTATTTTTTGTTGTAACGCAAATAACTAGAGCTTGAAGTTTTTATTTGTAGTTTTATTAACCACACCATAACAAAAGTGTGCATGTAGGACGTCTAATATGTTTAAGCATCCTAATAGAGTGTCTTATACGATTTAAACTTGTAGAATCAAAAAATAAAGTGTCATGTATAAAAATACTGTAATAATTATAGGCAGTGGAGAATCTATGACTTTTTGGTTGTGATATCACAAAATAATTATCATAATATAAACTATTTAAAAATAATTATAAAATTGTTGCACTCGACTCAAGTATTTAAGTCCATTAAATATACATCAAGTATTTAAGTCATTCAAAAAATTGGTACACTAATTTATTTTCAAAAAGTTATCTCCTAAAACTTTAAAATCAATCGGTTGTTGATGCATTTTTAGTTTTCCACTAGTTGATCTAGCTAGCTACATGATTGATTTGAGATACAAAATATTAACCTCAAATATACACAAGTTAACTTTAAAGTCAAAAGAGTTGACTCTAGATATAAATAAACTAACCTACATAGTTGGTTACTTATTAATAAAAAAACCTCAGAAAGTTTAAAAATTAACCCAATTAGCTTAAAACAAATAACCTAAAATCGATAGAGAGGGTAAAATATAGCAAAATAACCCTAAAGAGTTGTTTAATATGTTATAACATCACTACTAAAATGGAAGGCTATTAGCTACGAACATTTTCATGGGAAATCCGTTGCTAAAGGGTGATTCGTCACAAAACCATCATAAAAGTTGGTGGCTAAATTGTTAGTGGGTAAATCAAATCAGTGACAGATTACCCAGGATATTCATGGTAATCTGTTGGTATTTTGTGAAAATATCGGATTTTACAGGAACCATTAATGTTTTTCGGGTGATCCGTGGATAATCACCGACGAAAAAAATTTCTTGGATGAATTTTATGGGTAAAAGTCATTTGTTTGTAGTGCATAGGTTAACACTACTATATCAATATAAACATATTAACCCTAACTAAAAAGACATTAATAATAATTTCTATTCATGTTAAATTGTATTAAAAAAATCATCTTATTATTTATGCTAATTTTATTAGAGAAATTCAAGAACAATCAACCACAAACATTAAGGTAAATGTATATTTAATGATGATTAAAATATTGTATTCCATTTTTTATGTGTTAACGATAAAGATATTTAATATTAGACTTATTTTAAAAATATCGAAAGTCCTCTAATAATGTAATTTGTAAAGAAAATCCGTATCTTTTAATGTATTTTTATTAATAGTTAATAAATTAATATGATAGGGTATAAAATAAAAAATAAAAAATGATAGACAATAAATTAAAAAATTAAAGTCTTTGAAAGATGAAAAGTGTAATTTATCATCAACCACACCATTCTCAACCACAGCTAATAGTAATAATTTTGAAAACATAAAGTTTAACTAATAGACTAATAAATATCTTGACTCTTATAATGAACCCACAAAGAATTATTATGATGTGATTTTTAATGATAATAATATGATTTTGTTATGATATATAATAATATAATAATATTGTGATTATCGAAAACAAATGATGATCACGTCCACAATCACCGGATCTATCTGTTCATTTTGTAATTTGTAGTTTTTCCTATTTTAAATCAACTGGTTTTTAAAACGAATTTAATAATTAAAACCAACCGGTTTTTAAAATAAATAAATAAATAACTTGATAAAATAATAAATAAAAAATTATTATCAAAATATCAAAACATATTTTTCTATTAATTATACTATATATTTTTTAAATTATTGTAACTTTAGTAATAAAAAATCAAATAATATCATTAAAATCATTGAAAATCGTAGTTTTGTATTAATGCTTTATGTAATGCATATTTGGTTGAGAACTTGCGAAGCATCAATGCTACTAAAATAAGATTTTAGTAACACATGTTTTCGTATGTTCCCGATGAATTTTATATGAACCAAATAGAGTTTTAATTTTTTAGAAAATTTATAATATATAAGTTTGAACAGTATTTGATTATGGTCTTATTTTTAATTTACAATCTTATCTTTGACCGATCTAAAAAAGAAAACATGATAACGTAAAATATGAAGCTATAAAAACGATCAAGTTGTCAATTGTCATGCTTACATATTTATGCAAACTAGTTAGTATACCCGTGCGATGCGACAGATATAAATGATTTTGAAGGGTTTCTTATTTGCATGGATTAAGAATTCAAAAACCTTTATGATTTTACAAAAAAACACTTTGATTAAAAGCACCAAATATGAAAAGGACTAAATAACGTTTCTGAACTCATACAATACATCTTTTGTATCACATATTCCAATATGTCAACAGATTTGCTTAAAAGACAAACCATAATACAAACTCTAATAAATTATGATATTCATCGTCAATCCTTTTCGCTACGACACGACAGGCCGGATGAAGTTTTCGATGTTAGGAAAGGGAGCAATGTAAATACGTTATTGGTTGATAGGGGAATGTACAAGAATTCCCGAGTGAGTTGTCATTTTCACCAATTAATTTGTAATCATTTCTCTATCATAATGTGAACGGGGATACCCAACAAAAACTCTAGAGGTTGTGAACACATCAATGTTCATTCTTGAAATCAGCAATATCACGTATATAAGGAAAAAAAACCAAACCTAACCTTTAATCTCCCCCAAAGCATAGAGGTTATTTTCATGAAGATCCCTACTTCTAAAACAAAAACAAAAAACTAAAAGAAACAAGAAAATAAATCTATATCTATATCTATACTATATTAAAAAGCAGCAATTTCGATTATTTTTTAATGTTTAAGAGGTACAATATTTTACTGCATTATATACAACCATCTAATGCATATGGAAGATTGCGTTAATAAAATTTTATCTGATTATCCCATGCCCCGTCGAATTACCATCCTCCATAACCGCAAACATCCCTAATTTCTTTTCATATCCATCTTCTTCACTGGATAGCCGTGCCCAAAAAATCATTCAGGTTTATTAGTTTTGCAATCTCTTTGATTTTAAGTCTTGAAGAGAAGTTTTGTTCGTTTGGTTCACTATAAGGTTTGTGTATGATCATCGTAAATATGTTTTCTTGTAATTTAACTTGATGAGTCTCCCTAATATATCTTGTTTCTTGATCTGAAAATTTGGTTTTTACCCGGATGTGATTTCTTTGGGTTTTTACATGCTTGTATATAATATAAATAGATAGACAAATAGTGTATATTTTATCGTATGTATTTATTTATATTATATAATCATATAATTAAATCCAAAAATATTCGATATTAGACTCGTTTTGAAGGTATTGACAAGACGATTGTAATGATATAATTTGTAAAAAGAATAAATGTATCTTTTGATACATTTTAGTTCATGTACGATTATTTATGTTAATATGATAAAAGTGTAAAATAAAAATGCAAAAGTAAGGTATATAAAGTAAATTACATAACTAAATATAAGAGTATAAAGTGTAATTTAAAAGTTGAAAATTATTTGGTTTTAAATATGTGAGAGATCGGTGGGGGAGGTGAGAAGGCTTTTTTAAGTTTGTACCTTTGACATGATAACTTGTACCTCTTAAAAATTTCAAGATTCAAGATAACTATAACTCCTCATTTTTAATATAGTATAGGTATAGATATAGATATATCGTATATTGATTATATTGTTTTACCTTTCACAATATACTCTTTATATAGTTAATTGTCGCCATATTTTATTTTAATAAATGATAAATATTTGAAAAGTAAAGAAGTGATTATAGCCTATCATACCGTCAAGATCAGCTTTAAGTGATCAAGAAATATGACTTTGACTATTCAATAATTGCAGCTTTGATTGGTCAAAATTGCAGCTATGCAAAAAATAGAGGGTATTTTTATAAGTTTTACAAATAGGAGGCAAACGAGTTCATATGTGAACTGGTGTGATTCACATATGAACTATATGTTTATATGTGAACCCGTGTAATTGACATGTGAACCCGAGTGATTTATACATAAACTAATTAACTGATTCACATATGAACTAATTAACTGATTCATATGTGAACCAGTTAAATAATTCAAATGTGAACTAATTAACGGATCACATATGAACATAGTTCATATGTGAATCACACGGGTTCATAATGAACCCGTTTGCTGCCTATTTGTAAAAGTTACAAAACCACATCTCTATCTTCCACATACCACTCGATAAATTATTCGGTGTTTCACAGTTAATGTCCCAAATGTTGACCATATAAAGAGTTAAAATCATTTCTTTACTTCTTGAATACTTATCAATTCTCAAATGAACCTCTCCCTATAATTGTGTTTTCATTCAAATAGATAAATTCAATATGTAAATTAGAGAAAGTAACTTAACTAGTAAATCTAGAGGTGACAAAAACAGCGGATGCAATGATTTGAATAACAAGTTACAATAGTTCGGACTTCGGGTAAATAAATATAACTTTTAACCAGGGTCAAAACATATTGAGTTGGGTGCGATCGTTTGAGTTGCTTACACTTTTTGTCAACTTTGTTTTTCCTTACATACCCAATGGTTTATTTGGAAAATGTGAATGTCAAAATTAGTTTGTGGAAATCTTAACTAACCCTAAAAACCTAAAATTAACTGTCAGACGAACTTATAATTAATAAAGAATATAACAAAATTAATTTTAATACAGTGAACCTAACCAAAAAACTATTTATCTAAAAGTGTTAATAAGACGTTTTTAGCCGTTTTAACAAGCTTTTTGAACGTTTTAAAAATAAAGTATCATAAAAAACGTCTTAAGAACTTGTTAAAAGACATAAAAGTGTACGTCTAAACCTATTGTATCACTTTTAGATACGACGTTTTTATAGTTTGATCCTATAAACTAAAGTTTTATAAAATATTATACTAAGACACTTATTATAAAACCAATTTTGTTAGTGACATTTTGTATTTTTGTCAATAAAAATATAAATCTATGATCAAAATATTAATATGGATATTAGCACTAAAACAAGGTCTCAATTACATATTAATTAGGTCCAAATGACACCAAATAAAATACCAAATAATACTTGTTACGAAAAGTCTATGCATGATTAAAAGAAAAGAGAAAATGAGCCAAATAACTTAATAGGATCCAATCCATAAATGTCTAGGATCCAAGTTTTGACCCTGGGTAAAATGGTTGCTTTGAGAGGATTCCTTCATCACTATGGTAAAAGCAAATGTCTCAGTCGGTCGGGTAGGTTACATGAAACCGATATCCACTTGAATACATGAACCATTTTAGCCAACAACATGTTAACATGCAATGTGCCCAAAATCCACGCCCGACATATCTTACGTCCGTCCCTGAACGATAAGGTTGTCCTTAAAAAGTACTAACAGATCGTGTCCTACTCTCCCTTTTATGACACGTGGCGTGTACTTGATTCAGAGCATTAAATGCCTTGTGTATAAATTTAGTTAAGCTCTTCTTCTCTAGAGCGCCTTCAAGAAAATCCTACTGTGTTTTCTTATACACGAGAGTGTTAGTCCCGTTTAGGAATGACAAACACATAAGTAATTGTAGAAGGGCGTTGAATACAATTACACGCAATTATTTCAACTTTTTAAATTCTTATTGATATGAATTCAAAAAGAACCACACTTAGAAAATAAGATTGTTGCGGAAAAGAAATAGATAAAATCTATTCTAACAATCTAATACTTAGTAAACAAGAACACAACTTAAATAACAAAGATGTTATGCTACTGGATGAAAGCATAACTTTGCACGAGAGGTCTTCTTCTCCTTTTATAGTCCCTTGTGTATTCATGGGGGACACTTGTCAACACATTATAAGATAGCAAAGTTGACTTTGAACAAAAAGGAGAAGTCCTTTTTCATCGTACACATGAAAAGGACAGGTCACTGATTTTCTTTTCCTTGAGCTCCTCTGTTATCACATCAACATTTAGATAAAGACAAACATACCTTTCAGATGCTTTAGGGAATGTCTGTATCAAATAGTAGGTTGAAAATATTTTGTCAGATAAAATGTTGAGAAAAGGATCTTTAAGGACACCTGTCGATTTGTTTGATGCCTAAATCAGCAGGTAAGAGTGACCAATAAATTGGCCGCTTTAAGTCTGGTAAGTTCGAAGGTCATATCTTCATTTCCACAAAAGTAGATATGTTTCTTTGGTATCAGCTAGTCTTCGAGTCGCTGAACTTGTTGAGTATAACCAAACTTTTACCAATAACCCAAGATATACAATATCATATAGCTAAGGATTGATTTTGGGAGTCATCAAAAAATTATCGACGACCCAACAAAGAGAATTGTTTGCTCTTAGTGATCTTTGTTAAGAGGCTCTTAGTGTTATCTCATTTAGCAAAGAAATGTTATTTTGGTCTAGGTTTTACCTTTATCTTTTTTGGCACACAACATGTAAACTCATTGATTAATTCTTCTTTAATCAATAAAGAGTTTAAAAAGTAAAAATATGTGCTTGTATTCAACCCCATTGATACAAACTTTAGCATCAAGTTTACTCCTACGGGATCAATAAGTGGTATCAAAGCAGTGTTAGTTTCTTTGGTCTCTAATTTGATCCTACAATGGCGGCAAACAATTATCTTGATAATAGCTCTTTTGCTAAAGCTCCTAGGTTCGGTAAAGAAAACTTTCCTCTATGGAAAAATCAAATGTCTCTATGCTTAAAGGCGTGGATCGTGAGAATTGGCCTTTTGTTCCATTTGTCATCATTCATGTTGTTCCAACCACTACCACCCACCCAGGAACTCCTAATGCGTGGTGGCAAGCAAGTGAACCAATGATCAAACGAAGACGTGAATAAAGTGGCCCTAAATATAAAAGTAAGTATAATCCTTGTTGTGGCGCTTCCTGATGATGTATTCCATTTCGTTATAAATATGAAGAAATCTCAAGGGAATAAGCTCTTTTAAATAAGCAATCCCAAACACCCCTTGTCAACGGAATTCAACATTTCAATTTCATCAGATTCCTCCAGAATCTACGAACCAAACGCCATCTAAGAGTTGTAGGATGTCAGTGAAATCCTCTTCCAAAACTGACAAATACTCGAACCTTTATTCCTCGACATCTAAAGTTGATAAAAAAATGCTAGAGTAAAGAGGCCTTTGTCAAATCTTTCATCTAGCCAACCTTTAGTGAACAATATTGTGAAAACCCCGGGTTCCTCTGCCAGATACAAATTTGGACCTAAACTGAAAGTGGACCTAATTCCTATGAAAGCCGAGAGTTCCGATAACTCTCTAAAATACAAGGAGAAAGGTAATTTAGGTGTTGTCCTTTCCCATTAACTATTTCCTAATACCAAAAGTGTTATGAATGTGGTGATTTTCCTCACATTGCCAAGGGTTGTCCAAATACTTATCACTTCTCAAATGAATCTTTTTCTATTATATTCATATGTAATTTTGAGAAATGGTACATATTTGATAAGATTGAATCTGACTGGTCAAGTATTGCAACTTTGATTGGTTAAGAATTATGGCTTTTAACTGGTCAAAAATTGCAGTTATGAGAAAAATAGAGGGGGTAGTTTTGTAACTTTTAAAAATAGGCGGCAAATGGGTTCATTTGTGAATTCGTGTGATTCACATATGAACTATATGTTCATATGTGAACCCATGTGATTCACATATGAACATTTGCATGTGATTCACATATGAACTATTTTAACTAAATATGAACTAATTAACTGATTTACATACGAACCCGTGTGATTCATATATGAACTAATTAACTGGTTTACATATGAACATATATGTGAATCACACGGGTTTATATATGAACCCGTTTTCCGTCTATTTGTAAAAGTTACGAAACTACCCCTCTATCTTTCGCATACCCATACTTCATAGTTAAAAACACATGCAAATGTTGACTAGATGAAGACCAGAATCACTTCTATTTCTATACTTCTCAAATACTTACCATTTCTCAAATGAATCTTTCAATATATATCACACTTATAACAAACATATTTGCTACTAAAAACACTTATGATTTAATGCTTTATATAATACATATTGGGTTGCTTTCGGTTTTCTAAAGAGATTTTGATTTACTTTCGGTTTTCTAAAGAAATTTTTGGAGCTTAGTGGAGCACGACGTTGAAAAAATGGTTAGTGACTTTACTTCATCTTGTCAAATCCCCAAAGGATGTCGTCATTTATCGCCCTTATCCCAAAGATTCAAGATCCTAAATTCGTTAATGAATTCCAGCCGATCAGTTTAATTGGTTGCCGGTATAAAAATATCGATAAATTACTGGCTAATTGACTCAGTCCGGTCATAAGAGATTGTGTTAGCATGAAGCAAACGACGTTCATAAACGGGAGGCAGATTTTGGATGTGCCTCTTATCTTGAATGAAGTAATGGCGTGGTACCAAAGGCGGAAAAAAAAGTTTCTGGTATTCAAAATTGATTTCGAGAAAGCTTATGACTCGGTACGCTGGGAGTTCACTGATTTGATGTTGGATAAATTGGGATTTGGCTTGAAGTGGAAAAGGTGGATCAATGGGTGCCTTCATAACTCAACTGCGTCCGTGCATGTAAACGGTTCTCCGACTGCGGAATTCTCGATTAAACGTGGCCTCAAGCAGGGAGAAATTGACTGATTGATCTTGGTAGCTACCCCCTCTCCCCCTTTCTTTTCATTCTCTCCATGGAGGGCCTCCATGTCGTTCTTAAAGAAGTAGGGGATAAGAACATATTGAAAGGAGCTAAAGCAGGGAAAGAAAAGCACATGGTCTCTCATCTGTTTTATGCGGACGATGTCGTCTTTGTCGGAGAATGGGATCAGGATAACGCTAAAATCATTTTGAGGATCCTCTGGTGCTTCTTCTTGATCTCTGGGCTCAAAATCAACATTCAGAAAAGTAAGGTGTTCAGAATAGGGGTAGATGAAGGGGAACTCGGGACAATTACATCCTTGATAGGGGGCAGATATGGTAAAAGGTCTTTTTCATATTCAGGCTTGCCCGTGGGGTGCAATATGTCTAAATCGGAGGGCTGGAAAGAAATTCTCGATAAGTTCACCGTCAAACTCTCTAAATGGAAAGCCCAGACTCTGTTGGTTGGAGGAAGGGTAACGTTGTTAAAACCAGTCCTTGGAAATCTTCCCACTTATTACCTTTTTATTTTCAAGCTTTCTGGCTTGATATAGAGAAGACACTGGAATCCCTTCGTAATAGGTTTTTCATTGGAGGAGACGCTGAGGAAATGAAAATGACCTGGTTAAATGGAGAAAGTGCCTAGCTAGCCAAAAAGAAGGGGGTATTGGAATTGGTAGTATATTTGCTCTCAATAGGGCACTGCTGTTCAAATGGATTTGGCGGTTTTGGGAGGATAGGAATGCGGTTTAGGTAAAAGTGATCAATTCTATCTATGGTAAAAACAGATTGATTGGTGCTCGTGACTTAAGTACCGAGGCAAATTCCACGTGGATTGGAATTTTAAAAGCGACCAATCATTTGGAGGAAAAAGGGGTTAATCTATTATCATTGTGTAAGAAATGTGTTGGAGACAGGAGTTCAACTCTGTTCTGGGAGGAGAAATGGATAGGAGATAGAATTCTCAAAAATCAATTCCCAAGGATCTACACTCTCGAAGAAGATAAATTGGCTACATTAAAAGACCAGGTGAGGTCGGAAAATTGGACCCCTCACCTTCAAAGACCTCCGAGAGGTGGGGTGGAATTGACTCAATTTCATTCTTCTAAAGAGCTTCTCAGTACGGTGACTCTCTCTAATGTTAGAGATAAATGGAGATGGCTGATGGACGGGTCTGGAGAGTACACGGTGGCCTCAGCTAGGAAAATGATTGACTCTAACACTTTAGAGGCTGATCAAACTCCCACCCATTGGAACCAGTGTTCAAAAAGGCGCGCCATGACGTGCGTCATGGCGCGATATGGCGTAAGACGCGTCTCCGCTGTTACGAAACAACCCATAACGTTTCTATAAGGCGTGGCTCACGCCATGGCGTCTTGAGGCGCGCCATAGCATGATTTTTTTTGAATGGCATGATTTTTTTTCAAAAAAAATATATTTTTTAATTTTTTAATCTTTTGTATTATTACACTTTAACTTTAAATTTTACAGTCTTATAGGTTTATCTAATCACATCACTCACAATTTCACGAATTTATAAACGTTATGGATTCACGATAAAAAATGAAGCTGTAAAATTATCTTTATAAGTTCTATTTTAAATATTTAATCTACAAACTATTTTTATAATAATAATTTATATGATTATTCTTTTTAATATGAATGTACATTTTTTTAATATCATTATTTGATTAGATAATATATAAAAAACATATATCTTTATATATAATTGTATGTATGACATACAAATTTGCCGTCTTATGTCACGCCTTGAAAAACGCCGCGTCCTCGCCGTGACGCGTAAGACTTAAGGCTTGACCTCGCCGCAACGCCACGCCTCACTGCTTTTTGAACCTTAATTGGAACAGGCTAGTACCTATCAAGGCACTACTAGAAAATTAAGTATTCTCAACGGAAATTAATTTTCAACGGAAAATATCGTTGAAAATTTTCTACGAATTTTAGATGATTATTGACAGAACATAAATTTTCTACGAATTTTCAACGAATTTCGTTTGAAAATATCTCACAAACATATATACATTTTCAACCAAAAAAATTTCAAGGGAATGTCTTGTCAAAAAGTTTTTGGTTGAAAATGCATTTTGTGAGAGATTTTCAACGGAAATTCGTTGAAAATTCGTAGAAAAATTATCTTTTGTCAATAATCCCTTTAAAAATCGTAGAAAATTTTCAACGACATTCACTAGTACAAAATCGGCTTTTATACACGGTTATTTTGGACTTTATACACGGTTTTGGAACCGTGTATATGGCCAGTGCTTGTGAAAGTTTCGGACTTTTGTACACGGTTTCACAACCGTGTATGAAACTCAACTTTTATACACGGTTCCTAAACCGTGTGTAAAGACCAAAATAACCGTGTATAAAAGTCATTATCATACACGGTTTTTAGATGACACCGTTTATAAAAGATTAATAACTGTGTATAAAAGTCACCATTTTACACGGTTTTTACAAGAAACCGTTTATAAAAGGATTAATAACCGTGTATAAAAGCAACCATCTTACACGGTTTTCATAACAAAACCGTGTATAATGGTGACCATATATAACAAAAATGCATACTTTTGTACGCGGTTTTTTACTAGAACCGTGTATAATGAGTTATATTTATATTTTTAATATTTTCCTCGATTCTTTTACCATTCATTATTCAGTAAGCTACATTTCCAAATACGATTCCAATTAGAGTGATGGAAGATTTCAAATACAATAATAAATACAAAATCAACAAGACACGTAAATGTAACATCTCAAAGTAACGTACCATTAACCCTTACATTTTAAAAATCATCAATGTAAATATAACATCTCAAACTAACCGAACAATCTAATACCTTTACCGTGTAATCCAATCTAATAATTTATAAGATAATCACCCCCATTGATTACTACATTTTGCCATCCATCATGCGCTTCAAAGTAATTGTTCTCGCGATATTGCAAGCTATCTCCTCTATTTTGTGTAATTGTGAAAGGAGATGTGGCCGTCCATATGTCCTGTATATATAAATTTGAAAGTAGGAGTAATTATAAACAAAATAAAGTGTTTTTTACAATATATAAATAAAATGAAATAAATTTAAAAAATACATACGTTGAGAGAGGAAGCATATTGGTAATCCGTCACAAAATGAAAGATTTGTTTCACAACATAGTAACCACACTCCCAACCCTCTTTTTGTTGATTACACTACAATGTAATCTCCATGTAATCGGAGTGATGGCTTCAGAAGATCCTATGGCAAAATTGTATTTTGTAATGGCCCTAAATGAAAAATAACAAAAAATTTGTGTTAATTATCTATTAACTATATAAGTAAACATATATATAGAGAGAAAGAAAGAGCAGATATACTCGATTAAATAATACTTGATTAACTGAAAAAGAGTAAAGATTAAATAATATTTGAATGGACATGGGATGGTCCCTACTTGTTTGCTGGTTCAAATCCTCCACGGCATATTTCCCGTTCAAAATCTCTAGCCCGAAAAAAAAAATTAAATTGCCGGACGACTGAAGATGCTCTTATATGATTAGGGTACATGTTTCAACTTCTTCTACCATAAACACATATGTGAACTTCTTCCAACCATAAAAATATTTGGTATTTAACATCTTATTTTTTTTTATGGATGGTAGGACACGAGAGCCACCAATATTGCATACAATTTCATTATGATTTAACAAGATCATCAAACTTAAATACCTAATTAATTAAAGGTCACCAAAAGTTAAAGGTCATTCTTAGGAAAGCTTGGCTCATTGATATGAACGAGTTTTATTTTGTGTTCGAGATTGACAGCTATACGAATAAAAAACATGATGTTAATGAATATAGAATTAGTGATTAATGAACAATTTGTTTAAAACGATGATCATACCTTACTTTTTACGAAGAATAATGCCAAAAACGATCAAAAAACTCCAAAGAAGAGCAAAAAATCGCAAAATTCGAGAATGAGCCGTATGGGTACAAAAAAACGGCACATATATCTTTATATAATATGGAAACCCTAGGTTAAGCCTTTTATACACGGTTGTGAATAAAAAACCGTGTATAAAAGTCACATTTTATACACGGTTGTAGGTAAAAAACCGTGTATGAAAGTGACCTTTATACACGGTTGTGGGTAAAAAACCGTGTATAAAAGTCACCTTTCATACACGGTTCTCTTATACACAACCGTGTATAAAGGTCACTTTTATACACGGTTTTTATACACAACCGTGTATAAAAGCAAGATACCTTTCTACACGTTTTTTTATACACAACCGTGTATAAAAGGTGACTTTTGTACACGGTGTTTTCGCTGCAACCGTTTGTGATTGTCAATTATCTTTTTTACACGGTTTGTTTACCAGAACCGTGTATAAAACCTAATTTTTAGCAACGGTTCTATTTCAACCGTGTAAAAATCCATCTTTTATACACGGTTTTAGTAAAAACAACAAAATGCGTGTATAATTAGGCGCGTATAAAAGTTATATTTGTAGTAGTGATTTTCCGTTGAAAATACTCAATTTTCTAGTAGTGAGGTAAATGTTTTCGTATGGCGAATGGGATTGAATAAGATAAGAACTAGGGACAATCTGGTTAAAAGAGATATTGACGTCAATTCCTCTCTGTGTCCGATTTGTGAAGAAGAAATCAAATCGGTGAATCATCTTTTCTTTGAGTGCCAAATGGCGAAGGACATCTGGAGGAATATAGGAAGGTGGTGGAACCTAGATATCCCTGCTATCAATTCCGTTCTGGTGTCCCTAAGAACGTGAAAAAAGGTGATTGAATGCTGGAAGCAGTTTCTTTTACGGTGCTCTGGTCTATATGGTCTTTTCTGAACGGGAACTTATTCGGATCTACCAAACCTAAAAAGGCGACTCTTTGGAATAAAATAGTCACGTACACGTATAACTGGGTCCATCATAGAAGTAACGACTGTAAGATTAATTGGGTTGGAATTGGCTTCAAGACACCTCCCTTATTGTTTCCGTGTTGTAATGTTTTTGTAGCACCTTGCTAGCTCTTTTATACAATGCCGCCGTTAAAAAAAAATACATATTAGGTTGCGATGCATTAATGCTACTAAAATAAGATATTAGTAACACATGTTCCTGACGAATTTTTCATCAACCCACTAGAGTTTTGATTTTTTTTTTGAAAATATATAAGTTTGAATAGTATATAATCATGGTCTTATTTTTAATTTACAATCTTATCTTTAACAGATCTAGAAAAGAAAACTTGATAATATAAAATACGTGGCTATAAAAATGATAAAGCTGATGTACATAAATATTTATGCAAATATGATCGTATACGGGTAATTTTTTAGAAACTTTTTAAATGACAGAATCTTTGGAAATCAGAAGAGAAACCAATATAAGATTTTTATTTTCATAATTTTTTAAAATTAAATATTATATTACATTGTTTGTGTTGTATATAAACAATATTACATTAAATAAATTCAATGACTTATTTATTTGATTTACCATATGAATTTTGTTTTATATGTAAAAGTAAATCAACGTTTTTCGTTCACGTATAATATATTTTTTTCTATAAAAATAAATATATATGAAACAATGTTTTAAATCAAAAAATTTATGAAAAAATTTATTTTATATTAATTTTTTCCTTGATTTTTGATATTTGTATTTTTTAAAAAGTTTATAATAAATGAACCTCTCTATGATAGTCTAATAATTATATATGCTTTTTTTTTATCAAAGTGTTATGTTAGTAACGAGTTAGACTCCAACCCCTGAGGCAGCACGTGATCGAACCCTCGCACCGCAACAGAGCCACATCACCTATGAGGAATAATACCTCCACCATTTTATGGGAAACCACTACTCCCAAGGCTCGAACCCGAGACCTTGAGTATGTTGTAAAACCCCGGTACCGCTAGGCCAGAGGCCCTTTGGTAATTATATATGCTTTTACCTTTCATTATAAACTCTCAACATAATTATGTTTTCATTAATTAAAATAAATAAATTCAATAAGTAAATTAGACAATAACTCACACACTAAATTTAGAGGTGACAAAAAACAGCGGATGCAATAATTTGGATAACCGAGTTAAAATAGTTCCGATAAAAATATACCTTTTAACCACGGTTAAAATGAATTGAGTTGGGTATGATGGTTTGAGTTGCTTACACTTTTTGCCATGTTTTTTTTTTACTAAAACCATCTCCAATCCATCCTTAAAATCCCAAAAAACATAAAAATGAAGGTGTTTTTTACTTCGACCAAACACTAAAACACAAAAATAAATAGAGGGGTAAAATATTGGCCTCCATATTTGGATAAGAGTGAATGTTTTATTTGGATAAGAGTGAATGTTTAAATTAGCTTGTGTAATTCTTAACTAGAATAAAAATCATCCGTCTTAAATTTTCATGTCTCATAAATATCCATCAATCATATGAATAAACGTAAGCAAAAAGAAAAAGTAAATATAAGCTAAATAAACCTAAAGTAAATGAAAATATGATATGTCTTTAATATCATTGATGATGGGACAAAAATTAGACATGTGATTTTGAGACGAACGATTTTATTCTCTTAACTAAGCTAAAACATAAAATTGATTGTCAAAATTCAAACGAACCTACAATTAATAAACACTACAATAGAAATGGTTTTATATAATATCTAAAATGGCTGGTCGTCCTAATAAATATCTTATTGGACCAAATCAGAAAACCATCTATCTAAAACTGTTTTAATAGGTTTATAAAACTTTTTAGACATTTTAACAAGTTTTTTAAGAAGTTTATAGAATAAATTTACTAAAGAAGATCCAAAAGAACTTATTTAAAAACCTAAAAGTGTGCGTCCTATAAACCTATTGGTGTGATTTTAGATATAATGAGACGTTTTAATTATGGTTTGTACCTACAAACATAAGTTTTATAAAATAGAATATTAGAACATTTAGACATTATATGTATACTATAACTTAATTTGTTACAGTCGGGCGGACCTTTATCCGGAGTAGAGGATAAACCTAAAAAGATTAAAGAGGCCCATTTTGAATTATGTAAGTCTATTTTTCTACATATAAAAATAATTCTAATTGAAATTTTAAAATGGTAGAAATGATTAAGGAATATTTTCCACCATTCCAATCCAGAGTAATATGTACTTCTATTCACCAACTAATTATTTGAAGCAATCCTTTAAATTTGTTTACCGTCCCCTTTGAAAATATTAATGATAAAAAATGTAAATCTAAGATCCGAATATAAATATGAATATGGATATTAGCACTAAAAATAAAGTCTCAAATTACATATTCAAATAACACGAAATAAAATACCAAATAATACTCGTTACGAAAAGTCTATAGTTTGAAAAAAAACGGAAATTTAGCCAAATAGCTTCATAGATCTTCCGACCCGTAAATTTCTATAATGGATTCAAGTTTTATTCCTGGGTAAAATGGTTGCTTTGAGAGGATTCTTCATCACCACAGTAAAAGCAAATGTCTCAGTCGGGTCGGGTGGGTTACCCGGAACCGGTATCCACTTGAATGCATGAACCATCCTAGCCAACAACATGTTAACATGCAAAGTACCCAAACTCCACGCCGGACATATCCTCCGGCCGGTACCGAACGGCAGCATCTTCACTCCCTTCATTCCGGTGACATCCACATCCGCCCCTTCTCCGCCGTCCAAAAATCTCTCAGGCCGGAACTCCTCCGGCGATTCCCACACCTCCGGATCCTCTGTCACCCACGCCGTGTAGAACTCCACGTTCACGTCCGGCGGAATCACATAACCACCGAGCTCCGTCGGCTCAGTGGCGGCGTGCGACAGTACGAAGTGGCTAGGTGGGTGTCGCCGGAAAGTTTCTTTCACCACCGCACTCAGATACGCCATGTCCTCCACGTCACCCTCTTGAACCACCCCATTGACACCAACTTTTCCGATGATCTCTTTGTAGAGCTTTTCTTGGATTTCTTGATTCATAACCAAATGAAGCAACGCCCATTCAACGGTGGTGGCGCTGGTGTCCGTACCGGCGTTGATAACTTCCGACACAAGTGTCACGAGCTCCTCCTCACCCAACCGCCCTCGACCGGCCGGTTCAAGATTGAAAAGTGAATCGATGTAGGCAGCACCAACCGGGCTCACCATCTCCAAACGATCCGGTTCGAGCCGGTTCATACTAGGGGTTTTGATATTATCTTCACGGCTCTCACAAAACATTCTTCTTGCTCTTACCAATGGAACCAAACACTCCATCTGTCTTCGTCGGAGCTCCTTCGCCGCCACCAGTTGACGCCGGAAAAGTGGGAGGAGCACCGGCATGAAATCCGGCAGCTTCGGCATGGTGATCATCATAACATCCTTCAATATACTCTCTATGTTTTTGATTTTTTCTTTAGAAATTCTTGCACCAAAACAAAGACATATCAAGATGCTACAAACGGTAAGCCTACAAGAACTCATCACTTCAACAAATCCATGATGTGAATTCTCATATTCCAACATTTTCAAGTGTTCTTCCAAGGCCCATTTCCTTATCCAACCGCATTGTCGGACTCGGGTCGGGTTTATCAACTCGGTTACAAAGTTTCGTCTCAGGGTCCGCCAGAGCGGACCGTACTGAGCCGAGTTGATGGCACATTTTCCGACACTAAACAGTAGTCGGATTGGTGAGTCCGGCGGACGGCTAGCGAACGTCGGACCCTTTTGGACTAGGGCTTCGTGGATGAGGTCGGAGCTAGTGACGATGATTAGGGTTCGTTGGCCCATCTTCATGGTGAAGATCGGACCATACTTGGTTCGTAAGTCACGGACCACGTACATGAATGGTCGTTTCTGAAGGATGACTTGAACCAGATTGCCGACAATCGGCCAACCGGGTGGCCCTGGTGGGAGGTTTTTCGTGACAGAAGAGGCGGTGGACCGACGAATGAACCAAAAACAACAAAAGAAGCATGTTAGAAAGGCTAAGACAATGTCCAAAAGTTCCATTTTAGTGGGTATGAGCAAAGAAATCGATGAGTTTATAGTATATATGTATAAAAGGGTGGTGGTAATATAAGGGTTAATTGGCACGATAGAGGGGAGAGGAGCTGAGTAGTAAATGAGTTGATATCTACCTTCTGATGGATCTATTCAATATGATCAGCAGATTAATTCTATTTATTATTGGCAAGGTTTGTTGTACGTTGTAGGGTTTCCAAATGGCTCATGTACTATAAAATACTTTCCCTATGATCTAACCTTTTTTCTCCTAAACTATTTTTTAATCTACTTTATGTTGGAAATATTAATGAGGTTGGAGGTTGTCCTCATCTCACATTGTTAGGAAGAGAAAACTTAAACAACCTTATAAGTCTTGATCCTAAATTATGCTTTAAACATGTTGGTGGGCTTATGTTGGGCTCATGGAGGGGTCATGAGTAGAAGGTTCAATGCATACACGTGTGCGTGGCTGAGGCCAACGGATTCACTTGCGGCATGGCACAAAAATGTCGAATAAGGTTGACGAACCATGCAGAAGTACAAGAGCAAGAAAAGAGAAAAGTCTAGTAGATGATCTCATACTTAGTAGAAGGGACATAAAAGAAAGTGACGAGAGAGGTCATTTTCTCAATTAATACTTGAAGATGATCCTAAGACTAATAAAGATGCATCACATCTTCAAGGGATGCTCCACTACCCATATGTTATAAGTGGGTATTTAAACGAAAGCCACACCCCAGATGATTCAATTTCAACATTTAAAGCTAAATTGGTGATTTCTTCTCGTACTTGGTAGAAGGTAAACAAAAGAAAGTGACAGGAGTGATCGTTTTCTCAATAAATACTTGAAGATGATCCTAAGACTTATAAAGATGCCACGTATTCAATGGATGCTCCACTACCCATAGAAGGGACACAAAAGAAAGTGACGAGAGAGGTCATTTTCTTAATTAATACCCGAAGATGATCCTAAGACTGATAAAGATGCCACGTCCTCAACGGATGCTCCATTACCCATTAGCTCTAAGTGGTTATGTTAAGAGAATTACACCCAGATGGTTCAGTTTCAACATTTAAAGCTAGACTGGTGATTTTTTTCTCATACTTGGTAGAAGATACACAAAAGAAAGTGACGAGAGAGATTATTTTCTCAATCAATACTCAAAGATGATCCTTAAGACTTATAAAGATGCCATGTCTTCAATGGATGCTCCACTACCCATAGGTTCTAAGTGGGTATTCAAAAGAAAACTACACCCAGATGGTTCGATTTCAACATTTAAAGCTAGATTGGTGATTTATTCTCACACTTGGTAGAAGGGACACAATAGAAAGTGACGAGATATATCATTTTCTTAGTTAATACCCGATGATGATCCTAAGACTTATAAAGAGGTCACGTCTTCAACAGATGTTGCACTACCCATAGGTTCTAAGTGTATATTCAAAAGAAACCTACACCCAGATGGTTCAATATCAGCATTTAAAGCTAGATTGGTGGCCAAATGGTATAAGACAAGAATAGGACTCATTTCGGTGCCTATATTGCTAGAATTAATTATATTCGAACTCCGATATCTATTTCAGCCATAAAAGGTCTGTATATTCATCAAATGGAGGTAAAAAAAACATTTTTGAATGGTTATTTAAATGAGGAGGTTTATATGTAGCAACCTGAAGGGTTTCTAGTACCAAGAAAAAAAGAACAGAGTGTGCAGACTTGTTAAATCTCTATACGTGTTAAAACAAGCCCCCAAACAGTGGAATGCCATATTTGATACAACTATCATTTCTTTCGGGTTCTGACATAATGAGACCGTTATGTGCATTTACTCAAAACGCACGAAAGAATCTACCGTGGTAATCTTTCTCTATGTTGATGATATGTTGATCATCGGAACTAATCTAGAAGGAATTTTTGAAACAAAAAACTTCTTATCCTAAAACTTTATGATGAAAGATCTTGGAGAAGCATATACCAATCCTAGGATAAAGATAAAAAGGTCAGAATCTCAAATCGCTCAAAGTCAGATTCACTACCTAGAGAAGATACTGACTAAGTTTCAACACTTGAATATAAAGGAGTTCAACATTCCATTTGATTCAAATTTAAAAGTCGATAAAAACTCTGGTAGAGCAGTGGCTCAACTAAAGTATGTTAATGCAATAGAATTGACATACACGACACACTTAGGAATCTTGGAGGATAAGCTGATGCTAGTTGGATAGATCACTCAAGTGCTTCTAAATCTACAAGTAGGTGGATTTATACTCTTGATGGTGGGGCGATTTCTTGGGCAAGCAAACGTGCATCGCCTATTCGCCTATGTGAGCCAAATTCATTGTTCTAGCTGTTACAGGTAAAGAGGTTGAATGGATTAGAGATCTATTGACTGATATCTATTATGGCCGCATCCAACATCTTCGATTCCCATGTATTATGATAGTGCGACCACAATGTCAAAAGTATACAATTGGAGCAAAACGTGTATTTTCCGAACACGCAAACCGGCCTACATAGGCTGCCAATTCCCAATGTGAGGGGCATACCTGACTCACTCAGTGGCAACGCGATTACGAGGGGGCCTAGAATCGGTCAAAAGTATACAATGTCCTGTAAAATGGGACGTCACGACACATAGGTCTCCAGCCAGAGGCGGATCTAGAAATTTTGGTGATGGAAATTAAGTAACATGGGTTTTTTTTTCTTTTAATTCGGATGGATTTCAAGAAAGATTATCAAATCAACTTTCATATGCATGGAAGGAGGAAAGTTTGGTTGAGAAATATTACCGAAATCATTACCATCAATACTAGCTTTAATTGTTGGCGTTTTTCTTTCTAAAAAACATTCCATTTAATTGTTGGCGTTTTTCATCAATTAACAACTAACAGTTAACAATTAAAAACTAAAAAAAATGATAAAACAAAATAACAATTAGGTATCAACTGCTTAAAATCTAGTCATAATAATTAACAAAAATTTACATTTTTATGTGGTCAAACAAATTTTTTGGGGGTCAAAATAAGATACATCCAAAAAACGAAGTAAATTTTATATCATAAAAACAAATTTTCTTCAAAATTAATGGGGGTCATTTCCCCAACACAAGGCATAGATCCGCCAGTCTCCCACACAATTACATGAGACAATTAATTAATGATGGTACCATTAGTATTGTGTTTGTGAAGTTTTGTGAAATCTTGGCAGATCCACTAACCAAGCCTCCGACGAGAGACTTGATGGGATCAATAACCATAGACATGGGTTTGAAACCATGTAGAATCAGTTAGTGATGGAAACCCAACTTGGATTTAGTGTTTCTAACTATCGAATTTAAAGGATAATAACAAGTAAATTAACTGATATAAGGTACTAGATAGATTCATGTAAGGTAAAATATAGTTTGATGTTGCTGAGAATAAGGTTGAGCTAATCTCCTAACAAAGTTTATAGGCATTTTAGCAATGAAGATGTTATAAACTTTTCATATATGACTAAGAGGTAGTGCCGCCTCAAATGAAGAGTAGTGGTACCTCTTCTAGTACGTCATGAAACACATTGTAGCGCATGGTCATATTCGCGCTCAGTGAGAAAGCAAGGATGATAGATGATGTGTGTAAGTTAGGTTGATCACAAGATTCAAAGTTTAAATCCTAAGGATACCATTGAATTGGTCCCTTATTGCATCTTTACATCACACATGGTTTAATTTCAGTGACATCACTATGACATTATCTACTATGAATGTCAGAAAACTTTCCAACCTAGTACGAGATTGCTGGAAATATTAACGAGTCTCACATTGGTAGGAACAGAAAACTTAAAGAGCCTTATAAAAGCTTGATCTTCAATTGGGATTTAAACATGTTGGTGGCTCATGGTGAGAGTCTTGAGTGGAAGGTCCAACGACACATGTGCACGTGGTTGTGGTTGTGGCAGAGGCCGAGGCCGAAGGCGCAGGATTTTCACAGAGTGGCTTATGCACTCTTTATGCTGCATCGGAGCAGAAGGAGCTTCGCCTCGAGCTCCCAAGTATCGTTTTGGTACAAATTATAGAGAGAGTTAGATAATTGTTGTTTAATTAAAAACTGTTAAATAATAGTACTTATTTTTTGAATTTTAGCAGATTAATCTCGATTTTCTCTGATTTTAAATTTCAAAACTTAATCTTTTAATTCAAAATAAGTAACCATTATGATCCCTAATCTTGGGGAGAAAGCTACATTTTTAGGGGTTTAGCGGGTATAAATATTAGGTTAAACCTTCTCCCTAAATACACTTGAAATCTTCTACCATTATCTGTCGTTTTTCTGCCTTCTGCTCCACAGTGCCGTCTTCTTCCTACATGTTTTCTTCATCGACTTTGCTTCTGATTTCGTTATTATAGTTTTTGATAAACGAATTATGTTATTGCATCAAATCCTGGGTCTTTGTGACTAGAAGACTCACATATTAATAGGGTGGTCGTATAAACCTTTAAGGACAAGTTTATACCATGCAGTTCTTGCTTCATATCATCCTCAACATGTTGGTTTTAAATTTCGTGTATTGCATTTTAAAGTTAGTGAACAATTTTGCTTATACTTCTTTTTTTATTGACTCTATCACGAAGGATAGATTCAATTGATAATTGGTTTGGGTTTTTTGAATTCCAGATTAATAAAGTTGCTTTCTTGGCTAATAAAGATTCATTTTTTAACTTTTGGTATTTATTAATAAAGCTTTAAACTATTATAAAAGTTCAAACTTTATTGTTCTTTGTCTAATACAATATTATTTTTCAACACTTTACATGTACATAATCTCGGAATATTAGAGAATAAAAACTTTTTGTCTTATATTTAATTTAGCATTAAGTGGAGGCGGCACATGACCGTCTCCAAAATAGATGGAACAAAATTGTTAGAGATCTATAAGAAGATTATTAATTATTAAACTACAAATGTTAAATTAAAACTTCAAAAAATTCGAACCAATATTTTCCTACCTCAGTACTCTTGCTTGTCCTATCCTTAACCGAGTTATGTCCAGTCTTGTGTGCATGCTAAATATATATGATCCAAAAACTCAACTAGGCGCACCACAAACTACAAAAAAAATTGACATTATAGGACGCCTAAAATAACTAAGCATCTTAATAGATATAGTTTTTAGAACTTAAGTGTTGATGCAAACTCCTTCAGTGATTTGATGATGACCCTTTATATACTTAGTAAAAATATTAGGATTTAGATTTTATTGTGTTTCAGTGAATACATCACCGACTATGTTCAATGATCGCTAAAACATTAATAGAGCAGTCTCTGAACCTGAAATACCGGAAGACAAAACTCACACAAACGAAACCTTCGGCGAAGTCGAAAATTAGCTGAAGATAGAGACTAACAGTTTGTGATCTAAAGCGGAATTCAGCGATAACAAGTCCGTCTACTACAAATGTGAAATCTGACATGACTCAGTGATGCCTGAAGACTCTTCAATGAAGCCTCAACATCAGTGATCAAATGAATCTTGTTCAACAAGATTTAGTTTTGTTCTTATCCTATATGGACAATCCCCTGACCTGTCAGAGATGGTACATGTACTTGTTGCTTTATTGCTCACCATGTGCTTACCAACCCTAAAGTTCAACTGTTCATAAGCGACCAAAAGCCTACTTAATTAACCTATGGACAAAAGACAAGCTCTCCAACAGATACTTGACATGTGGATGGAACTTTCTGACATGCATTAAATTCATTGAGTATAAATATATGAAGAAACCTTTCTTCATTTTATGCATGCATCCATTTCTCTTCTTAAACCTGTCTTCTTTTCTCTCCTTATCTTGTGCATCAATTTAGTGTTTATTAGATTGTTTAGAATAGGTGTTATTACTTGTTCTTACTTCCGCAACAATTTGTAAATTTGTTTATTTTCAATAAACTCATTTAAAACTTAAAATTTTGTGTGTTTGTATTCACCCTCTTCTATAAATTGTCTGATACTTACACTCTTGTAGACTCCTTAGGGACCAACATTATATTTAAGGACTAAATTAAAAAAAATTATATCTAGAAATGTTATAATAGGCTTAAAGGGTGCTTTTGTGCGTTTTAAGAAGTTTTGAAGACATTTTTAATACAGAACCTTGTATTCGTTATTTTATACGATACCCACTCGAAAAAGTGACATATCAAAACAAGTGTCCTATAAAAAGATGAGTTTATAGGAAACATTTCCTACAAAATAGCTAATATGACACTTTGTTTTAAATATGTCCTCAAAACTTATTAAAACGATTAAAGATGTTCTATAAAATCTATTATAATACTTTTAGATACGACATTTTATAGTTTGGTCCTATAAACTTAAGTTCTATAAACTATTCTATTAGAACTCTTGAATATTTTAGGAGTCTTATAAAGCCAATTTCTTGTAGTGACATATTCCCTCGTAAATGTTTGTAATGTTAAAGACAAATAAACTTAAAATGTGTAATTATGAATCTTCCTATTTTTTCTGGAACTGAAAATTTTATGAAAATGTAAGAACGGTTAGTGATAAGCTAAGAATACAAACTCGAGGCAAAGACTGCGCTCGGATTATAACACCAGTCTGTCCAACTAATAAGCTTATCAGGCGGAGCTCTATGTCTAATTGAATGAAAAACAATGAATTGAATCTCATTAGCAAGCACCAAGGGAATAGTAGGCTTATTGTTGAACACTTTTTCATTTATGTTTTCCAAAATAATTCAGAAAAACGGCTGCAACGCCACATCTAGGATCAAGCTCAAGTTTGGAGATAAATTACTGAAATTCGAAGACTCTAAGAGAAAATCCACACCAGAATATTCAACCAAAATCCGACTCCACGGGTAGTTCAAGACTTTCTAACTTCCATGCACAACTACACTCGATAAAATAGATGATGCGACAATTCCAAATGGATGCTACAGAAAACACATCCATAAGACTCCATCAAGACCTCTCTGATGCGTAAGTTATCTCTCGAGGGAATTATCTTTAATCTAATTCGCCAACAGAGAACCCAAACTTTGCTGGGAACAAAGTTGTTCAACACGACAGGAGGACCACAAGTTCTAATCCCCATGTTGTCGACAACCTTCTGAAGTGAGGTGTAAATTATCTCTCGAGGGAATTCTCTCTAATATAATTTGCTAGCAGAGAACCTGAACTTTTCTAGGAACAAAGTTGTTCAACGCGACGTGAGGAAACTATTAAAAAACCTTCCGAAGTGAGGCAACTATTAAAAAAACCAGATATGTCTAGGGCTCACTCCCAGCATACCTCATCTTCATCATAGAAACTTTTTTGTTAGGAGATATGTAATTAAGTTCAAATAATGTAATTCGTTAATTGGGGATTATGGTAGTACAATGCAAAACAATGATTGTATTAGGAATGTTTTAAATGAAGTTATTCTTGTTGCTTAGTAGGCATGAGAATGAGATCCGCCCATTTGGGAACCCGATTTACCAAACCCAACACGGCCAAGGATTCAATGCAAAACCGTGGAACGTGGATCCCCGAAAGTTAAAAACCGAGAATGGGGCCGGACCGGGTAACGTGAAGAAAACTGAAGAATATCCTTGGAGCCTTCCATCTGGACGGTATGCACTAATACATACAAGCGTTTTTTGTTCCTATGCACCAATGCTTCTATCATTACATATGCATTGATGCATATTCACAAATACATGTTACAAATTACCGGTATGCATTAGTGCATATCGTCCAGATGGAAGGCTCCCAAGTTGTTCTTTAGTTTTCTCTTTTTTGGAGTTTTCCCTTGAACCGACCATATATATATATATATATATAGAGAGAGGAGGGTTCAAATGAGAACTCAAATTTGGTTGTGAACGTGAGGACAAATGAGAGTGCGACACGTGTCTCATTCAAAGAAATATTATAGTATATATTCAGTCTGAATATTCCTTTGTATATTCAGACTGAATATATACTATACTGAATATTCCTTGTACCTATTTAAAGAAACAAATGAACAAACGAAATCATATATGATTTTGCACTAAATCACCCAAAAGTCCGGACGACTTTCATGCTATTAAGTGGCCCAAAAATCGCCCACTATCCTTTACGCTTTGTTCTCGAGTTTTTTAAAGAAAAGAAAAGAAAGGGAAGGGAAGAAGAGAAAAGAAATGGAATGAAAAGAAAGTAATTTTTTTATTTGTATTCTTGAGATTGAAGGGTGAGGAAGGAATGAGACGGAAAGAAAATAAATGATTTTGAGAACACAACCTTAGTGCAAAATCATATATGATTTTGTTTGTTCCTTTGTTTATTTAAGTATGGTTCAGTTCTCGTTTGAACCTCTCTCTCTCTCTCTTTATATATATATATACATAGATGTTGGTTCATTTAGAAACTAGATGAAGAGTAAAAATTATAGAAACTTTGGCAAATCAAAATAAAAAATAAATTTTTTCATGGATTTTTTTCATGATTTTTTTTCATCAAATGCTATGATTTAAGATATTATTGCACATATGTTTGTTTCATAATGTAAAAGTTTCACGTGTATTTGTTTTTCATAAGTTGAAAGTTTCTCATGTATTTTTTTATGAAAAGTTTCATATGTTTTTGTTTCATAGTGTAAAGTTTCACATTTAATTTTTTCACAAGATGAAACAAACATATGTGAAATAATATCTTAAATCATAGCATTTGATGAAAAAAAATCATGAAAAAATTTATTTTTTATATTGATTTGCCAAAGTTTCTATAGTTTTTTCCGTTCGTCTAGTTTCTAAATGAAACAGCCTCTACATATATATATATATATATATAATTTTGGTTAATTACGTATAGATTCTTAAAGTTTCTTTGTTTCAACAAATATCAGAAAAATAGCAAAAGAGCAAAAATGGGTCAAAATATAGTTTGGACGAAAATACCTCTGACTCTAATGAATTTAATTAATAAAGTTAGTGACGATGTTCTTCTTTTAACGCAAAATCTAAACCTCAAGGACCACAATTTAACTTATTAAAATACACGTCTCTATTTTAAAGAAATTAAGAACCAAAAGTGTAATTCTCTCCATAGTCAAAGTAAGGGGCTGTTTGTTTAGGTCTGAATGGTGCCATTCAGAGGCACGTCTGAATCGTGTAGAGGTAGGATACTGTTTGGCAAGAAAAAAAAGTCCTCTGAAGTGGAACAAGAGCCTCTGAATGATGCATGCCTTGACCCCATGAGAAATGATTCAGACCTGTTATTTTCTCCAAAATACCCCTTTCTTTTTTTGTTTCAGCGCCTCCTCCATCCACATCCCACAACTCTTGCCTCTCCCCTGTGATTTCTCTCAAACCCTTCCACCCACCGCCGGCCGGCTGCTGCCCTTCGCCGGCCGCCGGCTGCTGTCCCTTCCACGCCTCCGTCACCGTCCATCAACCGCTGTCCAACGCCGCCGACCACCGTCCTCCCACGATTTCCCTTCCTCCCACGATTCTCAGGTATGGCTCCAATTTCTTTTCTTTTTCTCTTCGATTTCTTTTGTATTTCTTGTCCAAATCCCACGATTTCTTTGGGTTTTTTAGTTTTTGGTGTTTAAATTCCAAAATCAGAAAAACAGTCTCCGGCCACGACGAACGACTGCAATTATCTCCGGCTCTAATGTTTTGGGTTTTTTAGTTTTTTAGTTTTTTAGTTCTTGCTCTAATGTTGTTCTCGATGTTGCTCGATTTCTGATCTTGCTCTAATCTTGCTCTAATGTTGTTCTCGATGTTGCTCGATTTCTAATCTTGCTCTAATGTTGTTCTCGATTTCTGATCTTGCTCTGAAGTTGCTCGATTTCTGTTGTTATATAAACGAATGTTGGATTTTAAAATACAGAGGGTTAAAATGGTTTCCAGCCCCTTTCTTGAAAATATTGGTTAACATACTGAGGGTTAAAATGGTAATTTGTTCTTATTCAGACCGTCCATTCAGAGCAGCTACCAAACAACCATTTTTCATTCTGCACTATATCATACAGAGCCTCTATACCATCCAGACCTCTGTACCATCCAGCAACTACCAAATAGCCCCTAAAACTTCAACTTGACAACTAACTGGGATTTTGTTGGTTGTTATCCAAAGCTTCATAAATTTATTGAGATGTGTACAAGTTGATATGTACACCTATAGTTAACCAAAAGAATTTTATATCATGGGAAATAAATGTAGCTGTAAAACAATATTTTATAAACGAGTGATAGGTTAATTAAGGCATCATATTCACATAACATAACATTTATTGACTCATTTATAATTGAAAAGAAAAAATAATGTTGTTTAATTTATTCAACTGAAATTATTTTTCTTGAATAAAACATGTATTTTTTATCTTAAAATAAGTGTTTATATTGAATTTTACTTTGTTTCAGATTAAATATTTATTTTCAAAAATAATAGTCTTCCTACTTTATTTTTAATTATAAGATGGAGAAAATTTCTCTTTTTATAATTAAGAGTAAAAATTTTACTTTTGTTAATTAAAAAGTGTAATAGTTAAATATTCCTCAAACTATATCATTTTTTTTCATTATAGACATTTATTTTAAGTCAGAAATGAGTATTTCTTTAGATATTTTGTCGTTGATTCAAAACGACTATTTTCAAATATCAAGAAAATCGAGTTTGTAGGATGCCTAAATGTTTATTGTCCTAATATATTGCTTGATAAGACTTAATTTTGTAGAACCAAAAAATAAAACATTTTATTTAAAAGTGTTACAATAAGTTTATATGTCTTTTTGAACGTCGTAACAAGTTTTTTGAGGATCATTGTATTAGTTATATGGTACTTTTTTCAAAATGTCCTATAATTTAGGTAATAGGACACTTGATGTTAAAAAGATTCTAAAATATAGAGTAAACTCTAATTTTCGTCCCCGTGGTTTACTGAAATCTTTGAAAATGGAACCTAAATTTGATAATTCTAAAATTCATCCTCGTGGTTCTCATTTTGTTCGAAAAGTTGTCTACCAATATTACTAACTCCGTTAATTTTCTCTGTTAGTGTCAGGGGCATTTTTGTCCAATTCTGATAAAATGTACATATATTATATATAAAGATGATAGATTAAATGTTTAATTTTTAAAGAAAATTAGGAAAGTATCATAAATGAACAAAAATACATCTAACACTAACAGAGAAAATTAACGGAGTTAGGGATAGAGGACTGCTTTTAGAGCAAAATGAGAACTACGAGTAGATTTCTAGAGTTATCAAAGTTTAAGGGGCGTTTACCAAACACTTACTTGGTAAGTGCTTACCGGTAAAATTCAACACTATCATCACTAACTGAGTAAGATTTTAGTCCACAAAAATGGTATTTTTTTTGAAAGGCAGTTAACACACTCACACATCCTTTCTCGGGGTATCCGGGCTCCCACTTAAGGGTGCTACCCGACTAATCCCCAGCGCCCATGAACCAGCCCTATGGATTGGCCCATGAACTCGCCCATGATCCGGCCCACTAGCTAGGATACCTTTAGAATTGTCAGCTGCGGGGTTTGAACCCTCGCCAACCAAGGATACCATCCACTGGCGACTTAAGATGTTACCTCCATCCGCTAGGCTAGACAACCTTTGGTAATAGTTAACTTGTAAGTGCTTACCATGGTAAGAGTTGTCACACTCACTTACCGGGTAAGACTCTTGGTCCTTGTCTCGCTCATACCAGAAGATTCTTGGTCTTCACTATATTCATCCGGGAAGATAATGTGACTTGATAAACGTTTACCCTGATACGTAAATTTTGGTAAACTGCCTTAAGTCCCACTTTTCAAGATTTTACCAACCATAGGGACCAAAATTAGAGTTTACCCTAAAAATATATTTGACACCCAAAAGACTAAAAACATCCTATAAACTTAATAATTACTTTAAATCAAAATATGTATTTTTCCTATTGGATTATGAAAACTAGTTTAGTTGAGTTTCAAAATACATTTTATAAATTTTTTAGGCTTGTAATGTCTTACACAATTTTTTAAAACTGAAATGCGTTTAAATCATCTATTGACATACATTTCGTAATAATCGTCACTTAAAAAACACATATCATATTTCCTTTTGAATTATAAATGACTGTACTATTGTTTTTATTGGGTAAACAAGGGTAGTTGGGTTTTACAGCAAACCATCAATACAAAATAATTAAAATATTAAATTTGGATTTGAAAAGGTTGGCATAATCAGTATCTACCGGTATTTTTGAGATAATTGATTTAAAAATCATATGATTTTTAATTGGGAATTTAATTATTATAACCATTTTTCGGAAACTTTTTACCCATATAACCATTTTCTCTTTAAATTTACCAAAATAACCAAAACTTACTCGAAATACATACCAAAATACATAAACATCGAAGATCTTTTAAATCCGATTAAGCCTACTCGAAATGCATCAAACCTACTCGAAAATATATAAATTTACTCGAAATCATGCCAATACGAGTAAATATAGTAGTTTATCGAGTAGGTTTTTAAATTTTTAACATATTTCTACTAAAGATTGAGAACCCTCACAAACGAGTAAACTTTAAAAAATTTAATTTTGAATTTATAGTATATACCCTTATAGTTATTTAATAAGTTACTTTAGGTCCTTTACTTTTTAGTATTTTGTTTTTATACCCTTATCACATTAACATATATACTTGTATATAAATTAAAATACGTCTGAAAAATACGTTTTTATTTTAATAAGTTACACAATTATAATTGTCTCAATAATACCTTCGAAATGAGCCCATTTTAAAGAATATCTTTTAATTTAATTATATATTACATATAAACCTGAAAAACGTGTCGTGTCGGGTTCGTGTCCACCCGTTACTTAAAAGGGATGAAATGATTTACCTAAATTCGTTTAATTCGTGTCGAGTTCGTGTCTGGTTAACATGTTTTTGTCAAGTCTACATGGAATGTACAATCACTTTTTATTATTGTTTAATATTTACTTTGTTAAAAAAACTAAAACTGTAGGTTGTTGACGTTATTTGCCTAAGGGCCTAATATAAACGGGTTATTCGGGTCATTGTCGAGTTGAAATTTTTGCCCCTGACCTTACCCGTTTAATATATGTGTCGTGTCGTGTCAACCCCTTACTCAGGGTTAAAATGTATTACCCAAACTCGTTTAAATCGTATCGGGTTACCAAGTCTAACTAATTATACTACAATCATATATTAACGATTAACAAAATATTAAGAATATATGCTTTTATTTTTTAATCTATATTATAATTATATAAATTAATTAACTTCATATTATTATTAACATACATATATTTTAGTTAATATAGGATTATGTATTTTAATTAATATAGGATTATGTATTAAATCAAAGTATATTCAATATTGAACTCATTTCGAAGGTATTGTCGAGACGATTATAATGGTGTAACTTGTTAAAATAAACACGTATTTTTTAGACGTATTTTAATTGATATACGAGTATATATATATGTTAATGTGATAAGGGTGTAAAACGAAAAAACTAAAAAGTAAAGGACCTAAAGTAACTTATTAAATAACTATAAGGATATAAACTGTAAATTCAAAATTAATTTTTTCAAAGTTTACTCGTTTGTAAGAGGGATCTCTGTCTTTACTCGAAATATGTTAAAATTTTGAAAACCTACTCTATAAACTAGTATATTTACTCGAATTGGCATGATTTCAATTATATTTTGATATTTTCGAGTAGGTTTTGATATTTTCGAGTAGATTTGGTCTATTTCGAGTAAGTTTCAATCAGACATTCGATACTTATATATTTCGGTATGTATTTCGAGTAAATTCTGATCATTTTGGTAAATTTAAAGAGAAAATGGTTATTTAGATAAAAGGTTTCTGAAAAATGGTTATAATAATTAAATTCCCTTTTTAATTTTCAGTTTTCAATTTATATAGAAAGGATTTGTTAAAAAATTATTTTGAATAAACCCTCCTCAATGTAACAAGTCTCGGATTTACATACATCAATATCAAGTCAATAATCTTTACATTTTTGATTTACAAATGATTTTGATTTAACATACAAACTAGGGAGTCCATTTGGTAATATCCTTGATTTAAGGTATATACAATTGTTGAAATTATTGATTCCAGATTAACGTTAAGGATATCTTGCAGAGTCGAGTGATGGGTTTTAATAGTTGCTACGATGAACAAATGATCATCATTTGTAACTACCGCTAGCAGTGGGAATGGTGATCGCCTGGCAATGGTTTTCCCATTGTTAAATCTTGAATCATTCCAGGTTAATATGGAGGCTAAGTTAGAATTTTGAGAAAAAAAATTAGATCAATTCCAAAGAAAATGTGCAAAATGTATGAACAATTAAAGCTTTCTTGTGCATTAATGGTCATTGGCAACAAAGACAAATTTATTCAATAGAAAAAAAGGGGTAATGTAACACCCCGCTTTACCATGACACAATATCGTCCGCTTTGGCCTAAGCCGCACGGATTTGTTTCTGGCGACCTGGCGAGGACTTCCCAGGAGGTCACCCATCCTGGTACTACTCCCACCCAAGCACGTTTAACCACAGAGTTCCAAGAACCTGCCTTGCGTGTGGCCCAAAAACGCGTTGTATTTTAGGAAGCCCAAGGTTTACTTATGAACCCAACACCACTCCTGTCCACGGTCGATATGGAATCTGCCTAAGGTGTTACAAACACCCCCCCCCCCCTTAGGGACTTATCGTCCTCGATGAGGTTTGCCCCACATCCCGAACACCTTAGGCAGATCCCATATCGGTCGTGGACAGGAGTGATGTTGGGTTCATAAGTGAACCTTGGCCTTCCTAAACACAACGCGTTTTGGGGCCACACGCAAGGCAGGTTCTTGGAACTATGTGGTTAAGCGTGCTTGGGTGGGAGTAGTACCAGGATGGGGGTGACCCTCTGAGAATTCCTCGCCAGGTCGCCAGAAACAAATCCGTGCGGCTTAGGCCAAAGCGGACAATATTGTGTCGTGGTAAGGCGGGGTGTTACAGGTAATTAGGTGTCCTGATAACTTTAACATTTACAATGTAACAAAAGATCTTTTTTACTATAACGAGTCGTGCCAACAACATTCGATGTGTACTCTGGTCATCGAAGGTTTTGGATCTGACCTCTTAGTCGGGTGGTTGTGTAAGGGTTGAGCACAAGTAACAATAAAAATAAATGAAAATGAGGGGTGGAGTACTGGGCGTGTGCGATATAGACTTCACACATTTAATTTACTTATGAATAACACATGGGTGCTTATGGTTGAAATCCAATGGATTTAGGTGAATCCGATTCAATCTGATCATCCTATGAATGTTGAATATTGTCATGCAATCCAATCCAATTTATAATTGGATTAGATCGGTTCCATCCATTGGATATTACAATATATTTTGATACAATTTTTAACCAATTAGTCAACTATTTAAATCAATTACTCACATATTTTCTTAATTCATTAAAAACTACTACGTATAAATATCAACTAAATGAATATTATAAAATTTTAATAACTATGTATAATTATTAATTAGTATATTAGATGGTAGTTGGATAATAACTGGATGGGTAACTAGACAATTGTTAGATGATAATTGGATTGGATTAGTTCATTTTTATTGAATGTTGGACTGTCATCTGATAAACATAAATTTGACCTTATTTTTATATCAAATTACCTAACACATAAATGTTAATTAGATTCTTAATATTTTTTGAGTTAGTATTTAATTATTTGAAGGCATCTAATTTGAGAGAATTTGGGTCTTGTGTTTGTTGACAACAAACAAGTAAGCAACCAAAAAGAAAACAAATATACATGGAGGAGATAACTTTGCCAAGGCCCAATTACAAGAATTAAAAAGAGAAAAAGAAGCTATTTAAATTTGGGTTTCTTCATGGACAACCCAGAAAAGAAAACAAAGAAGTGTAAAAAAGGCCCAATTTAAAGAGCTTGGAGCTTCATCTCATGTCCAACAAGCAACTAACCAGGTTACAAGCATGTTCATCGGTTGCCCAAACTCGATCAAAGCACCGAGCGACATCTTTGCGAAAAAAACTCACCTTAAATCCCGCATTACACACTGTTCAATTGCAAATAGAGGAAGCCACGTCTTTTCAAGCGATTTTGGGGGATCAGGTATAAAATTCGTTTTAGAACTGTCGATATGGGGGAATCGAAAATTGGAATTGAAGTCAAGAGAAGAAGATGATTTTGGAGCTTTTGTTGATATTTCTTCATTTCCCTTAGGTATTTTTAGTTTGTAGGTTTAATTTTTGCTTTCGTTTTGTTACTTTTCTCAACCAAGCAATGGGTTTATAATCATTTGACTCGGATTGTGTTGAGACTTGTTGAATCTTCTCATATCATTCGATTTCCATTTAATTATGCAAACTTTTGTTAATCGTTTATCATTGTTAGGTTATCTATTTAAGTCGGTACCCTTGAATCGTTTAACCTAATTATGAATTGTTAGATAAAGTTGAGAATTCGTAATTGTTCTCAACTCTATTTTAGTAGCAAACAATACTTCAATTGATTGGGCGTGTGATTAATTTTAGTATTGTGTGTTTTCTTAATGTAGTCTAAATGGTCGGCATCCGATTATTGGCTAGGAATGGTATTGTCTAAGTCTAATGCAATCGACATTTGATTCTATGTTCGTAACTAGACTTAATTAGCTGATTAGGAACTAGTTTATTGAGTGTTTCTTGTTAATTCATTTCTACGGACAAACAGGGTAGCGGTGCGTATCGATGCTCATAGCAATTCTGGAATAAAATGAGAAAAATCATTTTATGAACAAGTGTATGATACACAGTTCGGTCAATGATTTACACTCATTGTTAGTTTATAACTAGTTGTTTTCGGTTTTAATTTCATGCTTAGTTTAGTATTTCAATCCAACCCCCCTCATTTTACATAAAGCGTAGAAGCTTGGCATCGGAGGATTCATCCCTGATTACCACTATTACAACTTAGGTTCTAATTTGAGGTAAATAGGACTTTATTATTTATCGGACTTGGTGATTGCTTTTACTTTATACGCTTTATTTTTGTTTATTTTTCTTTAGACTTCAATTTTTAGTTTTTATTGTAAGCTAATCGTGTACCTAATGCCAAGTGGTTTTTAAGTGTTTCTTATATTAATAATGGCGTATCATTCATATGATTAGGGGTCACGATACACCACCATGGAATGCGATCCAACTGAGGTACGTCTCTTTTCGCTTGAGGCGAAAATTTCCGACTTAACTGATATTGTGAAACAAATGATTAGTATAGAGGCTCCGTAAGTAGGAATGTTTCAGATACATCCTTACAATGCTCATCCAATGGACACATGCCCAACATTCCTCCCAACATCGAACCAACCTACACTTACGGGGAATTTCCATGCCTGAGCCAAGGTTCTTTTAACTCATACTCGAGCATCTACTATCTGGGTTGGCAAGACTATCAAAATCCAAGCGAGTATGAGTACGAGTATGGATGGCAAGAGCAATCATTCCCTAACTATGAACAAACACCA
The DNA here is from genome assembly GCA_036898165.1 of Silybum marianum. Lineage (NCBI taxonomy): Eukaryota > Viridiplantae > Streptophyta > Magnoliopsida > Asterales > Asteraceae > Silybum > Silybum marianum. The sequence goes on from CM072540.1 coordinate 18,508,606, forward strand.
CCAACAACACACTTCTCTTATGAGAACTCAGGTATGTCACTTGAAGGATGGTCCAATTAACAACCTTTAACATGGATTTGTATTCATTTCAGCAGGAAACATTCAAGTTCCCGCAGGAGAGAAGGGCAATAATTCAGGACCTAGATAATCAAATCAATAAGTACATATGTTTCCAAGTATGTGGGAAACTTAGGATGAAGAGCTATTATTGGTTGAAAAGTAGAAAACAGAGACCATCATCGAAGAACATGATGAAGAAGAAGTGGTCTTAGGTACATCTCATTCACATCGGCGACACCAAGGGTGAAGACGTTGAAATTTAGAATTCGATGGTGGTGACTTCTTTTCCTTTTGTTACGCTGATAGTTGATCTTATCAAATAGGAGGAGGATATGGAGTGTGTAGATACATGAGAAACCTTCACAAAGCTTGAAGAATCGATGGTTGAAGATAAGAAGATGATCCCAGGTGATGGTGCCTTTGTCGACCTACAAAGAGAAGTATCGCCATAATTCAAAGGCCCCATACTTGAAATCCGGATGGACATCAAGGCACCCCAACATGTAGAGAAGAAGCACGTATGGGGGATATGACGTTTGGACACCTGATAGTGTATAGAAGGCGTCTAGCCGAAGACGTAAAAGAAAGACGCTACATGGGAGACAACCCATGGGTTTTTAAATTTCTACATTTGGTTTTAGTCGTTTATTTCCTTTCTTAGTTTCCCTTATCTGTCTATATCTTTCAGGATTTCCTATCCCCAATACGGAGCTTAAATGGATGCACTCACCCCAGTTGCTAATACGTTGGAGGACTATTCACCAATTAGAAGAGTTTACTGTATCTACTTGTTCTTTTATTGCTTCGAGTGTCCTTTCCATTTTGCACACATTGAGGACAATATATGAACTAAGTGTAGGGTTGGGGTTATTTGCATGATTGTGGGTATATAAATTGTTTTAGGGGTAATTTTTTGCATTTTTTTGCCAAACATTTGTGCTTAAATGCGGGTCTTGTCCATCTTGGCAATGTGTTAGCATGTTTTTAACGGGCTTAAATTGTTGATGATGATGAGTTTGGATACTTTTATATCATGATTGAGCTTGATCGATAACACTTAGAGTAGATTAGTGGTAGTATACTGGTCAAGTTTAGACTATTGCTAATCTCTTGAGCTAGCTTTAACACCGTGAGACTTTGAGCCTATTTGACTAAACACTTTATATTAGTCACAAATCTATTTCTTGTGTGATTTCGTCATGCCTAGTTATGCATATCTAAAACTTGACTTGTCTCTCCTTAAGACTACATGGTATTTACATGCTAATAAATATGATAAAGGCCGTCGTTTACTCATTTTTATGTTAAACCATTAACTTAAAGCCTATCTTTTATGTTATTTTTTACCTTTTTGCACACCACTTTGAGCCTTAGCCTATTTCTTTTGTCACCCATATCATAAACCAATCCAAACACAACTCACCCGACTAATCACCAATGCAGTGATCCGGTATCCCAATGTGCATGAAAGTAGAATTTATATGCTGGGGAAAGAAAAAAAAATGAAAAGAAAAATCTATGAGAATATATATATATATATATATATGTCGTCGATAAAGTTATAAAGTAAGACGACAATTTTGACGATAAAGTTAAATAAAAGTGTTTCATCTCTATTCATTATCATCCAAAAGGGAAATGTACTTCAAAGATAGATACAAAAAGTTCGTTGTGGAATGAAATTTTCATAATCAAGTAAACCGGATTTCCGTTGGTGTAACGTCATTAGTCACTTTTTCCCAAAATAATCCATAGCTTACCCAAACCCTTGTTTTACGTTACATTCATAAAGACCTTTCGAATTATTTGCATGTATTTTATCCAAATAATGGAGAGTGAGAGATTTTTCAAGCTTATGGTAAATACATGCCAGTGTATTGACAATTTGAGCGATATACCTTGACCCAAGAGTGGATTGAGCGTCTTATTCTATTTTTCCTATTATGGAGAGTTCTTGAGATTAGTTTGTGTCTTTTTGATTAGGTATGTCCTATAATTGATGCTAAGTTGCAAATCTCGAGTTTACGATATGCTATATATATTGACATTTTTGTTTGAATCACTACTACAATACGTGCCCTTATATTATATCAATTCCTTGTATATTGTATCCATTCCATGAATATCCCTTTATTAGTTTCCTTAATTAGGTTGTAATCTTCTATTTATTAGGTTGTAAATCAATTGATCAATCATGGGAAAATGCCAATTTACATGGTATCAAAACATATTGTGTTTTTCCCCTCTCTGTTTACCGACTTTCGTTCCAGTTTGACCGTCCGCAATACCTCTCCCGATCAAGCTGCAAGGGGATGTTAATGTATATTATATCCATTTCTTATATATTGTATCCATTCCATGTATATCCTTTTATTGGTTTTCCTTAATTAGGTTGTTCTATTTATTGGGTTGTAAATCAATGGATCAACCATGGTGAAAATATCCATTTAATATAAAAGCTTATATATATATATACATATATGAAAGTTGAAATGCGAACTCAAATTTGGTTATGAACGTGAGAACAAATGAGAGCGTGATACGTATCAAAATAAGCAATATTCAGACTGAATATACAAAAGAATATTCAGTCTGGATATACAAAAGAGACTGAATATATACTATAATATTTTCTTTGAATGGGACACGTGTCGCACTCTAATATGTCCTCACGTTCACAACCAAATTTGAGTTCTCATTTGAACCCGCCCCTATATATATATATATGTATTTGTTTCACCACATATATTTATTTTATAACATGAAACCTTTATATGTATTTGTTTCACCATATATGAATAGTTTTTATGCATATTTTTGGATTCACTATGTGAATTCAAAAAAAAAATTCACATCTAATTATTTTATAAGATGAACCCAAACATATGTGAATCACTATATTAAATTATAGGTTTTGATGAAAAAAAATATGTAAAAAATTATTTTTATATCGGTTTTCACGAGTTTGTAATTTTTTTGTGGTTTTTATTTGATTATTACCCTATATATATATACTAGCAGGCGTACCCGCTGTAACGCAGCGGGATTTAAATGTTTCATCAACCCTAATTTCAGAAGTATCAAACTCTTTTAAGATATCAAATTGTTTATTGCTATGAACTTAGCGGCCGTTGTGATTGCTTATTTAAAACAACCAATGTTTTCTGTAAAAGTGCTTATCAACTTATGTGGTGACATATTAGAGTTTTATAAAATTGTTTGGATTAGCTTATGGCAGTATCACACTGGAATAAGTTAATAAGTTGTTTTTTAGGAGGTGTTTAGGATTGCTTATACATGTAAAAGGGTTAGAAAAAGGGTTAAAAGTCATAATGAGATTCTAATAAATTAGGAGTGTTTAACTTTTATCACCGATGTGAAATCGGTATAAACTTCTTCTTTTTTCCCAATCCAATACTCAAAATAATTTATTACCAGTACCGCACCGGAATAAGTCAATAAGTTATTTTTATAAACAATCCCAAACACCCCTTTATAAATCGTCATCCATTATTTTTACAAAACTCAAGTACAATCATAATTTAGAAAGAATAATTTGGATTTTTGTGAAGAGATTTGAAATCTTTAGTGCGACCGTTTAAATATATAACTTAAAGTATAAATGTAATTTTTAAAATTGATCCACTACGTAGTTATGATATTTATATTATTTAATAATATGATTTGATCAAAAAATATTCAATATTGGACTCATTTATAAGATGTCGATGAGACGATTATAATGGTATAATTTGTAAAAAAAAGAAACGTATTTTTTAAAACATTTTAGTTAATATACGATTATTTATGTTAATACGATAAGGGTATGAAATGAAAATGAAAAAAGAAAGTGATGTAAAGTAAATTAAATAACTTAATATAAGGGTGCAAAGTGTAATTTATAAATTAAAACTAATTTGATTTTTTCCATCATGTTTGAACGTGGAGGTTTTTTAGGGTGGTTAAGCTTCACAAACTTGTACCTTGTGTATAAAAACTTATATCTCTTAAAGATTCCAACTTAACCGTTTAGCATCCTTATATATATATAGTATAGATATATTAGATTGATAAAAAATCTTAAAAAAAATAAAAAACTAAGGAATACTTGATAACCAACCGTTCATCCGGATGATATACACATTTTCATACAACTAATTTCTAAGCAATTTGGCTTGTATGCCTTTGTACACAGCATGTACACCGGTACACATGCATAAAACGAAGAAACAACTTCAGTTATTTATGTGCTCATGTGCATGCCGTTAGATGAATAATTACTATGATGTTCGTTAGTTTTTCATTTATTTAAAGGATTTCCCCGTGAATCTCCCTCTATTTATTTATAAATCACCCAATTCATCATCCGTGCTAAAATCTCGGAGCTTCGAAGCCTGTAAAGTTTGAAATAAAGTGTTTGTACCATTTTGCTGATGATTTTGGTGTCCTCTTAAGGGTTGCATAATCAACGTGGTAAAGACCAAATCTTATTGTGTATCCGGATAGCCACTCGAAGTTGTCAAGCAAGGACCATGCAAAGTAACCTCTAACATCTGCTCCTTTCCTGATCCAAAAATTATATAATGTCAGAGTCTCGTGTCAGTTAAACTTGAATATTTTTCTTCTCGTTATACGTCGGAACACCTTTCTCTGAAGATAAATAGTTACTAGGGTTATTTTTTTTGGTAATCGTGTGGTTGCATCACCTCTCAAATTATCCTATAGAACTATGAAGATAAAAGCCAAAAAATCAGTTGCGGTGAGACGAGCTTCAAAACCAATTCGTCATCTTTATAAAGAGTAGTAAGCTAATAGGGTTCATGCAAATAACAGAGTTCTAAATGACGTGAGCTGTGGGGTGGCGGTGAGGCCAAACTTCAAACCTTAGGATTCATGGCGAGGCCACGACGTTTTTGAAGGAGTGACTTTAATGGGGCAAAATCTCTATATCATATATAATATTATATAAAAACTAGTAAATAAGCTATTAAAAACGTAAAAAAAAAAATCAAATATCGCGTTACAAAAGTTGCGGATTAGGCCATGGTGTGCGTCATAGGCTTAACATGGCGTCAGACACAAGCTTTTAGCCGTGACGCATCATGGCTTTGTTGCGGAGACCCTTTTAGAACAGTGGCAAATACCATGGTAATTAAAGTTATTTGAAACACTTGATATGGAAGGGTGTTTTAGACATTTTGACCACCAATCAGATAATTGTATTAACATGAATGTAGAGTTCTTTTTTTTTTGAAAAGGAGTGTAGAGTTAATTGTTGCATTTATCAGGGGTCAGAATGGCATACATATGGATTCACATACCTTACTGCCAAAAGCAAGGCATCCAAGTAGCTCTTCATGTATTCTACTCGTTTGTCATCATTGAGGAAATCATTGATTCTTGAATCAGGCTGGTTCAGCTCGCCAAAACCTACAAAATTCGCAGATTCCATTAACGAACCAGATGACTAATTAACGAGTGTTTGTGGGACCCACTCGGCAAAAGTACGAGTCTTTGTGGGACCCACCTCCTCTTGCTAGACCAGAGAAATATATATATATATACATATATAATAAAGAACTTCAACTCACTCACCATTCTCTGTGATGAACATTGGTGTATTATTGTATCTGTTCTTGAGATAAGTCACCGTCTTCTCCATTCCTTGAGGACATACATAAAGCCAATCCACTGCAGACTGCATAACCCAACCACAAAACTAATTAATAATTCACAACTCCTCCTACCTATATGGGAGAAATAGACACTACTAGAAAATTAACTATTTTCAACGGTACAAATTCTAGAGGGATTACTGACAGAACATTTTTCTACCAATTTTCAACGAATTTCCGTTGAAAATCTCTCACAAACATGCATTTTCAACCAAATTTTTTTTGACGAAAATGCATGTTTGTGAGAGATTTTCAATAGAAATTTGTTGAAATTCGTAGAAAATTTATGATTTGTCAATAATCCCTCTAAAATTCGTAGAAAATTTTCAACGACTGCCGAAAATACTCGATTTTCTAGTAGTGAGAGATTGGTAATCAAAATTACCATAAATTAATTCCGTTGATCAAAAAGCTATCATCATCTATTGTCCATCGTCATTTTCACATAAAAATTGATGGTATCAAATGTTTAAACCAAACGTACCTAACGTATACCACATGAAATGGGCTTTGTGTTCGCAAACATATATGACGTCGGCTCTACAAAGAGCAGAGTGTAAATTTTGTGTAGACACCTGACTTGTGAAAAGTGACACGAAGAAAGAGGAAGATATGACAAAGTTGTGACGTTTCTATATATTTGATAAATGCGGCAGGTTGAGGAAAATGGTAAAAAAAAAAAATGAAAAACTGTTATTTGGACATTATGTACATGCATGCATGTGCATACAAGTATTTCGGTAAACAATTTGTCCCATATGCACACATGCATAAAATGCACACGTGCATAAAAACTAAGAGTCAACTTCAATTACTTGTATGCACATGTGCATACCGTTGTTACTAAGGTGTTCCTCAATTTTTCATTTTTTGAGGTTTTATCCGGTTTAACAAATAGTCAATCAACTATAATTTTCATGGGATGCATGAAATGCTGATAGTCGATTCCGTCGACTTATGGAAATTGCAATAATTTCATTTTCAAAAACCTACAAATATCTATTTGCCAATCATTATCCTTGCATAAAAACTGATATCCTTTGAGTAAAGAAACAAACCAAACCGAATCAAACTGACCCAATATATCCCACTTGAAAGTAGGGGCCGGGGGATGAGATATACGCCGACCTGAACTCTACCTTAAAGAGTAAACGGTCTGGCTTGCGTGTGAGCAAACGTGTAGAAGGAACAAGGTCTAGCACAAATAGTCGATTGTCGTAAAGTTAATATTGGGAAAGAGGGGGAGGGGAAGAGGGTAAAGTTGAGAATTGCTTACAGATTCTCCTATGAGAACATCGTTCTTAAGAGCAGTTCTGAGATAATAACCCTCCGTCTTCGAAACACCAGGTCCTTGTTCACATGTCGAGTTTAAGCAGTCTTTTGCATAGAAACTTGTATAATGGTTAATGCCAATGAAGTCTAATAATCCATTCTTTAGCTTCTTCAAATAATCGTTTGAGAAATCGGGTAACAAAGATCCCAGAATATCTTTCATTTCTTCAGGATATTTTCCAAATATAATTGGGTCTAAGAACCTGCACATTAACAAATTAAATTAACTGGAGTTTGAAGCAAGTGCGTATGATAAATGATCAGAAACAATTTAGAACATGACATATTTTGGACCATACAAACTACTGATGGAACTGTGACCTCACCAATTCAGGTAGAAAGATTGAGCTCTCTGAGCAGCTAGTCTGTCTTGTGAGGAATTGCTGATGGGCTCATACCACACAGCATTCATAGCAATCCCAATACTGGCCTTCTGTTTCTCCTAAAAGCCACAGAAAATGGTTAAGCTCTTTTTCCGAGAAGACATGAAACCGAATACAAATTACCTGTTCCCAAACTCCAATAATTTCCCCTCTTTGCCCACCAATCAGACGCTGACCAGAGGCGGATCTCCCCTATACCTGGTCTCGCTCACCAAAGCGTACTTCGTTTCCCGGGGGGGGGGGGGGGGGGTGGTCGCAAAGGACCCCACAACCATAGAAATCAAAAGGTCTCTTGAAATCAACCAAAAACCAAAAAAGTCTCTTGAAATTAATCAAAAAAAAATGAAAAAGTCTTTCGAAATCGACAAAAACACTAAAAAATCCTTCGAAATTAAATCAACCAAAAAAAACCTTTAAAAATCACTCGAAATGGTGTAATTAGATTAAAAACAAGTTGAGCGACTTTGCAGACCTTTAGTCTACCTTAAAGGTGCACCCACTAGATGAAAATCCTGGATCCATCACTGCTCGTGCCATTATTTCATGGTTCGGGAGTAGCATAATTTTTTTATGTTCAGTGAGGGTGACAGCGTAATATTTGCTTGTGTGCCCCTATAGGCTATATTTCTTTAATCTAAACTTACAACATAATTCTATGATGGCCGAGTTGGTTTAAGTTAAATTAAACCACTTAAAAAGCGGTTAATTAAATCCCACAAGTTTACGGCAATTTTATTACTTACTTGTGTTGAGTAATTAAGGTTGGAGTACCTGATATTTGGTCTGATAGATGTCCACTGCTGCAGCATGGGATAGAATCATATTATGAGCTACGGTAAAAGGCTCCCTCTCAGAATCTCCAGCGCTACAATTCCCATACGAACCTGAGCACCGAGCTGGTGGGTACATCCCCGACCTATAACCACGTATGGCAACAACATTTGGTTCATTAAAGGTCACCCAATACTTGACTCGGTCCCCATAATATTTGAAACATATATGCGCGTAGTATGCAAAATCTTGCCTGCAAAATAGAAAAAAAGATGCTTATATATTCTTAAGACATGCTCAATAATGACAAGCTGCTACTTACTGCACTTGTGGACTTAGCCAACCACCATATCTATCGTCAAGTTCCTGAGGTATATCGTAATGAGTCAATGACACAAATGGTTGGATTCCTGAAAGGAAAATACAGAATGGGTCGAATTTTGAATTTGAAAGAATACTAGCTAGATTGAACTTCCATAAATCAGAAATTGGAGTTTTTAATAATTAAGGAAATATATGGTACCTTTTGCTATGAGGGCATTGATGAGCTTATCATAATGCCTTATTCCAGCCATGTTCACAGTTCCAAACCTTCCCTCTAATGAAAGAAACAAACGAATAATCAACAAGTCACTTGATAAATATTGTATGCACAATCTCAATAGCAATTAAAAAGCAGAAAAAAAATAAACCAAACCAAACCAAACCTAACCAAACCAAACCAATCCATTAAATTAATCTCACACACAGGTAGGATCTAGGGGGATCTAGGGGTAAGATGTGCACAGAGGCAGAACACAAGCTTTCTAACTCCAGGACTGAGCCCATTCTTTTTACGTGTCATACAAACGCGTCTAATTTGTTGCATATGTAATAGATTTATTTAAAAAATCACGAGAAATACACTTTTCAAAATAGTAACATATTAAAACACTATAAACTTGTTCATGAGAGTGGAATTCGTCGATCTTTTACAGCTCAAAGTGAATTCTTACACAACTTTCTCCAAACTAAATTTTTCAATAAAATTTCTTTCAATAAGCACGCAAGACTCATTAATCCAAAACCTGACTATCATTTGATGGACTAGTTAAGTAAACGGTAAAAGTAAATAAAGAATAACTAATATTTTGGTTTCATGATTTAACATTTTCTTTTATTAAAGGTTAATTCATATTAAGGTTTAAAAAAGTTTATATTTTGGCCATTGTCTATATATTAGAAATTACCAAAGAAAACCTAGAAAATATTAAGTGTATAAAATGGTATATAATATATCAACATATTTGACTTAGGGGTCCTCTGATTTTGGTCATCAAAATGGATTGTTGGTAACCGTTGTCCGTTTTTACCCGATAAGCACTTTTCGGGTAAGACCGTTAGGGGGGTTTGGTTTGCAGGATTTCACGGGCCGAAGGAATTTGATTAATCAATTATATACACATGACCAAATTCCATTCATGCGTTTGGTTCACCTTTGGAATGAAATTGAATTTCACACATTCCACCATTCATGGATTTGGTCATTCCATCACAATTAAGAAAAAAAACAATTCCATTCCATCCTATTTTCTCAACAAAAAAAAAACAAACATAAACCCATTGTACATTCTTAATTTTGTTAAAGTTTGTTTATATTTTTCTATGATCAGGGGCTTAGGGTTTACTTATATCTTATCATGCTTTGGGATGCTAGTTCTTTGTTAGTGATATATCAGATAACGATGAATCTAACAACAAATATCAAGAATCACATCAATAAATCTTCAAATTGTATGTATATTGATGAATATTCTCTCTCTCTACAATTCTCTCTCTAGATTCTGTCTCTAGATCTATACAAGATACGAAAGCGACAAATCTCTCAAGTGTGTTACTATCAAAGTACATTAAGATGGGTATTTATACCCCTATTCTATTACAAAGATAAACTACAATTAAACTCTTGTTGACTTTGTTGACTTCAAGCTTTGATTTTGTCGTCTTTAATATTGTAATATCGGATACAAAATATTTATACCTAACAATATTCATTCATAAATTTTAGAGCTTCAAATTCTTTTGTTTTTATATAATTTCATTCTAGATTCTTGTTCCTTTACTGTTACTATATAAACCATATATAACAAGTGGGCATTAGGAAGAAGCTAAAAGTGGACTTGGAAGGTGCATGGGCCGACTTAAAAATCCAAGTAAAATGTATTTGTTTATAAAACTAAAATGGGGGGCCATTCCCCCCTCCCCCACATAGCCCCTCTTATGATCCGCCACTGGATGTACACAAACTTTCCCTAACAATCAAATTTTACATAAATGAAAACGCCTCTCTCTCTCTCTCTCTCTCTCTCGCCATACATGTTCATGTATGAGAACGCCACCACGAGATTTGCAATATATTTGAGTGTGTTATGTTAGACGGTGATTCTGTCTTGGTCATGAGTTGACCGAGTTTGGTGGAGAATAATGGGTGGTGGGTTACCTATAGTCTAGGAGTACGTGGCTTATTGTTTCCGTTGTTTTTGTTTCAAGTTTATTAGGGTTATTTTGCAGATTTAAATAGTAGTAGAAGTCTTATTTTTCATGTGTAAATTTTGATATTTCAGTTGAGACATAAATCCCAGAAAATTGCCCCAACACTGAGTCTTCTGTTTGATTTTACTTTACGTATTTAGAGTGTGTTTTTGCTACTGTGCAGACCTGGTTCCAACAGTTGGTATCAGAGCAAGGTTCAAGCCCAAATATCTCAAACTAGAAGACATGCGATCGTAACACAGCAGGGAAAGGAAGGCGGTGCAGGACTGATTTAGTGCCCGATGTTAACATCGACGAACTACACCACTTGGGCGATAAAAATGGAGGCCATTATGAATGGATACCCATGGGATATGGGAGTCCATTGAACCACATACCGGAGTGGTTGTGGATGAGAATAAGAACAAGTTGGCTCGAGCCTTCATCTTCCAAGCGGTATCGGAAGACATCCTGTTGCAAATAGCAAAGAAGAAGACAACAAATGAGGTATTGGAATCCTTAAAAACGAGGTATCTGTGTGTTGATCGTGTACAGAAGGCAAAACTACACACTCTCAAAAGCGATTTCGAGGCCCTACGGATCAAAGACGGGGAGTCCATAGATGAGTTTACGGAAAAATTGAGCAGAATGATCTCAAAGTTTAGTAGCCTTGGTGAAACCCTCGAAGACAACATATTGGTGAGAAAATTACTTGACTCACTCCCGGAAAAATATCTGCAGTTGGTAGCGTCTATCGAGCAGTACTCAGATGTGGATGACATGCCATTTGAAGAAGCGACCGGTAGGCTTAAGGCCTATAAGGACCGACTAAGGCAACGTATTGGTAATACGAGTGGGGAAACGAGTTTGTTACTCGGCCGAATGGAAAGCCAATCCAGTTATAGGTTTTCCGAGGAGGTTCTTCAACAGGTGGTAGAGGACGTAACTCGTCACACCTTGGTAGAGGGGGTCGATTCGATGGTCGAGGCAGAGGAAGTATACGTAGCAAAGGTGGTCGTGGCAGTGTCACAGCATCTCATGACTCGAATGACAATCATCTCAGAGGCAAAGACAAGAGTCATATAAGGTGTTCCAATTGTGACGAGTATGGTCATTTCGCATCCAAGTGTAAGGCCTAAAGGAGAGACGAGATGAAGCCAACTTAACCCAAACACAAGATGAAGACCAACATTGTTTCTGAGTGTTTATGGTGAGAAGGCAGACAACATGGTGTTGCTAAACAAAGACAAAATGTTTCCATCACTGAATTGCAACGACGAAAATACTTGGTACCTAGATATGGTGCAAGTAATCACATGACTGGTGTACGAAGCTTCTTCACTGAACTTGATTAGAACGTAACAGGATAGGCATGGTTTGGTGATGGTTCTAAAGTTAAAATTTCAAGGAAGGAGTCGATCTTGCTCCAGTGCAAGAACGGTGAACAACAACTTATTTTTGAAATGTATTTCATTCCAGCATTACATAGCAACATATTGAGTCTTGGAGAGATGGCCGAAATTGGGTACAAAGTTGAAATGTTGCAAGAGTACTTGAGAGTACATGATGAAGATGGTCGGTTAGTCATGAAGGTACAACGATCTAAGAACCTCTTGTACACAATAACTCTTCATACAACTCAGCCCGTGTGTCATTAAGCCCAGACCTAAGAAATGAAATTAGATGCCGATTTCATTCCAGTAGTACTCGATGAAGCTTGGTTGTGGCACGCAATATTGGGCTACATAAACTTCCAGGTCATAGAATTGATGGTGCGGAGAGATTCGGTATGAGGAGTACCAAATATAAAACATCCCACACAAGTCTACGAGGGGTGCATGGTTGCGAAGCAAACTCGACAACCTTTTCCGAAAGTAGCACAGTGGCGTGAAAGTAATCTTCTTGAATTGGTACATGCTGATTTATGTGGTCCAATATCCCCACCAACCATGGCAGGTAATCGTTATTTTATGTTGATTGTTGATGATTATAGCCGATATATGTGGGTTTATATGATCAAGTTGAAAGATGAAGCTTTTGTATTTTTCAAAAGGTTTAAAGCGCAGGTTGAGAATGAAAGTTCTCTAAAGTAGAAAGCCTTACGAATCGATCGAGGGGGAGAGTTCACCTCCAAACAGTTTGCTGGTTTTTGTAAACAGGAAGGAATCAACAGACAACTAACGGGTCCGTACTCACCTCAACAAAATGGTGTCCATTCTTGAAGCTACGAGATCATTGTTGAAAACAATGGGTGTACCAGATATATTACGGGGAGAAGTTGTTCGACATGCCGTGTATATCTTGAATCAAACTCCAACGAAAAGGGTGAAGGATATGACCCCGTACGAAGGTTGGAAGGGAAGTAAATCCACACTTTAGCACTTGAAAATATTCGGGTGTGTCGGACACGTAAAGAAACCGGAAAATCAGTCTACAAAACTCAGTAATCGCAACACATCAATGGTGTACTTTAGGTGTCGAGCCAGGGAGTAAGGCTTATCACATGATTAATCCTAGAGAGAACAAAGTGGTGTAACCCGGGATGTCATTTTCGAAGAAAAGGTCAAGTGGAATTGGGTTGTGGACCAAGACTGTGAGCCCACAACGAAACCAGAATGGATCAAGGTGCCAATTGATTTTGCAGTAGAGGAAGAAACACAAGACCAATCTCCAATTGGCGAGGAAGAAGGAAGTCCTACTCCTCAATTTGATTCAAACCCACCGACACCATAGTCGATTTCAACAGCATCCGGTACCGGTAGTACTACATGTGGTCCATCAAATTCATCTCCAAACTCAGGGTTTACATCGATCGCATCTTTTGGAGATAGCCAAAACGTGAGTCCCTCAATGTATGATCACATATCTGTTAGAAGTTGAACAAGAAGAGTTGTTGCTTACTAGAGATGAACCCACAACATACTCGGAAGCAACGTGTGATCGAGACTGGCAAGATGCGAAATCGAGAAGAATCATACATGGAGTTTGACTACTCTACCTCGTGGACACAGGACCATTGGATTGAAGTGGGTATTCAAATTAAAAAAGGATGCAATTGGTAATGTAACGAACCACAAAGCCCGGTTGGTCATGAAGGGATACGTGCAGCGAAAGGGGGTTGATTTCGATGAAGTTTTCGCACCGGTGGCATGTTTAGAGACCATTGGAAGGTCTACCACCTCGATGTAACGTCAGCCTTCTTAAACGACGATTCCATGAGAAGGTGTATGTTTCACAGCCTGATGGGCAGGGCTGTTCCTGACATTTTTTGGGCCCTGGGCGAGATGTAAAAAGGGGCCCTTGTTATGTATGAACTTTTTTTAATACATTGTTTTTTTGAAGTATATAATATTTACATACTACAAATGAAATAAATAAACCTACACACTCTCCTTACCTTTGGTGAAGTTTGAACCCCTGACCTCCTAGGAAGCCAAAGGATATGATACCGCTAGGCCAAATGCTTATTGGGTAATAAGGAATCAATAATGTAAGAAAAAACATTTTTACTTTTGAAATTATAAATATAGACATAAGTTGGATCGTCTCATATGGTTGATAATTTTTTTCAAAGGCAAAAGTTTTCTTAGTTAATAATAATAAATCTACTATATTTTTAAAACAACATTGAATTCATGCGGATGAAATAATCAAAAACAATAGTGGGAGATGAATTATAGAGAATATATTAATGTTGTCTGGGCAAGGTAGTTTTATATTTTTATAGATAAAAAGCTTAGAGAAAAAAAAGCTTAAGAGAAACAATAAATAATACTATAAAATTAACAACCAATTAATTTTTTTACATGTTTCCTCTTCAATATAATTAGTTGATACATGTTTGGGCCTTTAATATAATGCTATTTTTTGGATCATATTAGATACTAAAAGACATTGTGTCGTTAATTTTTTTGAACCACTACTATATATTATATAGTAAACATGAAAAAAATCGGGCCCCTATTTCTCTTGGGCCCTGGGCGTACGCCCGACTCGCCCTCCCCCAGGGACGACACTGCTGATGGGTTTCCAATTGCAGGAAAAGAGCACATGGTTTATCGATTAAACAAAGCCCTTTACGGGTTACGACAGGCTCCAAGGGAGTGGAACATTCAGCTTCACAGAACACTTAAGGAGTTGGGCTGTCAAAGGTGTCCTCAAGAACAGGCAGTTTACAAGCTTCAAAGGGCAAATATGATGTTGATAGTCGGCATTTATGTTGATGATCTGATCGTGACAAGTACAAGTGACGATCAAGTGGCATTTTTAAGAAACAAATGCAGAGAGTATTTGATATGAGTGACATGGGGAAGCTGTCCTACTACCTTGGGATCGAGGTTCAATGAGGTAGGAACAAAATCACGATCGGTCAAGCTAGGTACGCGAGAAAGATACTACAAACAGCTGGAATGGCTGATTGCAACCCCTCGAAGTGCCCTGTGGAACCAAAGCTCGTCTTTCAAAGGACGAGAAAGTGGTGCCAGTGAACGCCACGGAATACCGGCGTCTTATTGGAAGTTTACAATACCTGATACGTACGAGACCAGACCTTGGTGGTTGGAGTAGTCGGCAGATACATGGAGTCACCGAGGGAGAGTCATCTCAAAGTAGTAAAGCATATTTTAAGATATATCAAGGGGACGGTTAACCATGGTCTGGTATATCGACAAGGAGGAAACGGGGAACAAGTTGGCTATAGCGACAACAACTATGGTATGGACCAGGATGATGGTAAAGGCATAACCGGAATGGCATTTTATTTCTCAGGTAATTTAATCATTTAGTGTTCATAAAAACAACATATAATAGCGTTGTGTTCCTGTGAATCGTAGTTTATGGCCACAACTTCGGCAGCATGCCAAGCATTGTGGCTGAGAGGTTTGTTGCAAGATTTGATCAGCTGTGAAGTCAAAGGAGTCGAGTTGTATGTGGATAAAAAATCTGCAATCGAGCTCATAAAAAATCCAGTGTTCCACGGGACGAGCAAACACATCGACAACCGTTACCACTTCATCCGTGAATGTGTAGAAAAGGAATTGATTTGTGTAAAGCATATCAGTGGAGAAGAACATAGGGCTGATATTCTGACCAAAGCATTGCCACGAGTGAAGTTTACCGAGATGAAAGATCTTTTGGGAGTTGAAAAGCTTGAAGGCACAAATCAGAATTAAAGGGGAGAAGTGTTAGACAGTAATTCCGACTTGGTCATGAGTTGACCGAGTTTGGTGGAGAATAATGGGTAGTGGGTTACCTATAGTCTAGGAGTACGTGGCTTATTGTTTCCGTTGTTTTTGTTTCAAGTTTATTAGGTTTGTTTTGCAAATTTAAATGGTGGTAGAAGTTATTTTTCATGTTTAAGTTTTGATATTTCAGTTGAGAAATAAATCCCAGAAAATTGCCCCAACAATGAGTCTTCTGTTTGATTTTACTTTACGTATTTAGAGTGTGTTTTTGCTACTATGAAGACCTAGTTCCAATACGTTATTGTACAGGTTATAATTTATAATGTTTACTCCAAAAAGTGGAAGCTAAGAGAACAGTAGTAACTTACTAGGTAAAATTCTAGCCCATGATATGGAGAAGCGATAGGTATTTAATCCAATGTATTCCATAAGCTCAATATCGTCCTGTATTATCATAAAGACACAAGATTAGCACATGTTCATGGAAACAACTTTGTCTAGATCCATCCTACCTTAGGCTAGAGGTAAAGTATACATATATCATACCTTTGTATGGGATTTACCGGTTTGGTTTTATTTACACAAGATTATCACACAAATTCTAGTACTAGAGAAAAATAGAACACAGTAAAATTAAAGTAAAATATAAAATAAAAATAGCTCTTTAAAATTGGATTAGCATTCATTATGTTGAATGCCAAGTAAATTGACCAATGAGTGATACAAGTTTTGAGTCCAATATTATTAATGACCAAGTCACCATATGTCGAACAATTATGATCAACTTGTGAACTCATTCTATTTTCAGTTTCTTATATTTACTAAGTTCTGTTTATCAAACACTTACCTGATAAGCGCTAATTCAACACTATGATTTACTTATTAAGTAAGACCGTTTCCACAAAAACAACATTGTACATAACAATTTACCCGGTAAGCGATTACCATAGTAAGAGTCCTCGCCCTCACTTACCGGGTAAAAGGTCCCTGCCTCGCTCTTATTGGGTAAGATTCTTCGTTCTTACCATATTCATCCGGTACGATAAAGTGACTTGGTAAACGCTTACTCTGGTAAATTTTGATAAACGGCCCCTAAGTGGATCTAAGCATGTATTCTCACATATATTCCCAACTAACAAATTGTAAATCTGAAGGTGTGGTTATCTTGAAATTGTTCACTATTTTAGACAGTAAGAAAGAATAAACGTATCGTCAACCGTACAGCTAGCCTCATGCTTTAAGTAGCAACATGACAAAAACAATAATGAAAAATAATTAATGGTCAATTATCAAGGACGTGAGGCACTCCATAATTTATAGATCTGTGGGGATTATAAAATATTGAAATGTTCTAGAATAAATGATAACTTTTGGAGCTATTCAAGCCATCAAGGAAGGTATGAAATTGCAGTAGAAAAGTGATAACATGGTCCCCTTCTTATTTCATGGGCCACAACATATCTTCTTCTGATGCACCCCATTACAACCACTACATATACAATGCCAAAATGCAAAAGAAGCAACCAAAACAACAACAAACAAATTAATATCTGCATGCTGTCTTCTTCAGTAGATCTTGTAAGTGCTCTAAAAAGCTTTAAAGTGCTACGCACTTTAGTGACTTTCAGCTTAATTGTTTAAGCAAGAACTGAATGTATGCATCAGTGGTTCATTTATATATTAAAAACATACTTTTGTTAGATTTGTTAAACATACGAGAATAAAAACTTATTACCGTCCTTTTGCAAGAATATAACATATCAACAGCCAAAGCATACGAATACGAAAAAGAAAAAGAAAACAAGAATGTATTCTCTCGCCACTACGTAATCTTTTATTCGGTTGGGATAAAAATTGTTGAAATAAATTGAATCACATATAGAAGAAGAAAAAGTGTAACATTCCAATTTCCAAGTGATAATTTTATTTCTTTCAAAAAACATTGAAGAGCAAGCATGTGAATACAGAATTTTTCAGGTGTATCTAATCACTACTATCTGCAAGTATTTTTCTACAGAATTTGCTTCAATTGTCTGTATAGACTTCATTTAGAAGTCACTGTTTTTGTCTTACCAAAGAGGTGCATTTTTGACTTTATATAATGGAGATAAAGGGAATGATTTGGAAAGAAATGGTGTGCAATGTCGAGTTCTTTCAGGAGAAAAAAAGTAAGAAAAAGTTACGCTTTCTACTCCTTTCTCTTCCTGATCTCCAAACTGGAGAACATAGTGTTATAGTGAAACCACGAAGCAGTAAAGCCGTAAAGGTATGTACGTACAAGATACAGGTGATAATGATCGACAGAAATATCTCCATTAGAACCATCAGCAATATTTCCTGTAAAAAGATACAAAAAGATGCAAATATTAACGGAAGGAACGAGTTTTGAAGAGAAAGTTACAACAGAGAGATAAGTTTAATTACCAGGTTTATGTGAGAAAACATCCCAATTACTGAGACCTTTCCCATCAGTAAGGTAAGCTCCTTCGAACTGCAAGCAAGTAACGAATCCGTAAAAAAAAAAGATTAAAAAGAAAATTAAAAAAAACATGCTAAACATGCATGATGGTAAACAGATCAACCTGATAAGAAGAAGATGCTGTTCCAAACAAGAAGTTTCTTGGAAATGAAGATGAACTGGAATTGGCTCCTAAAATGGTAATGAATTCGCTCGATGCTGTAAAAATCAATGAATATGCCTCAAGAACAACGAGCAAAAACAAATTTATAGAATATCCCATGAAAAATGTTGAAAGATGGAACTATAGACAAGTTATAAACTACGGAACTATGCAAAACTAAGGGGCGAGTAAGAAAGTTTGTATTTTAAAAGATGTTACAGGTTTTTATATATAGGAAAACATTAAGCGTAGAAAACAAGTATGCAGTCAGTATCTTGTACAGTTCCCATAATGTACACATACCATTTGTTCATTTGTCCATTTGACGTGCAGGAGATGTGACTCAACAAATCGAACCGAAAGAAAGACGAAAGTTAAAATAAATTGCACATAAATCTTTTCACACATGCATTTAATCTATCCCTTTCTTGAAAGGAAAAAACAATAATGCATTTAATCATTCCATTTCTACGGTAATTACAAACTTGCTAGTTTATGATCATAACATAGTAAGGTCAGTTTTTCTTTGGTTTGCATGGAAGATTGGAGAGAAAAGTCAAATTTTCTTTTGTAATTTTGTTCTGTCAGTGTCATAATCATTAATAAATATGATGTTTAAATCACTAGAGATTTTCTTCATAATAAACATAAACATCATACAATATCATGTCTCTGTTGACTACAAAGAAAAAGAGAGAGATGAAATAAATAATAATACTCATAAAGATGAAGGCATTTCTGGGTCCAATAAATCAATTGGTAGATTATTGATGTCAAATCCATTGGAAGGCTACTCAAATAAAGTACCAACCAAAACCATAAGGTTGATGTCCGAATGGTTTGAACTTAGACTTCAAAGGTAAAAAGTGTTTAGATGTCCCAGGTTCGAATCCAAAGAGGAATAAAAATCCCCTGACACACGAAGGTTCTAATGCGGTGATTCCGGGCTACCCGCGAAGGGTGGTTGTCTTGGGATTCAGGGGCGGAGCTAGAATTTTAGGTTGGAGGGATCCAGACGTTCGTTTACAACATTTTCTTTTCGCTTCAAAAAATTAAATTGTTACTTCACTTCTTTGCTCATGATTCAACTTAAAATAATAAGAAATTAAGAAGTCATCTTTCAATGTAAACAAATTTACAATTTACATGTTATTCAAATTTTAAAATTAATTATCATCCTCAACATCAATATGGGCATTCAACTAAACTTGGTTTGAGAATCTTACAATAAAAACTACTAAATGAAAAACTTTTGCCTACGAACTTTTCCTTGAGAAATTTGTTGCTAAAGGGTGATTGGTCACAAAGTTGTTACAAAAGTTGATGGGTAATTCAAATCAGTGACAGATTACCTAGGGATTTTCTGGATAATCCATTAGTATTTTATTGAAAAACATTAGATTCTACCATACGGTCCATACCATTGGTATTTTCTGGGTGATTCGTGGTTAACAACGATGAAAATTTCATTGGATGCTTTTTATGGGTAAAATCATTTATTTTATAATGAAAACTTAAACATATAAAAGTAAATATTTATACAATTTATAATTGCATGTAAATAATTGCATTCAAGTATAAAGTATTCAATTAAACTAGTTAAACATAGTTCTAGTAATTATATTTAATTTGGAGTTTTATTATTCGTCTCAAGAAAAGAAAAAAGAAAAATTAAAGAATGATTATTAACTTATTTACTTGAAGAAATAATCATGTAGAGTGTGGAGAGTTGTTCATAGGTGTAAAGTCTTAGAATTACAAATAGTGATCTAGGTCAAAATCTTGGATGGGGCTAGCTATGTTAATTTGGTTCTTTTTTATATTTCTTTCATATATTACATAAGGATTGGATAGCGGGTTGGATATCCAGGTTAATAAAAAAAATACTAACCACAACACTTAATTTAGTTCCTAGGGTGTCGCTATATATGCACACTTATTTACATCAAATTAAATGGTACATTGAAAATGATAAAAAGAAGTTTTGACGTTGATTAGTGGTGTATTTACCGCTATAAATAAATTAATTACTTATAACAACTAGGCACATTCCTCATTTAAAACCTAACAACAACATGGTTGTGCTTCTTTTTTTAGTCTTGTGACAAAATAAAATGGAACCTCAAAGTTAATTTTGTATCTAGAGAATTCCTTCGAGATGGAAGCCCCTTTTTATAATCCTTCCATGAAAGTTATTAAAGAAATACAAACAAGTCACTCTTACAAATAATTCAAAGTTTTGTGAATTTTCCTCCGTCCATGTCCCTTTCAATATTTTAGATCGATTTGACACTCCATAGTTGGCATGAAAGACATTACAACTTCAACTACATGATCAGTACCACACTTGAAAAAGAAATGATACTCAAAGTTAGAGTGCTGGACCAGCATGGTGCCGACTTTGCATCATCACCTCACCACATTAATTAACCGGTCATCACTCGCTTATACCATACAATTGTTGCTCCAATGTTCAACTTTCACAGATCAATGTGTAGAGCCTATATAAAATCAAAAGGTATGATTACAACTACTATATTCGACTATCAAAATTCGGATGCCTTTTGGAAAGCCTAGATAGAGTATCACTACAAAAAAAAATTGACTTTCACCCACAAAAAATACCCAAGGAAATATCCTTGGGTGATTACCACACGGATCATGCAGGAAATACTAATGATTCCGGTAAAATCCGATGTTTTCAACAAAATACCAACGGATTAACCACCAACTTTTGTGATGGTTTTGTAACGAATCATCCTTTAACGACGGATTTCCCAGGGAAATGGTTGTAGGTGCAAATCTTCCATTTTAGTAGTATATGGAAGAAAAAAAGGTATATTAAGATATATAACCTTAAATGATATTTTATATTAAATCCATGATCTTCACAAGTATAAAGCCATTTTTTCTTTCATAGGCTAGGAGATCATGGATTTAAAAAAATTCTCATTTAAGGTTTTTTTAAAGGAAAATCTCATTTAAGGTGTTCTTTAAAGGAAAATCTCATTTGAGGCTAAATGTCCCAGAAAAAAAACACCCTAAATTTGATTGCAATCTCATTCAGCCTTTTTTATTTTCTCATCAGCAATTGATCGTTTACGTATTTGATGTGATATTTGCAATTTCGAATCACACAACTAACATTCTTAATTTGCATATCATTTGAATTCAATAGGGAATCGAGTAGCGAATATCCAAGGACGTAAACACGTACGGAGTGTCGTTTAAAGAGATGTAGTGAGTTGTCGACAGATTAGGCAGTAGAACCGCGAAATTCGGCTTGGTGACGACGACGGCGATTCGTTGGCGGTCACAATTGTTCCTCTGTTTTTCACCTGTTAAACTATTTGCAAAAAGCAACTCTTAACTTTATTTTTTTAACATAACTATTTTAATTAGCCGGTATTTTGTCAAAATTTAGGATTAAAAAAATCAGGATGGACGGAAGTCTTAGTTGATATGGTTCTTTTAGGTTGTTGTTTGGTATATGGGACATAATAGGATAAGTGGGACAGAATAGGATAAGACAAAACTAACTATCATGTGGCAATATTGTACAGGACAAAAGAACAAAACTCAGTGTCATGAGGCGATATTGGACACGACAAAAACTCACCATCCCACGCTTGGTTTGACATGGAACGGGGATAAGCTAGAACTGAGACTGGATGGGACAAGGTGGGACAATTTTTTTTTTTGTTCCACCTATTTGGGATAAAGATGCGATAGAAACTAAAAAAATATCAATCTACCCTCATTTGTTATACCCCTATTATGGTATTTGTTTCAATGGTAACCACAACCCATTTTTGCAGCTGTCCACCATTACTACAATGTCCACCCCCACCTCCGCAACCACTGTGAGCCACCTCCATCATAACCACCACCACCACCATCGACTACCAATACCACCAACCATTGCCACTTTACCTTCAACACATCGGTTACAACTACCTCCTTAATCATTGTCGGTAGCCACCACCACCACCATTGTCTACCATTTTCATATCTTCTACAATCACCGTCGTCAACCAACCACCATTGCCTCTACCTCCCGCACCATTGTCATTGCAACAACCTCCACCACACCTCTTGTCCACCATCTTTATATCCTCCATAGTCATCGTTCTCCACCACCAGCGGCTCCCACAACCACCTCTACCTCCACCACATCAACCACAACTACATTTATCCACCGGTGTTCACCATCTTCAATCCTCCAGAGTCACGATCATCACCAGACCACCTTCTCTACCGCCACCGCCTCTAACCTCACCACCATTGTCGCTGCAACAACCTTCAATGTATCTTTGTCAGTTATAAGGATCTTCCACACCGAATAAAACATGGTTTAAACTTACGAATCGGATTTTTTTCGAACTATCATTACTTATATAAAACTCTTCGTTCAAATTCGGTACTATTATATATGTATCTGAAAATTGTATAAAAATGTTTATAAATTTAAATGGTTTAAATATTTACTTGATTTGTGTCATTTAAAACTATTATACGATATATAAAATCGTTAAATCGTTAAATGAATTTTTGGGATAACTTGTCTAGTTCTGTAATATCTAGCACTAGTCGTACTAAACACCAACAAACAACTTGTCTTGTAATTATTTAAGTGGTCACTTGATTTGTGTCATTTATTAACTGTTATATGATATACATAAAATCGTCAAACGATTTTTTTTGTAACTTGTCTAGTTCTGTCTTATCCAACACTAGTCGTACCATACACCAGATAGAGAACTTGTCTTGTCTAGTCTTGTCTAGTCCAATCCCGCCTTCTTGTCCTCTTGTCTTGTTTAGTCATGTCACATAACGTCTATATACCAAACGCTACCTTAGAGAAGAGAATGAAATAAATAATTATTTTAAAAAAACATTCCGAACATTCATTTAATTGTAACACATATTCATAAAAAATATCGTAAATTATGGATTTGGTCTTGTGCGCTTTGATTTTTTATTTTCAGACTAGGGTTCATATGGTATGTTTAAGATGGATTTGATCCTTTTAGTTTTCAATTTGTTACGGTCATGGTATCTATGACTAACACTGTTAAAATAAATTTGTTAAATCAATGGTCATTTTAGTGTTTTTGCTTCTTTTTTTTGTTCACATAACCCTCCCCCCCACAAATTATGATTTCTGGCGGATTTGTATTTTCCTACGGATCTTGCTGCTAGAAATCCATCGGAATTTTCTTTTGATATTTTCTAATTTCCTCGAGTTAATTACCGGGGGGTTAAGAAATATGATTAATTTTCCGACGGATTTTCAGCGGTAATAAAATTTAATTTTTTCCTCTTACTTTAAAAAGAATTGTTTTTACTTTTTTTAAATTAAAAAATAAATTACCGACAGAAATTCGGCCGGTAATTTTATCTTTAAAATAGTTTTTTCTTATTTAAAATATAATTGTTTTTTATTTAAAAAAATAAAAATAGATTACTAACAGATATTCTGTCGAAAATCTGTCGGTAATTTAATTACAATGAATTATTTTTTTTAAATTAAATTTTACTGACGAATTATCCGCCACAGTTGGTAAATCTAGATTTTTTATCAAAAGAATAATTGAAAACTGATATTCATTTTATTCAATTTTGCTTATATAAATACATATTTATATGATATATATTAAATCAATGGTCATTTTAGTGTATTTGCTTTTTTTTATTTTGTTCCCATGGAAAAAACAATAGTGAATAATAATCAAATAAGAACCATAAATATATCATAAACATATGAGAATCAAGATAAAAATATTTTTTACATGATTTTTTTCATCAAAAAGTATGATTTAACATATTATTTCATATATGTTTGTGTTCATCTACTAAGATGAAAAATACATGTAAAAATGGAAAAAATTACATGTTTTTTTTGTTCACCTAGTGAAATGAAAAATACACGTAAATTGATTAATGTGGTTAAACAAATACGTATGACACTATCTTATTATGAAGCAAACATATGTAAAACAATATCTTAAATCCTAGAATTTGATAAAAAATATCATGTAATTTTTTTTATCGGTTCTTACAGGTATATAATCTTTTTGAATTACCCACTAACAATTTGGCCACCAGTTTTTATGACGGTTTTATCACGAATTATCTTTTAGCGACATATTTTTCAGGGAAAATATCGCAGGGAAAAGTCTTTCATTTACTAATGATATATGTACAATATTATAAAGCATTTTACAAAAACACTTAAAACCCATTTTTTATGCATACAGTATTGTATATTGATGCATATTACTTAAAGTTAATAATTACAAGTAGATTGTGCGTAAATACAACTTATTAAGCTCCATGTTTGAATTTTTGTAACTAAGTGCAGATAAACATTATTAAATACAAGATAAACATCTCAGTTTAAATATAAAAATCTAAATAATCTAAAAAAGTTTGGATAATTATTGAGTTATAACAGAATACTTAGTTATTATCATTAGGGGTAAGCATCGGAACCGGGTATCCGCCTTTAAAACCGGAACCGCTTCGGAACTGCCGGTTCCGGAACCGGAACCGATGTGATTGGTTCTGGCTTCGGTTCCTAAAATACGGAATCGATCAGGACCGGTTCCGGTTCTCATTTTTTTGGAACCGTTACTCGCTGGGTACTCGCTTCCCGCCACTTTTAAATAAAAGATATTTTATATATTTATAAATAATAAATAAAAACTCAAACTTTCTAATTTGTTATGATAATTATTTTTTATCGAATTAATTTTGACCATTTGTTGTATTTATGACTTTAAGTCGGTATTTTGTAGTTTATAATTACATTTTTATCGTATGCAATGTAAAAAAACAATTAAAAAAAGTTGAAGCCGGGTACCCGGTACCGGAACCGGTTCCCATCGGTTTCGGTTCTGGTTCCAAAATATAAGGAACCGATGTTAGCGATTTCGGTTCCGGTTCCGGAATTCCAGGAACCGCCGGGTACAGTTCCGGTTCCATGGAAAATGCCGGGTACCCTAATATGCTCGCCCCTAATTATCATTATTATAAGTTATATTATCAAACCAAAATTAAATTACATCAACTTAAATTAAGTTATAATAAAAATTTTAATTAAAGAAACTACACAAAAAAAACTTTTAAATTATTAATTTGATATTAGTATCGATATATATTTTTTAAAATTTTATTTTATCTTTAAATTTATATTTTATTAAAAAGTAAAATCACATAAAATTATATTATAACATCGATAGGGACAAATTAAAATCAAAATGTATCTCGTTACATTGCACGATTACTTTTCTAGTATATACACATACACACACACAAACATATATATATATATATACTATATATATAAGCATGCTAAACGGTTATAAGTTGGAAATTAAGAGGTATTCATTTTAATGCACAAAGTACAAGTTTTGAAGTTAAACCACTTCCTTTTTCTTTTCTTTTTCTTTTCTGGAAAGGGTATCCTATGTATTTGCTAGACTAATCTCTGACAATTTTAAGACTGCTAAAGCATGCAGCCCTGAGATAATTCTCCAGTGGTCACAAGCTGTTTGCGCCTGGATTCGAACCTAGGGTAGATGGGTTATCTAGCCTAATCCCCCACAAGCCTTAACCAGTACGCCACAAGCCTTGGTTCTAAACCACTTTCTTAAAACCTACACGTCTCAAATATAATATTAAAATTAAATTATATTTAATTTTTAAATTACATTTTGCACCCTTACAATAAGTTATTTAATTTACTTTATATCCATTCCTTTTTCATTTTTCATTTTACATCCTAATCATATTAGCATAGCTAGTCGTATATTAACTAAAATATATTAAAAAATACGTTTCTCTTTTTTACAGATTATACCATTATAATCGTTTCATTGATACCTTCAAAATGAGCCTATATTAAATATATTTTGATCAAATCATATTAATAAATACTATAAATAACATAAATACGTAGTGAATTAATTTTAATACTTACATTTTATACTTTAGTTTATTGTTTATTTTATTTTATATCTCTTATCTTTTCATTTTTCATTTTAAACTCTTGTTTATCTATACTATTTTACATAAGGTCAAAATAGTTTATCTACAAAAAAAGGGATTTTTCCGACGGAGGTTTCCGTCGGAAATCCGTCGGAAAAGCCTATTCCGAAGGATTTTCGACGGATATTTCCGACGGATTTCCGATGGATCCAATTTCCGACGGAATTGTATTTTCCGTCGGTAAAGGCTTTCCGACGGATTTCCGACGGCTTTTCTGACGGATTATTGCGACGGATAATTAACATTTCCGACAAATAGCATTGCGACGGATTTCCGACGGATTATTTGCGACGGATAAGTAGCATTCCCGACGGATTTTGTGACGGATTTTGTGGTCTATTTCCGACGGAAATTCTGTCGGAAATGGTGTTTTCTCGGGAAAAATAATAATTTAAAAATCAAAATTCCTATACCTTTTGTACCCATAATTTACCACACAGTTTTGAACAAAGCTGTTTATAGACAAACTAAACTGTTTTTAACAAACTAAACAATTTTCAATCTACAAAATTACATAATAAAGCAACGTCACATCATTGTATCTATTTAATTAGGAGGGTTCTGGTTCTGGTTCTGGTTCTGGTTCTGAAACTGCTGCATGAAGACCTGCATCTGCTCCGGGTTCTGGAACTGCGCCATGAAGGACTCAAACTGCAGTCTCGTGGCCTCTTGTTGTCGCCTGTCTTCTTCGTACTTCCGCCACCGCTCCGCTTTTGCCTCCCGTTCTATCCGTCTCTGTTCTCGTTCTGCCTCCATCGCTGTTCTTAAATCCTCTAGTTGAAATGAATTCACATTTAACAAACGACAATGTTAAGCTAATTAATAAAAACTTAATTAATGCATTCATGTATTACACCCATACTACACATA
Source organism: Silybum marianum (assembly GCA_036898165.1). Taxonomy (NCBI): domain Eukaryota; kingdom Viridiplantae; phylum Streptophyta; class Magnoliopsida; order Asterales; family Asteraceae; genus Silybum; species Silybum marianum. The sequence continues at coordinate 18,536,064 of CM072540.1, forward strand.
CCTCTGAAGGGGTGTTTGAACAACTATGATGGGGTTGGCCGGTCAAATTTATGAAATCGTCAACCTTACCGAACCCGGGCTTACGATTCTTTTTCGGACCTCCGACAGCCTTTTCCCACAACTGACCCTATATCTTCGAAGTAAGGGTCATCGGATTAACATCTGGGTATTCCTCTTGTGTCCTATTGCGGAACGACGTCTACAAACACCAAACCAAAAATGTGTTAACTAATAAAACTTATAGACATTTCGGTAGCATAACTACTATAATTGGAACATATCCATTACATGCTTTTAACTAATTTTTTCCTATCGTCTGCCCAACAACGGCAGCCCAAACTAATTACATCTTTATCCTATAAAACAAGTCAATCATAAAAAACAAATTAAATCTTGTGTAAAAACTAAACTTACCGACCACTCTTCGTGATTATGATCAAGATATATAGGAGGATCCGTGGGAGGTCCGGTCGCACCCGGAACTAGTTGCCTATTCGTGCAATGTACCCGGTCAAATACCTCACTAATGAGGGGCTCACAGTTCCATGCTTCTCTCTACATTCAATATATATACGACTTCAGTTGTTAGTAGACAAAAAATTCATAATAAATTATATACATTTAATATAGTAGATGAATGATCAATACCATTCGTGCCTGATGGACAACCGTGCTAACATAACCTCCAGTATGCCTAGGGGCCGTTGACTGCGCACGATTGGCCCTATTGGTCGCGGATTGACGCTGAAAAACCCCATCATCGCAGGTCCAGACCTGTTAAAACATACAAGATAAAAATCAACATACAAACTAAAACAAACTCGTAACAAAAAAAAAATCCATCATACCTGGTCTATCATCTGGTTCCATAAGGTCCCATCCATCTAGTCTGGATTGAATGGCCGAATCCGCTCAAAGTCTTGTTGATCCCACGGTATCCCATCGACTCTCTATGCCAGCCTCCCTGCCCGTAAATGAAGCTCTCTCATCTTATCAGCATAAGTGGATTGCAAGCAATTACAAAAGGCTAGGAACACGGTGTCATCTCGCTCGTCTGGCCACCGGTATCGAGCCTGCATATTGATCATTGTTTGTATTAAGTTATAAATTTACAACAAATAGTTTGTATAGACTTTTCTACTAACCTTAAACTCCACGAACATTTCAACGAGAGCCGAGTGAGGGATCGGCAAAAAACGAGCCCACGGAAAATTGAACATGGACCTCCATATTGCAGTCACGTCACGAATAGCTGCGTTTTCTTCAAAACTTCGCAATTGCAAAATGTACAACACAAAAATACATTAGTATATATAAGCTTATTATGTGTTAAAACCTTAGCCGTAGCTAGCTACTTACCGGCCACTCTGAAAGTGGATCACCCGTCGGCTATCGAGATTAGTTGGAGCCTCACATGGAACAGCGGAGCCTCGTCGTCTCGGGTGTGGTGACGGGGTCTCATCTATCTCGATCTCTACATCCAGCTGATCATCCTCGCTCTGTTGTATATGATCCAGCCCCTCGGGTGTGGTCTGTTCACTCGCATGTGTCGGCTGTTGACTCCCCGATGAGCTGCCACTTCCGCGACTGAACAATTTTCGAGCAACCGTCTTCCCCTTGTTGCTCAGACCTTTTCCCACCATCTGCAATCAGATAACGATTTAAAGTTTCACATACATACACAAAGATAGAAGATATACATACACAAAGTTACATATACATACACAAAGACAGATATACATACACAAAGACTTTTATACATACACAAAGACAGATATACATACATAAACAATAAGTTCTACATAACTAGTCATCAGAAGAATGATCAGATAAAATAAATGCATCTTCGTTAACTGAATCATCGCCTGTGTCTTCAAGTTCTTCCTCATCATCACTAGCATCATTTTCGGATACATCTTCATGCTTGGAATGTGTGGCCACGAAGGTGGCCTCCCCGGTTGTAAAAGAGACTGAATTGTTCATCATCATCATCATTTGGTTCCGTGGATGTTGTAAAAGTTACTCGTTCATTGATTTGAAAGAATTGTTCATCATCATCATCATCATCATCATATCATCATCATCGTCATCATCGTCGACACCTTTAGCAGATTCTGCAACTGCATATATTCCACGAGGCTTTGTCTTGACTACCGCCTACCAATCCTTCAATTCCTTTGCGACTGAAAAATACAGTGTGTAATACACTTGCTCGGCTTGTGATGCTAGGACGAAAGGGTCATCGGATCTTAATCTGGATCTGTGTTTAATATCGACCAACCCATGTTTACGGTCAACTCTAACTCCACCAGGAGTATCAAACCATGTACATTTGAACAACACCGCAACGTTATGCCCTGCACCGAAAAAATCAACCTCTAACACGTCCTCCAACAATCCGTAATAGTCCCCCTCTAACTCGGAGTCGTCGTAATTAGTACCCCTCACATATACACCTTTATCATGTGTGACCCGACAGTAGCATGGGTTACCGTATGAAACTTGTAACCATTGACGAAATATCCTTTATATGACCATGCATATCGGGATGGTCGTCGTGCTAGATGTTGTAGTTGTTCATTTGATTCACATGAATCCCCCTTGACCTATAAAACAATGTAGGAAATTAAACACATTTATTGGTAAATTCACGTGTAAATTTCATATGTTGGTATATATACTCACGTGGTCTAGGAACCAAGAAAAAAACCTTGATTCCCCAACTTATGCCCGGGCACAAGCGTCAAGTTGAGGTTGCATTAGCTCTAGTTCTTCTTCAAAGATCTTCAGAAAAGGTTGAACTTCTTCACAATTTAACAACACGTAAGTGTGGATCTTGTGAAACTCGACATCATTCAGAATTACCTGTTTCCCACCCTTCTCGAATAATCTACGAGAAGGAACCTTGAATATGCTCAGACGATCGCCTGTTCCTGAAGAACTAGGAATATCTGGGGCAAAGTTCCTTGACTTGCGATTATATCGACTTTGTGTGTTTGGATGAAAATACAGCAAGCAATAGTTCGAGAGTTCATTGACTAGATAGGACTCAACGATAGACCCCTCCACTTTTGCTTTGTTTCTAACGGTTCTCTTGAACGACCCAAACGTCCTAAATATAACGCAATATTGTATGTGTTAGAAAAGAAATGAGAGATGAACATAAATGAATCTCAAGTTGAGAGAATGTTCATTTACCTCTCATAAAGATACATCCACCTATATTGGACCGGGCCACCGTTTATGGCTTCACGTGTCAAAAGTATAACTAGGTGTTCCATAGAATCAAACCAACCGGGCGGGAAGACCTTTTCCAAGTTGCAAATTGTTTGAACAATATTTTTTTGCAACGGAATCAAGTCTTATGTGTGTAGCACCCTTGAGCATATTACACGAAAGAATGTGCACAACTCCGTTATCGCATCCCATATCGGAGTTAGTATCATCCCTCGTAAGGCAATAGGTAGCAATCGTTGTATAAACACGTGACAATCATGACTCTTGAAGCTATAAAAGTTGTAGTCTTCAAGGTTTACGCACCCCCCTATATTCGAAGCATAACCGTTCGGAAACTTCAATTTCTTCAACCATTCACACACTTGTTTTAACTGTTGTTTGCTCAAACTGTACGACGACTTCAGTTTCACTCCCTTATTGCCCTCCTTACGAATGTGTAAGTTCTGTCGATCACAATACAACTCTACATCCCTCCTTGCCTTTACATTGTCTTTTGTTTTCGACGTGTCCATGATGGTATTAAAGAGATTCTCAAATATGTTCCTCTCGATATGCATGACATCCAAGTTGTGCCGGATTAGCAACATCTTCCACTATGGCAACTCCCAAAAGATGCTTTTGTTTACCCAATTATGAGTGGTACCGAACCCGCTAATTTTCTTGTTTTTCGATCGGAACGGGGAACCCTCGTAAACAATTGGATAGTGACGGACCTGCTCATAGATTTATCCATCTGTTAAATCGGGTGGTGGACCGACTGACCCTGGTACCCTCTTACTTTTGGTAAATTTTTGTTGATCACGACGGAAGGGATGTGTTATAGGTAACCATCTCCGATGACAATCAAACCAACATGGTTTCCCTCCATTTTTCAGCTGGAATGAATCCAATGTGCCCATACAACACGGGCATGCTAACTTACCGTGCGTGCTCCAACCCGACAACATTGCATAGGCTGGGAAGTCACTGACGGTCCATAGTAGTATAGCCCTCATCTCGAAGTTAGTCTTACGATAAGCATCATATGTAAGAACTCCCACCGTATACAACATCTTTAGATCGTCTATTAGCGTCCTAAGAAACACATCTAAGTTTTGACCGGGGATCTTTCTACCAGGAATAACCAATGCAAGTCTAACATATTGTGGTTTCAAGGCCATCCATGGTGGTAAGTTGTAGACAGTAACAAACACGGGCCATGTTGAATACGGATTCGAATTCGAATTATTCGGGTTGAAACCGTCGGTACATAAGCCAAGACGCACATTACGGATCTCAGAAGCGAAGTCATGATCCTTCCTGTCGAAATGCTTCCAAGCCTCACCATCACTTGTATGTACCATCATCCCCGGTTCCGTCTGATGATCGTAATGCCAAATCATCTTTTTTGACGTCTTTTCTGAAATATACATTTCTTGAAGTCTAGGAATAATAGGCATGTACGTCAACACAAAGTGTGGGACCTTTCCTCGTCCACTAGTCTTGTAACGACTTTCATTGCATACTTTACAGTGGGTCAACATAGAATCGTCCTTATAAATAACATGCAATGGTTTTTGCAAGCATGGATCATTTCCTTTTTTTGAGAAAGGTCGCTCAAACTCTTCTTCGTCTCATAAATGTTAGAGGGCATCTTATTACCCTTTGGTAGAATATCTTTCACAAAGGACGCGATTCGGTTAAATGTTGCATCGGGCATATTACATTCCACCTTAATATTCAACAACCTCGTGGCAACTCCTAATTTCGAGTGTTCACTTGTTGTTGGCGATTCTACATTCCATAAAGGCTCGTCAGCAAACATGTCATAAAATTTCTTGGCATTCGGATTAGGATTTTGATCTTTCCATGTCATGAAATCGTGTTCCATGTAATCGTTCACCATTTCCGCATACCCTTGGTTAGGATAGTTCACCACTTCCACCACTGTCGGAGTAGAAGATTGACCAACGTGTTGATAATCAGATGCATATTGATGTGTTTCACCATGTGCCCACAATTTGGTATAATGGAGCATGAAACCATGTTTCATTAGGTCGACTCTAAGCGCATCTCTTTCTTTATGGGGTATATTACGACACTTTAAACAAGGGCATCGAATACGAAGCACTATACCATTAGGAGTTCTTTTCCTTTCAACAGTGCTTTCATTGGCAAAGGCAACGTCCAAAAAACCGTCCATTAAGATGATGTACTCCCTTCTAAGATACCCTTTAACGTTCATCATCGTATACATCCATCCTCTATCTGTCAACATATTCAATAACTACAACAAAGAACGAAGTAGTTAGCCGACATAAGCAAAGTAGAGGTGGTGTAATGGTTTGTCTAGTTTTGAATGACTTTAAAACCCTAAGTGTAATGGTTTGACTAGTTGAAAGTCAAACCATGGTTTTAAATCAAAGAAGGGAGTTTTGAATGACTTTAAAACCCTAAGTGTAATGGTTTGACTAGTTGAAAGTCAAACCATGGGTTTTAAATCAAAGAAGTGAGTTTTGAATGACTTTAAAACCCTAAGTGTAATAGTTTGACTAGTTGAAAGTCAAACCATGGGTTTTAAATCAAAGAAGTGAGTTTTGAATGACCTTAAAACCTAAGTGTAATGGTTTGACTAGTTGAAAGTCAAACCATGGGTTTTAAATCAAAGAAGTGAGTTTTGAATGACCTTAAAACCCTAAGTGTAATGGTTTGACTAGTTGAAAGTCAAACCATGGGTTTTAAATCAAAGAAGTGAGTTTTGAATGACTTTAAAACCCTAAGTGTAATGGTTTGACTAGTTGAAAGTCAAACCATGGGTTTTAAATCAAAAGTTTTGAATGACTTTAAAATCCTAAGTATCATGGTTTGACTAGTTGAAAGTCAAACCATGGGTTTTACGTCAAAGAAGTGAGTTTTGAATGACTTTAAAACCCTAAGTGTAATGGTTTGACTAGTTGAAAGTCAAACAATAGGTTTTAAATCAAAGAAGTAAGTTTTGAATGACTTTAAAATCCTAAGTGTCATGATTTGACTAGTTGAAAGTGAACCATGGGTTTTACGTCAAAGAAGTGAGTTTTGAATGATTTTAAAACTCTAAGTGTAATGGTTTGACTAGTTGAAAGTCAAACCATGGGTTTTAAATCAAAGAAGTGAGTTTTGAATGACTTTAAAATCCTAAGTGTAATGGTTTGACTAGTTGAAAGTCAAACCATGGGTTTTAAATCAAACAAGTGAGTTTTAAATGATTTTAAAACCCTAAGTGTAATGGTTTGACTTTCAATGGGTTTTAAATTAAAGAAGTGAGTTTTGAATGACTTTAAAATCCTAAGTTTAACGGGTTTTAAAAAATTTCGCCATTATAACGACTATAAAATGGATATTTTCTTATTAAATCAAGCCTAATGTTTGCCCAACAGATGACAACCCAACTATCTAAAATTGATAAATTTGAAACATACATATTAATACATCATATTATTAATCCATACATATTAAAACATACATACTAATAATCCACCATATTAATCCATACATATAAAAACATACACATTAATCCATCATATAAATTATATTATTTCATACAAATTAATCCATCATACTTAAAACTTTGATAAACTTGAACAATATATAAACTTTGATAAACTTGAACAATATATAAACTTTGATAAACTTGAACATATACATATATAATATATTAAATCAATCCTAATGTTTGCCCAACAAACGGTAACCCGACTATATAACATTGATAAACTTGAACATATTAATCCATAGATATAACGTCATACTAATTCATACATAGATACTAAAACATACATATTAATCCATCATCTTAATCCATACATATTAAAATATACATATTAATAATCCCCCATATTAATCCATACATATTAAAACATAACATATAATATAAAACATACATATAAATACATTTAAATACATAACATACATATAAATACATATAATTGTATAACATACATATAAATACACATAACATACATATAAATACAAATAAATACACATAACATACATATCAATACATATAATTAATTGTACCTCGCTTTTTGGTCAGAAGTTTTTTCAGACGGAGGTTTCCGTCAGAGGTTTTATGTCGCCGGAGGGAGCTGTCACCGGAGGGACCTGTTGCCGGAGATTTCTGTCGCCGGAGTTTCTGTCGACTGAGGTTTAAAGGTGGTGACAATGGTGGGGACGGTGGTGGGGATGGTGGTGTACGGTGGTGGGGACAGTGGTGTACGGTGGTGGCGACGGTGGTGAAGGCGGTGGTAGGGAAGGTGGTGTACGGTGGTGGCGATGATGGTGGCGACGATGGTGAAGGTGGTGGTGGCGACAATGGTGTACGGTGGTGGTGGCGGAGATGAGGAGTCGTCTGAAATCGCCAGAAATCGTCGGAGGAGGGGTGGGAGCTTAATGAGGAGTCGACAGAATGAAAAGGCCAGGGTTTGAACTTATACCTGTCGTTTCTGACGGATTTCCGACGGAATTCTTTTAAATATTAATTTTTAAATAATTAATAATTATATTTAAATAAATATTATATATAATATGTTATAATTATATATTAAATATTATATAGTTTTAAAATTTTAATAATAATTATTTTTTTAATTATGTTTTTGGGCATTCACAACTCCTAACGACTTCTGACGTCATTAATTTTTTTATGCCCTTTTACCACTCTAAATGACCAACAATGGGCCCTGATGGGCTTTACAACTCCTAACGGCCTACAATGGGCCATTATACCTTTTAACCACTTCTAACGGCCAACAATGGACCCTGATGGGTTTACAACTCCAAATGACCAACAATAGGCCCTGATGGGCTTTACCACTTCTAACGACCAATAATGGGCCCTGATGGGCTTTACAACTCCAAATGACCAACAATGGGCCCTGATGCACTTTACAACTTCTAACGACCAACAATGGGCCCTGATGGGCTTTACAACTCATAACGGTCTATAATGGGCCATTATACCTTTTAACCACTTTTAACGACCAATAATGGGCCCTAATGGGCTTTACAACTCCAAATGACCAACAATGGGCCCTGATGGGCTTACCACTTCTAACGACCAACAATGGGCTCTGATGGGCTTTACAACTCCAAAGGACCAACAAGGATCCCTGATGGGGCTTTACAACTCCAAACGACCAACAATGGGCCATGATGGGCTTTACAACTCCAAAGGACCAACAATGGGCCCTAATGGGCTTTACAACTCCCAACAGCCTACAATGGGCCATTATACCTTTTAACCACTTCTATCGACCAATAATGGGCCCTGATGGGCTTTACATCTCCAAATGACCAACAATGGGCCCTGATGGGCTTTACAACTACTAACGACCTACAATGGGCCTTGATGGTTTTAACCATTTCTAACGACCAATAATGGGCCCTGATGGGTTTTACAACTACTAACGACCTACAATGGGTCTTGATGGTTTTAACCACTTCTAACGACCAACAATGGGCCTCGATCGTTTTAACCACTTCTAACGACCAACAATGGGCCCTGATGGGCTTTTCAACTTCTAAAGGCCTACAATGGGCCCTGATGGGCTTTAAGAACTTCTAACGGTCTACAACCTTCCTAGCGTGATATATAGGTTTAAGGACCAATAATGACCGATAATGGGGCCTTCATGGTTTAACCGACATCTAACGACCGACAATGGGCTCTGTTGGGCTTTAACAACCCCCAACGTCCTATAATGGCCCTTGATGGGTTTCAGAACCATTAAGAATACGAAAAAATCTTCAACATCGAGGGTTTTAAAAATTTCCGTCGGAAATTACCGACGGAATTAAAGAATTTCCGACAGATTGCATTAATTTAAAAAAAAATAAAAAAAAATAAAAACATTCCATCGGAAATTTCCGACCGAAGTTCCAGATTTCGGACGGTTTTTTATATTTTTTTATTTCAAATTTTCCGTCGGAAATCCGTCGGAAAGTTTTCCGACGGAAATTTTCGACGGATTTCCGACGGAAATTTTCGACGGATTTCCGACGGAAATTTTTAATTTTTAATTTTTTTAATCAAATCCGTCGGAAATGCCAGTTTTTGTAGTAGTGAATTCACATTTGATAATCATGCAAAACCATAAAAATGAAGAAGCTAATTAAGGATTGGAGTTACCGATTAAAATACCGCCGCAACGCGCGGCCACCTAGTGTGTGTATATATATACTTGCCCATATATATATATATATATATATATATATATATATGGGCAGGTTTAAATGAGAACTCAAATTTGGTTGTGAACATGAGGACAAATGAGAGTGTGACACGTGTCCCATTTAATGAAATAGTCAGACTGAATATAGTATTTATTCAGTCTGAATAATGCTTATTCAGTTTGAATAATCTATATTGAGATACGCGTCGCGCTCTCATTTGTACTCACGTTGACAACCAAATTTGAGTTCGCATTTGAACTTCCCCCCCCCCCCTCTCTCTCTCTCTATATATATATATATATAGGGTGGGTTCAAACGAGGACGCGGTATATATAGGAAAACAAAAGGAACAATCTTAGCCTTAAATTGAGTTTGATCAATGGTTAAAATAATCAGTGGCATTAATTGTAAAGATATTGACTATTTGTGTATTTTAAATCGAATCTTTAATTAGTTTAAGGGTAAAACTGGAAATTCAAACCACTTTTGGTAGATGGCGTAATATGTCAGGAGATATGGACGGATTCTTTTTGCTTAATTTACGGAATCATTATCCCTATCAATACAGAATAATTCGGCCTATCATATCTAAAGAAATATTATTCATATTATTTTTTTGCAACCAAAAATAAAACCCATTTGCTTTGAATACAATCGAGTACCCATTTGTTCACAGATGATTTATTTATCTATTTGAAAACTTGTGTTTGTGAATATTGATGATTTATTTATAATTTATGTATATATTCACAACTGATTAACACATTTTATAACTTATATAATTATGATTACATGTGATTCGTGTATATTGCAAAATATTTACTTACAATCATCTGATGAGCATATGTGATTTATTTATTATAGTATCTTAAAGGTAATTATAATACATGGATACTTAGATCTTTCTGTAATATATGAGATTACTTATGATATTTGTGTGGGCTTAATCTTTTGAGAACTCCTATTTTTGTAAGATCTGTAAGATCCATTATGCTCCACTCATTTGATTTAATTAATTTTATTTATTAGAAAAACATAAAAGGATAATTATGTAATTTTTTATGTTGATGACAACTCATAATATATATTTATTCATTAATTTCCCTTATTTATCTCTATCTTTCCTTATTTTATCAATTAAAAACCCTGATGTGTTGTTTGGTTCGCATAATGTTTTTGGATGAAATGGAACCTGTCAAAGAAATTTGACTTTGAATGAATTGGAATGGAATGGTGTCAGATTTAACCACCTGCTTGGTTGGCAGAATTGGAATGAAATGTGTTAAAGAAATTAAAATTTGTCTGTTTAGTTCACAGAATGTAGCTTTGGAATTAGAATGAAATCTATGTAAATGATCAAAATACCCTTTTGATAATTTTAATTTTTAAACTGAAAATACTTTATAAAATAATTATTAAATACTTTATTTTTTTAAACTACAAATACTTTAGTAAAATAATCATGAAATACTTTAATCTTTTTAAACTACAAATACTTTGATAAAATTATCATTAAATAGTTTTTTAAATTTGAATGAAATATTGTTAAGATCGGTGGGTTGGAGATAGTTCAGATCGGTGGTGGTTAGGGATGATAATTTACCCCGCCCCATCGGGAAACCAGGTTCACCCGCCCCGTTCGGGGCCGGGGATTCCTCGTTAGAACAGGTACCAGGACCGGGGATCCCCTAAATGTGAAAACCGGGGTCGGGTAACGTATTCTACAACCCGCCCCGCCCCCCTATGTATATATTAACTATATATATATAACGAATTTTTACTCTTTTTTAAACAATTTATTGTTTAACCGGGGATAAGCACAAAAAAATTAGGGACGGGATTGGATTCCCCGTATTTTTAACCAATTTATTGTTTTACCGGGGCTGGGGCCGGGGATGAGATGGTGAAAACGGGGCGGGGACCGAGGATTGCATTCTCCGCTCCGTTTCCATCCATATTGATGATTTAGATCGGCGGTGGTTCAGATCGGTGATGGTCGCCGGTAGTTCAAATCGGCGGTGCTTCTGATTGGTGGTGGTTTAGATCGGCGGTGGTCGCCAGTGGTTTAGATCGACGGTGGTTCAGGTCGGCAGTAGTTCAGATTGGTGGTGGTCGGTGGTAGTTCAGATCGGCAGTAGTCGCTGGTGGTTCAGATCGGTGGTGGTCGGGGGTGATTTCGATTGACGGTGGTCGACGACGGTTCAGAGTGGCGGTGGTCGCCGGTAGTTCATATCGGCCGTGGTCGATGGTAGTTTAGATTGGTGGTGGTCGGCGGTGGTTCCGATCGGCCGTGGTCAACGACAGTTCATATATATCGGTGGTCGGCGACGATTCAAATCAGCGGTAGTCGGCGACGATTCAAATCAGCGGTGGTCGGCGACAATTCACATTGATGGTGGTCGGTGGTTGTTCAGTCAGTGGTGGTCGGCGGTGGTTCCGATAGGCAGTGGTTCAGATCGGCGGTGGTCGGTGGTGGTTCAGATCAACGGTGGTCGACGGTGATTAAGAGGAATTGCATCCCCTACTTATCTCTCCTTGCTCTCCAAACCACTGAATCCTCTACTTATCTCTCCTTTCATCTATGACCTTTGGTAAAAAAAAATTATAGAACTACCGTTGTTCTTACATGAAACAACATTATTAACTTTAAACACAATTCATTATTTCATCAATAAACCTCGGTAAAAGAAATTGAAATAATCGAAGTTCATAATAAAATAACACAATTAACTTTAAATAAATGTTATATAAAACATAACTTTCTTTCAAGACATAAAAACAAACATCATATTAAACAAAGTTTGATCAGCAGTTCAAGAGGGAGAGAAGAGAGTGGTTGATGATTAGTTTCCAGAAATAGAATATAATTATCTTTCGAACAATTTGTTTCAAAGTTGTCGTCCATTTAATTCTCTTTAATTTATTTTCTATTCATAATTTTATAACATCTCAATTAATCGTAAACGTTGATAAAAAAAAAAATGAAAGATTTGGATGAGTTTAATTGTAAAGTACTAAAGTTAATACTTTTTACTTGGTTGATAAAAAAAAATGAAAGATTTGGATGAGTTTAATTGTAAAGTACTAAAGTTAATACTTTTTACTTGGTTAACAAGTGAATATGCCTCTCGATAATATATATATATATATATATAGAGTGAGAGAGAGAGAAAGAGAGAGAGAGATGAATGATCGTGTGAGAATTAGAGTTAATGTGAGAAGAAGGGATTTGGACTCTTCATCACTTTTTGTTAGAGCTCGAAAGTAATGACATACATATGGTGTGCTTGTAGAAGTGGGTTGAATACAAAAACAACATATCTTCACTTTTTAATTCTATATTTTGTATTAAAACGAAAATTACAGATTCGTTGCAGAAGTTAGGAAGGTAAGATATGTGATCCTACGTAATATGACTAGTGATAAATTTGCCAACACTAAAAGAGTAAGAGAAAAATGTATTCTTTAAGGTAGCGTTTGGTACGCAGACATAATTGGACAGGACGGGATGGGACGGGATAGGGCGGGACGGAGGCCCGGGACGGGGGACGGGACAAGAGGGTGGGACGGGGACGGGGCCCGGACGGGGAACGAGGATGTGTTTGGTACACCTAGGACAGGACATGACATAACAAAACTAGACAAGTTGTCACATAAGTTATTTGACGATTTTATATATTATATAATAGTTATAATTACACAAAAAAACAAAAAAATTAATAATTTAATTTATAAGCATTTTTACTCAACTTGCATATATATACACACACATACATACATATTAGTAAAAAAAATGAATGAGAATTTTGTTATAATTGATGATAGTTTGAAAAACCCGATTCACACAAATAAGAAATTATGCTTCATTCTGATGGTAGTATTGGTGGCGGGGATGGGCGGTGGTGATCAGTGGCCATGTTGATTATAGATGACTTAAGATGGTAGTGATGGTGGTGGTGGTTATGGTGGAGGTGAGATGGCCCACAGTGGTGGTGGTCAGCGGTGGTGGTGGTGGTTATGGTGGAGGTGAGGTAGCCCACAGTGTTGGTGGTGGTAGTGGTGGTGGAGGTGAGGTGGCCACGGTGGTAGTGGCAGCGATGAAAGGTGGTGGTTGGTGGCCGATTGTGGTTGTAGAGGTAGTGGAGGAGGTTGTTGTTCTAGAGAAGAAGGTGGAGGTGGCCAACGGTGGTGGTAGTTGCAATGGATGGTGGTGGTTGGTGGCCGACTGTGGCTACCGCTGGTGGCCGGCGGTACCGGCGGTCGTGGCTAGTGGTGTTGACCATTAAAACAAGTACCATATGAAGTTTATATATCAAATGAGGGTAGATTAGTGATATTTGATTTTCTGTCCATTCTTGTCCCATCTTGTTCCACCTATTTTGGTGGAACAAGAAAACCCCCTTTTTTGTCCCACCCTATCCCACATTGTCCCAGTCCTGTCCCTGTCCCATGTCGCGTCAAACATGGGACAGTGAATTCTTGTCCTGTCCCATGCTGCACCAAACGTGGGACAGACAGTTATGTCCCGTCCTGTCCTGTTCTGTCCCATGTACCAAACGCACCCTAAGATCCGAATGACTAAGATAATTTTTCAGATGTTGTTGCATTGTTATTGGTCTTGATATGTCATATTTAACATGGTGATTGTTAATGAACCTCGTTAGGCATTCATGGTTTTAGTGACTTTTAACTAATTGTATTAGGCCTAGGTGTGGGGTTTTTAATAGACTGTATTGGGTCTTGATGGGTCATATAAGATTCAATGGTTGTCAATGAACTATATTAGGTCTTTATGGGTTTAAGTGACTCTTAATGAAATGTATTAAGGTTTAATGGGTTAAAGTGACTCTTAAATCTTTTAATGAACTATTGGGCCTTCATGGGCTTGTACTTACGATTTACGAATATAAAGGGAGATTCGAGAGAAAACACTAAAAAAGATATCTAAAGAACACCCTAGGAACTCTCTATCCGGACGGTATTCACAAATGCATACAAGCGATTGAAACTGTTTTTTTTCTATGCAACAATGCATATATATGCATTAGTGCATATGCACAAATGCAAATTATAGTATGCATTTATGTATACCATCTAGATGGAGGGCTCCCAGTGTGTTATTCAGTTTTTTTTTTTTTTTGACATTTACCCTTGAACATGATGTTACTAATATATACATCCATACACTAAGCTATATACAGTCTATTAATACACTTTACATATATATACCCAAGCATACACTTTCATAAACTATAATTAAAAAGCATTCATTCACAGTTTCATACTAAATTATATAAATGATACATACATTTATGCATCAAAACTATTCTCAGAAAAAAATTAAAAATTAAAAATAAAGGATTTCATTGGTAATTATCAGTATATATTTTAAATTTTTAATTGCAGAACTACTAAATTAAAAATTAAAATTAAAATATTTTTCCTAAATTTGTCAGTAATTACCGACAAGTATTTTAATTTTAATTTTTTATTTTCTAAAAACTCTGAAACTAAAAAAATCATATTATTCATCAGTATAGTAATTATGAAAGGGTACTTTAATTGTTAACTTTTCAACTAATAATTTCTTAATCTCTGTCAATGTTACCTATGGTTTTCAAATCCGTTGAAAATTTGTCGGTAATTACCTATATATGGCACACCAACGGATACTTCTTTTTTAAATAATAATTTTCGTATCGTCAGTAATCACCAAATTTTCAATCAACTCATTTATCTAATTATGGCAAGTGGGTGTAGATTCAGATGAGACTTTTAGTCCAATAGTCATGCCAACTACTGTTCACACGGTGCTTAGTCTTGCTCTTTCCCATTCTTGGCATGGTCATCCCTTTCATGTAAATAATGCATTCTTACATGGGAATTTAAAGCACACAATTTACATGTTTTAGCTCCCAGGCTTTGTTGATCTGTCAACACCTGGCCATGTATGCCACCTCACATGCTTGGTATCAACGTTTTGCTGCATATTTCATTTGATATGTTTATTGATGTCAAAAGCGATAATTCTTTATCTATATATAAACGTGGGGGCAGGGCCGCCCCTGAGCATAGGCCCAAGGGGCGACGGCCCAGGGCCTCACGAAATCCATGGGCAGCAGAAGAAATTTATATACCATCCATAGTAGGTTGAGTTTTGGGCCAAAAAATGTTACCATCAATATTATAGCATACAACCCAAGGTGTAGTCCAGTTTATCAAACTCACTCGGTCGCTTTTCTCTCTCAACGAACTCGCTCTCGTCTCTCGCTCTCTCGACCTGCTCTGGCTCTCATCTCTCACTCTCTCGACCTGCTCTGGCTCTCATCTCTCACTCTCTCGACATCTCTCTGTTGCTCCTCTCTCTCTTAGTAAAATTCTGACCTAAAAGAGATCTCACGAGTCACTCTCTCGATCTCGCTCTGTCGCTCCTCTCCTCTCGTCTATCATCGACCTCCCTGAACTGATTACTGACCTAAAGGGGCAAAGCGCATCTCACTTTAGTTTGGTACAATCTGATTTCTGAGTTTTTATTTCTAATTTGTTTTATTTAGTGTTTACTGTTTGATTTAGTTTAGTTTAGATTACTATTTAGTTTATTTTAGACTTTAGATTAGGGTTATTTTGTTTAGTTTAGTTTAGATTTGGGTTATTTTGTTTAGTTTAGGTTTATTTATTTTTTTATAACTGATTTAATGTTTACCATTGCTAATATTGCATAAACAAAGTTTGAATCTCTTGATGTTTCCATCCAAATTTGGTTTGGATTCTATTTTTGTTTCTTGAATTTATGTTTGAGGTTCTTAATTTTGAATTGTATTCACAATGATTTAATGTTTTAAGATGCTTGGATTAATGCCTCTGCTGAATTTTTTTTCTTTTGGAAACCCATATTCTTGTTTGAGTACTCAGCATGATCAGTCCCACTAGGATTGGATATGAGTTTCTTTTTCCTATGGAAACCGATATTTGTATTGTTGATGGTGCCCTTTAACTCATGGTTTTGTTGTTCTAACCTTCCAACCCATACCTGGACATTATAACTCCAAAATGTGATAACAATAGTCAACAACAAAAACACCAGGAAGTTTGATAACATATGCATATTTGGCCATCTAATTAGCAGACCTATTTGATTTTATGCTAAACAAGACGAATGGTTGTTTATCAAACGCTTGCCCATATACGATTCCAGGTATTTAGTTGTTGTTTCTGTTGTTGGTTTCTTTTTATTATTCCTTAGTTCCTGTTAGCTGTTGCTACTCTTCAGGCTTCATCGATCAACACCAAACTTGAAAGTTTCTAACCAAGGGACCTTAATTGATCTGCGTCCTTCCTTAATCAGGTGGTTTCTTTCTAACTTCTAAGTTCGAAAGTATACTTTGAATTATATATGTTTGTGTCGATTGTTTAGATTTGAGCCGATTAGCTTAACTACGTTCCAAACCCCTTCAAATTGCTTTTTTTGTTTGTGTATGTAAGGGGCATTTTTTAGCCTTTTTTAAAGGGTATCAAAAAACTCAGAGTCGGTCCTGCATGGGGGGTGACACCGCCTTTCTTCTCCTCTATGTAGATGATATTGTACGCGTTGGGGGGGGGGGGGAGGGGCTACATGAAAGCCAAAGGGTCCATATATAGGTCCCTCTTGGACTTGTTTTATAAAGGTTTATATATATATATATAATACTAGGTCTAATGGTGTGTAGAGAGTCCGCCCATTTACTTGGATGGCTCCCTGTCTTCACATGTTGCGAGCATGCCCCATATATATAATGATATATATATATATATATAAAATGATATATACATATATATATATATATTGTAAAACACCACTTTTTTTTCAAATAAATGAAATGTCATGTCATCAAAACACCTCATTAAATACTCCAATTAATAAACTAAAACGTTTACAGCGGAAGTCTAAACATCAAACCAAAATAAATATTAAAAGATAACCCGTCCCATATCGGGTCACTATAATTCAAACTAAGACAAACTCCGAAAGACATATAAGTGTACGCTAAATAAAGTAAAAGAAACCAAACTCCTTAAGCGCGTCCTTGGCGCTTGTCGATTCCTGAACCTCCCGATCCTGAGATGTATACTATAGTCAGCTAAATAGCTCAGTGAGTTCACGGTTTACGTGCGACTATCCGACACACATTCAATCACATATAATTATCAAATAAATATGATATGTAATTTCACCAATTATATGCACCCCCAATGAGATCTATTAACTCCTCTTCATTAGGTAGGGACCTGCCATGTCACAGACATTCCCTGGGCGTGTAAGTCCACCAGGAACTACCGCCCATTTCGGGTCGTGCCTCCCCAAAATGTGACACATCAAGCCGATATCCCATACCTAGGTTATATACATTTTACAAGCATGTTAACCCACACCCCAACTTCTATTTGCATGCAATGTATCATCATATAACATAAATAACATGCTACACCATAATTTAACCACATGCATGTAGATCATCAAATCAAAGTAAACATGCAATAATACCACCTCATCAATTAACATATAAACATCCACACCATATATGTAAAAATACATTTCATACATATGTATACATCCCAGCGAAATCTCGTGAAAGACTCACCCGAATAGCTTCGCTTAGCTAAACCTCATCCTTGAGTAATAAAAACATAATTACATTTCCATAATTAGTGTCTTGATTTTGCCCACAAAGTAAATCCAAAAGTCAAATAGGTCAACCTATAGCCAACCATGGTTGGCATGGTCAACGGGTCAACTCCAAACAAACCTCGTCACCATGTACCCCCAATGAACTGTTTCACGTCCAAAATAAATCACAAAGCATTAAACTCAACCGATAATTATATAGGTCTCACTCTAAAACGCTCAATCCCACAATTATCCAACCAGGACTCCTTAAATAAGCTATTAAATTATTATAATTTAATAATTCCTCCACCCTTAAATAAATAAATAACTTGGAGATTAAAATATAAATTAGATATAGTCTAATTAATAAATACTAAATCTCTAATTAATAAATCCCAACATATAATAACCCAATTAATTAAAACCCTTTTTAATTGATGTCCAAAATCTTGAGTAAACTTAATTGAAACATCTCAATTTATTTAAATTAATCCAAGTAAATAAACGAGACTCAAATATCTTTAGAACATGCATAGATCTAATCAAAACGAGTGAAGTTCAATAAATGCCGACCCAAAAAGTCAGCCCCGACACAAAGTCGCGGCCCAACTTGACTCCCGACTCGACCCGATCGCACCTTCGGTGCGGCTGTCGTGAACAGCCCCCGTTTGGGGTCGTTTCTCGACCTCTTTTCACCAAACGTCTTACAAAAGTTTATAACAAACAAACATCCCAACTCATATATAAATTTACAGCCCCTACGGTTCATTATTAAACTCGTATATTGAGTTTTTGTACCCGAATCTCGTCGAGCAGCCGCCACAGCAGCTTCTAGACCAAACTGCTCGATGTACAGACCACGACAACCTACGAAACTTATAACAATAGAAAGGTAATTGTAAAACAAAGCCATCCATATATTATACGTCGATTTTGGTTGAGTATCTTACCTCCAATCGTCGCTTTCGTACCGAATGACCTTATACCGCTCCAAACTCGATATCTATGTCATTTCTTGATGAAATCCCGAAATTCCAATTGGGTTTACTCTCTTACACTCTTAGGTACGACTCTACAAAATTTCAGCCCAAAACTCTCTTATTTAGGCCGTCAAATCTGGCCTTGTATATCAAGAACGTGATTTGGAATGATTTTCTCAAATCACAATCATTTCCAAATCAACTTTTCTCATTTGACAGAACTAGTCCCTCTAGTTTTCCTTTTTGCATTTTTTTCCCAAATCAATTAAATTCAAAATATATAATTTCCTTTATTAATGATTTTATTTATTGCAATAAAATCATACTTTTTGAGTATCGACAGTACAATCCCTTATGTCGTGTACTCTTTAAATTTCTAACCCTTAATAATTATTTATTTTACAAATCATGTATTTTAGAGTGTTACATATTATAGAGAACGATAATCAAATAAAAACCACAAAAAAGTTATAAACTCGTGAAAACCGATGTAAAAATATATTTTTACATTATTTTTTTCGTCAAAACTTATAGTTTAAAATATTGTTTCACATATGTTTCTGTTCAACTTATGAAATAATTTCATGTGAATTTTTTTTATTCACCTTGTGAAACCAAAAATATGCATAAAAAAGATTAATATGGTGAAACAAATAAGTGTGAAAATTTCACCTTATGAAACAAATATATGTGAAATACTATCTTAAATCCTAGCATTTGATAAAAAAAAATCATGAAAAAAAATATTTTTATATCGGTTTTTACGAGTTTGTAAATTTTTTGTGGTTTTTATTTGATTAAGCCCCTATATATATATATAGGGTGGGTTCAGATGAGAACTCAAATTTGGTTGTGAACGTGAGGACAAATGAGCTACACGTGTCACATTCAAAGAAATATTCAGACTGAATATAGTATTTATTCAGTCTGAATAATACTTATTCAGTCTAAATATTTCTTTGTATATTCAGTCTGAATAATCTATATTCAGACAAGTATCACATTCTCATTTGTCCTCACGTTCACAACCAAATTTAAGTTTGCATTTGAACTTTCCTATATATATATTATGATTTTAAGACCTATAAAATTTTCTTTTAATAATACTTTTTCTTCCAATTTAATTATGAAAATTAATAGAGATTTGGACTTCTGCTGAAATGAACCATTATATTATATATAAAACCAAACATTTTCTTTTATTTTCAGGCTAATTAATTACTACTAATACATCTAACCAAACACCGCATTTATTTTTTTGTTTTAATCATAATGATCGATTTTGCTTTCGTATAACAAGAAAATCATTTACGTTTGAGTAGTTACATGTTTTTTTATATCATTTTAGCAAATATAATATCTTGGATTTACCATTTTCAGAAAATTAATACTTAAATTTCATTTTACTTATTATCTATCTCTGATGCACCTCTTGGGAGTAAATTCTGGCTCCGCCCTTGATTGTTCTTATAAGCTCCACCACCTCCTTTCTACGACATATTATTGCTCTGTTCGGAAATTATTTTGTTATGAACGATTTAGGATTGTTTAATTAATTACTTCTTGGGTATTTTTGGTCAATGTTCTACTGGCATTATGTTTCTATCTCAAAGAAATACGCCAAGGAAATTTTGTCCCGAGCCAACATATGCACTTGCAAGCCGGTTAACACGCTTTTCAACACTAAAACCAAGCTTAGTGCTATTGTGGGTGACCCTTTCCTTAACCCTACCATGCATGTTTTACATTTTAGCTGGTGCCTTACAACACTACAAACCGAACACCCTTTTTTCGACGGACATTTTCGATGGAAATCCGTCAAAAAAGGGGTTTTCGTCGGAAATCGGGTCGTAGGAAAAGCCTATTCCGACGGAAAGCTTTTCCGACGGATTTCTGACGGAAATCTTTTCCAACAGAATTTCCAACGAATCACATATACAACGACATTTCCGTCGGTAACGCTTTTCCGACGGTTTTCCGACGGATATTTTACGACGGATTAGAGATCCTTTCCGACGGATTACATTTCCGACGGAATTCCGGTACCATTTCTGACGGATAATCCATCGGAAATCTGTCCGAAATAATGTTTTTTCAAAAAAAAAGTTAATAATCAAATTTCATGTACATTTTGCACCGCCCAGATTTTAACACGGTTTTGAAACGAAACAGTTTTTTAACAAACGACACGAAACAACTTTGAATTTACACAATCATAAATTGTATTTATTATCCTAAAACTACGGATGAGGGGGAGGAGGGTTCTGGTTCTGAAACTGCGTCATGAAGGGCTTAAAGACCATTAACGAACTACAATAATTCTAGATGGGCTTTAACAACTCCTAATGGGTCTTGATGGGCTTTAACAACTCCTAACGACCTACAATGGGCCCTGATAGCTTTAATAACTCCTAACGACCTACAATGGGGCTTGATGGCTTTAACAACTCCTAACGACCTAGAATGGGCCATGATGGGTTTAAGGACCGACTATTATCGAACTACAATGGGCCTTCAAGGCTTTAACGACTATTAACAAACTACAAGAACTATGACAAATATAAACGTATATAGATATACATGCACACATACGTTTATGTGTATGCACATGTATATATATACATATATATACTACTCGTAACATGTATATATACACACAATCAAGTGATATATAGGACACACACATGGATACATAAACGTATACAGTTGTAAAAATAACTAATTATACAAATTAAGTCAAGATAAAGGTCATACGAATAAGAAAAAGTTGCAATATCGGGCGAATTGGACAATTCCGTCAGAAATTTCTAACGAAACTAAAGGGTTTTCGACGGATTGAACTGATTTAAAAAAAGATAAATAATAAATAATAAATTTTCGTCGGAAATCCGTCGAAATTTTCCGACGGAATTAACGGGTTTCCGACAGATCTTTGTTATTTAATATTTATTTTTTTAATCAGTTCAATCCGTCAGAATTGGTCGGAAATTTCTGTCGGTCGGAAGTATTTCCGACGGATGTTTCCGGCGGATTTTCGACGGATTTTTTTTAATATATTACGTCGGAAATCCATAGGAAATTACCGACGGAAACTTTTCCGTCGGAAAATCTCATCGGAAATTCCGTGTTTTGTGGTAGTGCAATACTTATCATTCATTCGTCCTAATATTAGTTGTGCAGTGCAACAAGATTGTTTGTTTATATATGTCCCACATGAACCGCACTTCTTCGCCGTGAAACGTATCGTATGTTACATCCGTGGGACTTTTGAGCAGGTTGACATCATCGTGCCTCCCTTACCACTGGTTTGATGTTCTACTTGGACGTAGATTGAAGAGGTTTTCGTTGATACTCTTTGCTCCATTTTAGGCTATTTCATTTTCTTGGGTTATTATAACTTGTTTCCTCATCTTGAGAGCGACAACCCACTCTTTATCGCTCCATTGCTAATTATAACATATGCCGTATGTGTATACATATACTACTTGCAACATATACTACACACCCATATGGATGCATACACATATACACGACATATGGATACATACATATACCCATAACAAATTATACAAAATAAATCAAACTAAAGCTCATACAAATAAGAAAAACTTGGAAAAGCAAAAGAAATACAAAATTCCGTTGGAAATCCGTCGGTAATTACCGACGGATTTCCGATGGATTTAAGATTAAAATAAGTAATAATAAAACAATCCATCGGAAATCAATCAGTAATTAGCGACGAACTGAAATCCGTCGGTAATTTCGGAAGGATATTTTAATTTTTAATTTCTTTAAATTTTAAATCCACCGGTAATTAGCGACCGACAGAATTTTATTTTTTAGTGTTTTTGAATTTTAATTGGATCGGTCAAAAAACCCTCGAGAATCCGTCGATAATTACCGACGGATATTTTCCGTCGGTAATGACTGGTTTTCTAGTAGTGTTCTGTAAGGCGGAATACCATGGGGTTACTAATGTCATTGCTGAAAATTATTAGGATCCGAAATTTGTTATTTGGACTGCATTGTCCGCTTCGTCAAGCCACAATTGTTTATTGTACATGATAACATGCATTAATATGGTTTAACTCTGCTATAATCCTGTTTAATATCAACGCACCAAACACAAAAACGGATATTCACTTTGTTGGTGAACATGTGGCTGTTAGCCAAGTTCGGGTGTTACATGTTCCTACTAGCTAGCTCACGGTATGCCGACATCTTCAGTAATGGTCTCCCTTCCTCTCAATATTTGGAGTACAGGTAAATCTGAGCGTTTTACCTTCTCCCGCTACAACTACAAGGGTGTGATAATAGATAAATAAATATGTAAAATATTTGTTTATATTTCCCTTTCCTTGTTTAATTATATAGTTTTACATTTTGTTGTAATCTCTATATATTCTCCTATGGAATACAAGATGGGCCAGGACATTCTCTATTTTATATTTTCGATACCACATGCAAGATCTCATGTTAGATCCTTGGCGAGTGATTTTCAATTGATAAGTATTCTAAATGCCATGTTTATATTTATAAAGCATTTGACTGAAACTTTTAAAAATCATTTTTGATGTATTTAGTATTGTTTATTGATATACATTACTTAAAATTCAAGATTACAAGTAATTGTGTATAAGTACAACTTATTAAATCTCCATGTTTGATTTCGTGTAATTAACTGCAGATAAACATAATAAAATCTAGGATAAACATCTCATTTTAAATATAAAAAATTTAAAATATACATAGAATAATCATTGAGTTCTAACAAAATACTTCATTATTGTCTTATAGAAAATTACATTGTTAAACCGAAAATAAATTAGTTCGTTATTAAATCTAAATTGCTTTATATGTAATACAAAACCGAATTAAGCAAATTACACAAAAAACGAGAGCTTTTAAATAATTAATTTGATACTAATATCAATATATTTTATTTTCAAATTTTTATGAGATATTCAAATTTATACTTTATCCAAACATAAAACATTATCGTTTTCTCAAAACCATTATATATATAACGTCGACAAAGACGACAAAGAATAAAACAAAGTATTAAAATCAAGATGTATCTCGTTGTATTATATGTACTGCTCGAGCTAGAATAGAGAAATAATATAAATAGTTAAACCACTTCAACAAAAAGTTTATTATTTAGGATCTCCAAAGTCCCAAGAGCTAAAACTAGCGCAAGAAAAACTAAAATTATAGAATGGCTGAATTCAGATCATTTAAAGCCAGATTACTTGCCTAGCTCAACAATTATATAGTCTCAAGCTTAATTTCTAACAAGCAGGATCACGAGCTCTTATGAACTTGCTTCCCTATATATAATGTACCATTGACTAATTGGTTGATATGCACATAGGTCTGATCATGTATCATATACCCATCAAAATCTAAAGCGAAAAAAAATCCTTCCTTTGATTTTGTTATAGACGATCAGTATTCATGATATTAGTAAATTGTTAGACCTATGATTTGTATATATATTAGATGATATTCACGCACCCGAAACTCGAAGGAGGTTTTTAACTCATTGGTACTTGATTCCCACCTCTTTCCCCCTTAAAATTAACTATAATGCAGGTCCATATTTAAATCTGTGGAGCCATCAGCCATGCCATTTCCTGTATGGTTACAATCGGTATTAAATTCCTGTATTTCATAATTATTCAAATTAAATATGGTTGGTATTCAATAATTGTACTAAGGTACAACTAAATAGTTCAGGCTTTATCTTCTGTTTCTGTATAGAACTTCAACTAACCATGGAGTATTGGTTAGATTTACTTGATCGGTCATCATTAAAATTGTTCCTTTGCGCTCAAATAGGAGGAGAATCTTGTATAAAAGAACTTCTAAATATCGGGTCACTTTTTTTTGAAGACCATTTCCACTGTTTGATATATCTTCCGTATGCAAGTATTATGCCTTGACGTGGTCGGTATTTACTCTTACTCATCCATAAAGCAGACTTAAAGAGCTCTAACCACCCAAATCAATTATATAGTTAAGAAGCCTAACCACTTTTCCTTAAATTTTCTCATGAATACAATAATAGCACTATGCAACTACCATCTTCAATTCCTCCATTTAATTAGTTATACATTTGTTTCTGAACAAGAAGAAGAATATATTATATGAGATACAAGAGGATATTAAAACAGAAAAATGAAAACAAGAAAAAACCATATGCAGCAACAGCAGCACAACAACAGCAGCAGCAGAAACAGCATACGGAGAGTTTTAGTCTCTGCCAAGAGTTATTAATGCATTCCTAGCTACTTCTCCACCATACAGTCTTAATTTCCAGTTGTTAATTCTTCTTGAAACATAACAATTAAGGTACACAGATTTTCCCCTTGTTCGCTCTGGGTGAATATATCTTAATATGGTATTTATAGTCCTTTTTCAACAGTGCTAACTTATATACGAATTCATGTCATGATCATTTCTCTGTTTTATTAAGATTCTAAGTTTAATGGTGGCATAAGTTACACGAAAAATTCATCCACCGTGCAGCTGCCACTTTCTTGCATATTTATTATAAACTACCAATCAACTCTTCAACATTGTAGCTAAGGTGTACAGTTGTTCAATCTTCTATTACTATATGGATATTATGAGGATGAATTAATTAAACACTGTTTACCTTTATTTGTCGTCTCGGAGTTGCGTTTTATTTCATTTTGCAACTCAGATTTTCTTGAGACTTTATAAGTATCAAGATGGGGTGTTGAGAGAATCCATTTTTTTTTCCAAATCATTTTGAGATGACAAGAAACAGAGGTTTAGCGACGACTTTTGTTAGCGCTAAAAGTCCATTTATCGTATAGTTATTTAGCTTTTAGGGGTTCGTAAGTTCCCGATGGTAGCTTTAATCACGCGGCTAATGCAAATTCTCGAGGTCTAAGCTTAGGATGTTATTTCTTTCATCTACTAGCTAGTATGCAAATAAAAACTAGCTAATTACTTCAAGTGCATTAAGGATGAAGATCAAATCAGAGGAGGATAGGCAGCATCATTATGAAAATAAAACTGATTTTAGGAAGCAAGGCATTATTAAGTTACCTATATATTGAAGATTGGAGATGGTCTTTGTTTTGTGGATATTTTCTAAAACTAGCATGATTTTTAACTAAGGGGTGAAAATTAGTAGCATGATTTGTTTATTTTATTCCATAGAGTGTTATCATATATATATATATAACCCATTTCTCCCTCACCCCATCCTCTATCTAAAACAAAAATGAATCATCCTACTTTTGTCCTTTTTTAAAAGAAAAATCACCCTAGAATCAAAATTTGTCCTGTTTTGCCTGGTTATAATAGTTATCTGATTAAGTTTATGAAAACACATTCAAAATGGCAAGCAAAAACTTAAGATATCAAGGTTGGTGACAAAATTAGTCGATTAGAGCGTACATGAAGACAATGGAAAGAATAGATAGATACTATTGCATACACTTAACAAAGTAGAAATTTCTATGAAAATGAAAGACCAGATGATGAATGGTCTTGCATTTATAGTGGTGCTACATCAAGAACCAACCTAATCTTGTATATATCCAGAGAATACACATGATGAAGAGGCATGATTGTAGATTGTGTCATGCATGCTAGACACCAGTTTTTTCATCAAAGACTTAGATTTAGAATATTGATTAGCATATATTTGTTTTCACAATGTGTTTGTTTCACATGTAGTCTGTTCACAATGTAAACATTTTTGACGTGTTTGTGAAACAAATAGTATAAATGTAAAAGAGTTGTATATATATTGTGAACCGAATACATTTGAAGCAACCACATTGTGAAACAAATATATGTTAATCATTACATTAAATATTATACTTAGATGGAAAAAATCATTAAGATAGAAGTTCTCACGGATCTCACAAATTTTAGAGTTCTCAAATGATTAATCCCATGTAAGTATATTATATATATATATATATATTGTAACACCTTAGGCAGATCCCATATCGGCCGTGGACAGGAGTGATGTTGGGTTCATAACTAAACCTTGGCCTTCCTAAACACAACGTGTTTTGGGGCCACACGCAAGGCAGGTTCTTGGAACTTTGTGGTTAAGCGTGATGGGGTGGGAGTAGTACCAGGATGGGTGACCCCCTGGGAAGTCCTCGCCAAGTCGCCAAAAACAAATCCGTGCGCACACCTCTGCGGGAGGACAAAGCGGACAATATTGTGTTGTGGTAACGCGGGGTGTTACAAAGCGGACAATATTGTGTCGTGGTAAGGCGGGGTGTTACAAGTGGTATCAGAGCATAAGTGTGAGAGATTTAGATATTGATTTTAGATGCCTAGACTCAAACTAGCGTATTGTTAAGTGATGAATGTGAGATTTCACAATTAGACACTTTAAGATAGAATATTTTGAGGTTAATAGATGCACTAGAATCGAGAATCATGATGATCTTAATAAGGATCCGCATGTGAGGTAAATTTGTATTATTATCCGGCCGGTGATAATATGAATTTACAGTTGCATGTGCGTGCTTGAGCCGCATTTTTGTGATGACCGACGGGGTAGTAAATGAGTTCTCATGAGTTAGCCATCGGAAGAATTGGTGATGGTAGCATTGCCATTTTGAGTGACAACTAAGTACGATGAATTTGTAATGTCGATAATTTTGAAGTCGGAGGTAATGATTGTATATAAACCATAAGCTTGTTGAATCATTCTTATTCCGGGAAAAAAAATTGAAAATCGGTGGATTTAGTTGTCAACAAAGGTCTTAAGATATGAAGCTTTCCAATGTCGGTCTTGTGGTAGACTTGGAGAGCGTAGTTTAAGACTTCGGGTTCCGACCGGATGCATGCACGACTTTTGTTTTAAATAATATATTGCAAAATTATTTCGGGTTTGTCAAAGGAGTAATTATTCTGAAAAATGTTTTGGGGCACACCCAAGAGTGTAGCCATGTCTTGGGATTTGTTAAATCGTTTTAGTTGCATGAAAATTGCATACTTATGCACTAAGAAATTAATTTGTACTGTTTTGCTAGAATTGCAAATTTTGAAATTTATATCTCAAGAGAGTTTAAATTTGAAACTAACCTAAATTGTTTCGTGGTTTCCGAGAAATGTACACATATCATTTTTACGAGTTTTGAGAAATTATTTGGTGTACGTGAGTTTTTGGTCCAGTTGGAAATGCATGAACTACCGTATCTCCTACGGTTGTTTACATGTCCCATTGGAATTTTGGGTGCGTGGTGTTCATGAGTTAATTTTGAGTTTTGGAATTTTGTGGACTCGTTTACTGTTGGTGTTGCGTATGAGGGTTGTTGAGAATTTTATTTTGCGTCATTTATTTTGGCATAAATATTTTAATGGCGTCCAAATATAGAGTTTCCCTCGTCCTTGTTTTAGTTTTTTTTTGGATCGTTTGTTGCATGGAAATTGCATATATTTTAGTTGTAACTTTCTTTATAATGTGTAGCCCCATTTTATAAAGAGCACACATACATTGTTATTTGACTTTAAGTTTACATCCAATCCGAATCACATCTTGGTATAATCAAATCACATGCATTTCTCGATTGCTAATTTTGAGGAAATAAATTGATGCATGCTATCTTTATTGGGGGGCTTTACTCCATAACGTTTTATGATCAAAAGTGGAATTTTGGAAAGGTCGGTACAAACATTTAGTTGCACAGGATTTTAGTGCATGAATTTATTTTACATACATGACATCATTGAGTGTGTATCAAGACTACCATGGTTCATTTTAAAAGTTTACTAATTGTATTCTCATTGTTGTCATCATTAGTTTGAATAATGAGCACATAACTTTTAAATTGATTTGTAAATTGACATTCTAGTCATTTTTCACGATTACCTGATTGTGGTAAAAATCTTTGGGCATGCGTACAATTGGTTATAAAGATTTTATGTTTGTTAAATCTTTGATAAATAAAATTGGCATATTTGCTTAGACATATGTTGGTAAAACCTTGAACTCATTAGGAAACTTTGGAAGTAAGCACAATTTGGTGGTGGGAGTAGTACTTAAAGACTAAAGGAGTCTTTGCGAATTGAAGTGTCGGGTGACCCGACTTGTGGCCCGTTTTGGATTTTGGGGTTCCCTAAAAAAGGGTCGGTTCGAGTATGACGATTGAGGTATTAGATTTGTGAATCATCCGGTCATTTAAGTAATGATATTTTGTTTCAACGATCTTCGGGTTAAAGTCTTGTGTGATGGCTTGCTTCTGATTGGTTTAGTATTGGTGGGGAGTCGGGCGACATCATTCTAAATATTAGTGGTGTAACAACTTGATAAGTCACCATGAATAAAGAAGATTATGTGGTATAGTCATTTTGCGATCATAGGAGTCAACTATTGATCCCGAGGTCAAGGACTATATGAGTACCTAGGTTGCTTCAGTTGAACCTTAGGAAATATTTGCAAGTTATAAGTGGTATTAGAGTCGCTCCTGTGCCGTTCGGATGTGGGGCAAACCTCATCGAGGACAATGAGTCCCTAAGGGGGGGGGGGGGGTGTTTGTAACACCTTAGGCAGATCCCATATCGGCCATGGACAGGAGTGATGCTGGGTTCATAAGTAAACCTTGGCCTTCCTAAATACAACGCGTTTTGGGGCTACACGCAAGGCAGGTTCTTGGAACTCTATGGTTAAGCGTGCTGGGGTGGGAGTAGTACCAGTATGGATGACCCCCTGGGAAGTCCTCGCCAGGTCGCCAGAAACAAATCCGTACGCACACCTCCGCGGGAGGACAAAGCGGACAATATTGTGTCGTGGTAAGGCGGGGTGTTACATATATATATATATATACAGGATGCAAACTCTTATTATTATGTCTAACCATAATGCATCTCAATGATAAAAAGTGACTAGTTTAAGAATTATTCGGGTTAGACAAGATATACTATATATATATAGTAACATGATAGGACTTTTGAGAAGCCGGATTTCCTAGCTTCGTTATAGCATGTATAGATTAGTTAGTTTCTCATCCTATGTTTCGTTGGGCTAGTTGTCCACTAAGATTGTGTCTAGACATCAAATGCAAACTCAGGAAATTAAAACTAGTTACTGAATGGTTTTCTCCCACTTTTCAAAGCTCTTTGCCTAATTGTAGTGATGGTTCTACTTGACAAAGTAAGTATACTATAAATATGCATATCCAGAAAAAATTCTAGTGTTTTATGGTGTAAAGAAAAGAGGAAACTTGTTACGGTAAGGCATTACAATTTATTTTAATTGTAGTACATACCCATGTTATAAAATGTAAATCCACCAACGAATAACGGCTTTTGGTCCTCTATATGGTCACTTTCTTTCCCCTTGGTGAGCGGATGGACAATCCACTGGGTACCCTTTGGTTTCTCTATGAACGTGAATAACTTGCTCTCCGTTTTTGTTCCTTATTTCGGTTGATGAGTAGTGCTGGCAACTCTTCGTAGTTCTATAGATGTCTCTTTCACTTGTTTTTTTATTCATTTCGAATCAAATTATCATGGTTCAGCAGTTCAGCCTTCAAAGACCATTCGGATGGATGTAATTTTCCTTTGCTGAACTTGATATTGGTTATCTTTGTCAATATTGTTTCCCAAAACTAACTCTAATTCTCCACTTGTCAATTGTACATTGTGATCTAAATATAATAGAATATGGTAGAATATTCAAGATGTTAGATACCTAGTTCTATTTTATTGGTCTTGTCTTATCGACTAAAATTGTATCACATTTATATTGAATATACAAACTCTTTATCCTCCTTTATCCAAAGAAACCTTAATTTGTATCCTCATTAATTAATAGTTTCCTTTCTCCCCTTTGCAATTCTCAAAAATTATACCTTTGTTTATGAGTTTATGAGTGTACATTAATACATTCTACAACATTGGGTTTATAGGAGACTTAAAATGTCTAAGCATCATAATAACATATTTTACTTTTACACATATTTTACGGTACTTAAGTTTATAGGATCATACTATAAAATGTTCTATATAAGTGTTACAATAGGCTAATATAACATCTCTTAAGCATTTCAACATGCTTTTTAGGACCATCTTTTTACAAGACACTTGTGTCTATAGGATTTCAAATATCATCATATAAAATAGATAATAAGACATTTTATTTTAAAATCATTATAAGATTCTTGTTAAAACGCCTAAAAACGTCTTGTTAAACTATAGTAACACTTTTAAATAAGACATTTTATAGTATGATTCTATAATAAGTCTTATAAAATATGTTATTAGGATGCTTAGAAATTTTAAGCGTCCTCTATATAAAAAAAAAATGGTACCGATTAGAGTTTTGGTTATACAACTTAATTCCATAAAAGTGGTCAAGGTTCCGTAGGATGATATAATCCGATGCCATGCATCACAACAACAAAATAGGTTTCATACGACGTCTGAAATGTCTAAGTATTTTAATAAAATGTCTAAGTATTTTAATAAAATATCTTTATAGACTTAAGTTTATACAACTAAACCAAAAGATTTCCTAAGTAAAAGAGTTACCATCGGTTTATAGAACGTTTTTAGCCGTTTTAATATGTTTTTTAGTACACTTTTAAAATAAAATGTCGTATTAACTATATATTTCATACGAGACTATTAGAAAAGTGCCCTATAAAAATATTGGTTTATAAATAAAATATCCTATAAGATAGCTAATTATTGAATACTTTATTTTAAGAATTCCTAAAAAACTTATTGAAATGCCTAAAAGTATCTTATAAACATATTGTAACACTTTATTTTGGGACCCCAATTTTACTATAAAACAAAGGACTTTCACCCAGGAATTTTTTTGTGGGTGATTACAGAAAGATCACCCAGGAAATACTAATGGTTCCGGTAAAATCCGATGTTTTCAAGAAAATACCAACAGATTACAGAGGAATTTACTGGGTAATTTGTTACTGATTTGTGATTTACCCACCAACGTCTATGATTATTTTGTGACGAATCACCCTTTAGCGACATATTTTCTAGGAAAATGTTGGTCGGCAAAAGCTTTCCATTTTAGTAGTGTTTTTTTTTGACAAATTGTTGCCATTGCATTTTTTCAAACTAGACAAACTATGATAGATAGAGGTTCAAACGTAAACAATAAGTAAAATAAAAAACACGGAAAGGATCAACTCACGTGCAAAATCACATGTCAATTTACACGAAATGTCAATGCAAGGATGTGCGGACATTGTGGCCCGCAACCTTGCAACCTTAAAAGTCGCACGAATTAAATGTGCTTTTACACGTGATTTTATTATAAAATCACATGTGATTCGACTATTTTCTTATTTTATTATTTGTTTATTAAGTATAGAGTAATGTTAAGAAATTAAGCAGAGAAAAATAGAGAATAGGTTTCAGAACACATATATGGTCTTGAGGTAGCAATGGCTCCACGAAGTTCATTTATTGTATTCAACCACCTAAGTTGTGACACTGAATTGCGACAACTTCTAGATTGATTACATAAGGTTAATTGGATAGCAACCATCCACTGTGCTGTAGCTTCCATTCAATCCTTGATCTACCCCATTGATGACACCGTTTTGTGTTGATGAAATATTTGCTGACGTTGAAGCCTGCAGTTACATACACTTTTACTGTTTTACATATAGTGTAGGAATGAACTTTTCACATTATTACCAAATAGCCTTTGACTTAGCAGTATCCCGGTAACCCAACTTTCCTAGAGGTCAAAACCCAGATTGAGTTTTACATGCAGCAACAAACAACTTAGGATAGATTCGGATTTAGATTTATGGAGTTCAGGTTTGTTGGTTTAGACAAAACCCAGATTGATTTTCTTCCATCTTTGTTGGTTTTGGTTCTATGGTTGATAAAAACTTTTGTGTTTCTTCGAATAAAATTAAATGGCAGTTCTTGATTAAGTTCCATATATAATGTTGACAATTAATAGTGGCAATCGTATATTTGGCTGGTAGATATATCTGAATGGATGAGTTGTATAGTTCACCTATATATATATATATATTGTTTAAAGTTTCTGGTGATAAGGGTTATTGAATAAAGTGTTGCAGGTTTGATAATGAAGGTTGAGGTTTTGAAAATAGAGGTTGGGTAGGATTTGATTATATGCAAGGGGGATATATGCCGGTTATGCATATATAAAATATGGGCGGGTTAAAATGAGAACTCAAATTTGGTTTTGAACATGAGGAGAAATGGGAGCGCGACACGAATATGACTGAATAACGAAAGGAAATATTCACACTGAATATTCAGTGTTATTCAGTTTGAATAATGTATGAACTTCACCTTCTTTATTCAACTCTCTGAATGCCCTTCATTATTCAGATTGAATGAGACATGTGTCGCACTCTCTTTTGTTCTTATGTTCGCAACCAAATATATATATATATGTGTATGTGTGTGTGTATATGTATGTATATATATGTAGGGTTGGGTTCACGTGAGACCCGTGAGACCACCTTTTTACACTTGAAAGGTAAAAAAAATCTGAACCGTCACAGGAAAAACAATGTGAAGGTTACCTTCACAGCAAAAACACTATGAAGGTTACCTTCATAGCAAAAACACTGTGAAGGTTCATATTTTTTTTACCTTCACGGTGTTTTGCTGTGAAGTTTTAAGTGTAAAAAAGTGGCCTCACGGGTTTCACGGAAACAGGTTGGTCTAATATGATCCCAAATCTATGTATGTATGTGTATATATGTGTATATATATGTATGTATGTATGTATGTATGTATGTAGGTATGTATGTTTGTACTTAGGAAAGTTAAATTGCAAACTGATTTTTCATTGCGACAAGGAGAATAATTAAGGAGAGCACGACACGTGTCTGATTCAGTATGAATAACGATAGAGAAGTTAATAAACTATTTATAATGAATGAAACACATCATTCAGTTTGAATAACACAACATTCAATATGAATAACACATGATCATGATCTATTCATGATGAATAACCCTTGCACTACAAAACAAATGACTTTTACCCACAACAAAAACTATTCAGGAAAATTTTCGTAGGTGATTACCCACGGATCACCCAGAAAATACCCAGGGTCGTGCCTGGTGGAGGGCGGGCCGGGCGCACGCCCAGAGCCCACAAAATATAGGGGCCCAATTTTTTATTTATATAGTACTATAGTAGTAATTCAAAAAAATTAGAATATTAAATAGACAATATTTTTTAAATATCTAATAGAACCCAAAAGAATTTGATATTATATTAAGGGTCCAAACATGCATTTACAATATAATTAAAATTATTATAATATAGTAGTATTTATGTAAGAATTTTTAATATTGGGAGATAGTATATTATACTCTTGAGGAGGGGAAAAATGATTTTTTTCTCACTTTTTCTATACTTTTTCTATAAAAAAGTACAAAGTTAATTGACCGTTCATTTTGTAGTATTGTTTATATTTTTTCCTATCAGTTTTTTATTTATTACCAAATTCTTTTATTTATTCCGTCGTTATAAATTTGTATTGGAAGAGAGTAGATTTCTTGTTATCAACTAAGAAAACTCCTACATTTTGAAAAAAAATTACCAACCAAATGAAACGGTCCACCTTAAATCTGTATTTAGAATTTCAAAACTATCTTTGTCTTTCATACATTATTGGCTTGTTATTACATAATATTCAATTTAATAATCTTAATTAGCACTCCCCTATCTTAAAAACAAGAATAAGATCTCAAACTATAAACATAGGCTTTCAATTCTAAGATTGATGGTTTAAAAAAGTTTATTATAACTCTAAAAGTTTAAAACGGTGACGAAAAACATTAATATAGGGTGAGATAGAAACTCAATGATTTATATTGATTTACATAAAATGTTGCTTCGAATAGTCAACATTCTTACCCTAAATGATGTCAATTTATATATTAAATTTATATATATCATAGGATGTTTTTTATGGTGAAACGGATTGGCGATGTTATATAAAAATGATATGATACATAATGTTAATTTTGGAATAAATATTGATTGATTTTTCGTCTACGAATAATTGGAAAAAACGATTTTATATGAATTATTAGTATTTGTTGAATTCAATGATATTTCGATGATAAAAACAATATATTGTAAAAATCGTAGTTCTCGAGGGCCCTTCTATACGTTTCGCTCAGGGCCTATAAAATGTCAGGAACGGGCCTGAAAATACCAAAGGATCACTCAAAGAATCTTGTCACTAATTTGAATTACCCACAAACTTTTGTGACGGTTTTGTAAGGAATCACTCTATAGCGACAGATTTTCAGGGAAAAGTCCATAAGAAAAAATCTTTCGTTTAGCTGTGGTGGATGCGACACCTGTCGCTATCTTCTTTTTCCTTACGTTCACAACCAAAACTCGGTTTTCATTTGAACCCGTCTTTATGTAGATTAGTTTTATTTATTTCTGTAATTTTCTGAAAGAAAAATGAAAAAAAAAAGTGCCAAATATTTAAGATACATTTTGCTTACGAGTTTTTTTAACATCCCGTTACAAAAATGAACCGAAAATTAACATTTTTGCAAGCCATTACAGAACTTTTTGGTATGCAAATATTTAGTCCTGACTTGAGCCAATGTTTCAACCTAGAAATCTATATGGGGTCATAGTCAAACTTGAGGCATATTTATGATGACGCGTGAAATTTTCAGTCACAAAACTAGTGGTGGCTATGCTATAAATATTCAATTCTTAGGACTTAAAATGGGACATCCTTGCCATCATACATAACATACATCATCATTATCATTATCCATTTTTATTAATACTCCTACAGTCCTACACCATATTTTTACTTTTCATGCTTACGTCATCAAAATTATATATATTTCAGCTTAAATCACTCCAATACAGAAACCATAACCAATGATCCATTAATTTGTAGTACTTTAAGCCAGGGTCTCCTTGTTATCAGCGTAATGAGTTTATTTACGTTTACTGTGTATTCACCGAGGTATATATATATATGAGAGTGTTGGGTATTGATTTAATGATGTAAAAAAGTGACGTACTCAGTAATGTTCTAGAAAAAGCTTTATGCAGAAAGCTTAAGGTTTTCTAAACATGTCCCTGCTCGAACAATTTTTTTCTCAATTCACACAAACAACTTTATTCATAAAGGACTTAATTGATATAAAACCAACCAAACAGCCATATATATATATAGAGAGAGAGGGAGAGAAATAGAGAATGAATGAAAGTTAACGTGAGAAGCGTAAGAAGATATCATCTATTGAGCTATATTAGGATGAGATGCATCGAGATGAGATGCACAAAAATGCACCCGATCAATCCCCGTATCAAGCAAATTCAAGGGTGGGTTTGAGATTAAAGGTGATAAAAGTCCGGATCTCTTCTTACGCTTCTCCTTCTCACACAATCTTTCGCCTATATATATATATATATATAGAGAGAGAGAGAGAGAGAGAGATAGAGGGAGGTTCAAGAAAAACGCTAAAAAAAAGAAAACTGAAGAAAACAAAACACCCTGAGAGTTTTTTTTCTATTGCATATATATACATTAGGTGCATATGCACAAATGCATACAAGTGATTGGAGCTATTTTTTTCTATGCATCAATGCATATATATGCATAAATGCATGGTAGGGCATACCGTCCAAATGGAGGCCTCCAGGATACGTTCTTCTTCAGTTTTCTCTTTTTTTGGCGTTTTCCCCTGAATTTTGCCCTATATATATATATATTATCATATATACTTCATATATACTTCCATTGCAGCACAAAATCCATATTCCAGAAGATAAATATTCATGATAGCTACATGTATCATGTATGCAATTAATAAGGTCTCTAGGATTGTTCTAGATGGCTAGCTATCATCCGCTATGGTGGATGCCTGCTGGAACTAAGTACTGTAAAGTTGCAACCATCACAATTAATTTATCACAGCATGCATGTATGCAGCATTGATTAGGAAATCATATATTCATATATACATACATATATATATATACACACACACATATATAGGGAAATCATATATTCATATATACATATATATATACACACACAAATTTATATAGGGTCGGGGTTCAGGAGATAACCGTAAAAAGATGAAAAACACCTTGATAACCATCTGGACGACGGATGTGCAAACAAGTGATTTGTAAGCAATTTCTAACAATTTCTATTAATTACTTGTATGCACAAATGCATACCGTCTAGATTATTGGTTACCAGCGTTGTTCCTCGCTTTTTAATGTTTTGGGGGTTTTTCCT
The DNA here is from genome assembly GCA_036898165.1 of Silybum marianum. Taxonomy (NCBI): domain Eukaryota; kingdom Viridiplantae; phylum Streptophyta; class Magnoliopsida; order Asterales; family Asteraceae; genus Silybum; species Silybum marianum. Next base: position 18,573,383 of record CM072540.1, read on the forward strand.
GAACCTTCCTATATGAGTGAGAGAGAGAGGAGGTTCAGAAAAACCTAAAAATTTGAAAAATTGATGAACACCCTACTAACCATTCATCTCGACGGTATGCACATGTGCATAAGTAATTGAAGTTGTTTCTTAGACTTTATGCATGTTTGCATGTTATGCACATGTGTATAACGGACAAATTGCTTAAAAATTACGTGTATGTACATGTACGTACCGTCCAGATGAACGGTCACGAAGGTGTTCCTCAAGTTTTTCCTTTTTTTACGGTTTCCCATATATATATATACATATATATATATATATATATATATATTTGGAGAAAAAGGTTGATACCGGCAACCCCAACCGGCCCACAATCTGCTGCCAATTCCATAAAGTGCGGGGCATACCTGACTCACTACGCGGTTGTGGTTATGGCTTATGGGGCGCCCGGGCTCGAACCCGAGACCATTCGCTATTTGGACAAACACTATACCCTCACCCATTATTAACTGAGCTACACGTATCAATTAAACCACCTGGGTAACATTCTAGGCACCATTATTTTTAAAAGATTCTAAATCCCCCTAGGGAAATTAACTGACTTACAACTACTGTTAAATTGTTTCAATGTGGTTTAGTAGGTCCCTAGCTTGTATCGATAGAACTCACAACTTCATGTGCTTGTGCTGTCACCATGACTTTAAGTAACTTAGCCTTTCTTCTTTTTCTAAGATGAGGATCTAGCATGCAACTGGATTCACCACAACTAAAAATCGATTAATTGGACACCAACAATTTCTAGGTGTCCCAACACATTGTTACATAAGACTTAAGTTTTATTCAGCCAAACAATAAAAGATACTATTTAAATGTGTTGTAATAAGTTTATTGGACGTTTTTAGGCTCTTAATTTTATTTAACACTATTAATACAAAATATCATATTAGTTATGAGCACATTTTTGATAGGACACCTTATTTACAAAACACTTTTCAGTTATATAAAATAGTTAATACGCCGTTTTTATATACAAATGTCCTAAAAACTTGTTACTATACCAAACACGTTCTATAAACTTATTACAAAACCTTTAGATATGACGGTTTTGTTGTTTGGTTCTATCAATTAATGAACTCTAATATAAAGAGGTCTATGAAGACACTTAAAGCATTTTTGACTGTCCTATAATAAAATCAAATTTTATTGCAGTGATTAATAGCTATAAGCATTAATTGAAGAAAACAATTAATACGATGAGATGAAATTAATTAAAAGTAGGGAACCGTTTGTTAGGATTAAGGTCCTTGAGATTAGAAACCAAATCAATACTACAAAACACAATACAATAAAAAAGAAAACCTCTAATGAAAACCCTAATGCAAAAGAAAGTATTTGGGAAGTTCCAATTGTGACAATTAAGGTCTTTGTTTACTCTCATAAATCATTCAATATAATATAGGCAATCAAGTCAATACCCGAACCTACAAACCCTTGGAGGATGTTGACCATGATTTCTTAATTTGTTAATACTTCAGGTAATCGACACAAAGTCACCACACTCCAAAGGTCCGTTCAAGGTGCGTTCTTGACTTCTTCCATTTTGTTTCAAAAGATGAAAGAGTAAACAATGCCTGCCTGAATCTTCATTCAATCTTCGTCCCTCAAACTCTCTCTGCAATGCACACATGGAATACTGTCATATATAATTAAGATCGAAATATATATGGTATATATGTGTGTGTGTGCGTGTGTGATGAGTCAGGTTTAATTAAAAACCGTAAAAAAATCAAAAACTAAAGAACACCCTGGTAACCTTTCATCTGAACATGTGCATACAGGTAATTTTAAGCAATTTGTCCGGTATACACATGTGCATAAATGCAGACGTGCTTAAAAACCATGAAACAAATTACCAGTATGCACATTTGCATATGGTCTAGATGAATGATTATCGTGTTCTTGGTTTTACATTTCTTTTTTGAGGTTTTCCCTGAACTTTCAATTGAAGTGAGTGGACAACCATACCTTATGAAAGACTCATAGGTTAGTTCATGGAGAACCTACTGCAGCTTTGATCCTTTCGACTGTGCACTTGATAAGACTATTAACCGTTGCAACGGACCCCAATGATAATTTGGCTGTAGGAACAGAATCTACTAGAATTTGAAATGCCACCGTCAGTAATGATCCACCGGTTCCTACCTCAGCAATTCCTCCTTGATGTTGTCCTGGTCCATCAGGAAGTATAGCAAAACCGGAAGGTAACAAGGCAACATAATCTGGATCACCCCCACTTAGTACCACATTCATCGCTACAATATCAACTGGAGCATATATAACATAGGATCCTGTAGAATCGCTTGAACTTTCTTGTAGTATGAGCATGTTGCTTTGGCTCGAATTTGCACTCTACATACGACATTTAATTTATGAGTCAAAAGTTAATTATTCATATGTTTGGTAATTAACCATATGTATAATTTGCAATCATGAATGGTTTTCTGAACTTAGAAACTTACATTAACGCGCAGAAGGGAGACACAGTTTCCTTGATCACGACCATTGGCGATATGTGCCATTTCTTGAACTAGTCCACCATTTGAAAGAATGTCCCACTGGATATTAACACAACATCAATTTATATATAAGTAACAAAAGACAATGCTACAGAGATAATTAAGTCTTTAATTAAACTTGTGTGTTCAACAGTTAATTACCTCGCTCCTCGAGTTCTCATCTCGTAGAAAATCAAAAACCCGTTTTGGTTGAACAGGTATCCAGAATGAAGTTGCAGCACTCAACACGATACCCGGAGGCCTACCTGGATCATTCATACTCTTACGCGTCATAACTCGAACATCATCAGCGCCACTGCCGGACAACGTCGTCCATGTGTGTGCAGTTGAAGCTCCAACACCACTACAAAAGCTCAAAACCATTCTCTCAGCCAGTTTCAACATACTCTTTCTCCCTTCTGGAGTGGTTATAACTGCCAAAATGAAACAATCAAGTCAAATAGAATCATATGTTTTGTGCTAGTTATTTTGATTAATCTTATTACCATTAAGATTTAAGAACATAAACCAAAGGGCCTTTGGCCTAGCGGTATGTGAGTTTTTGGCCTCCTAGGAGGTCAGGGTTCAAACTTCACCAAAAGTCTGGTGAGAAAGTTGTGTGAGTTTATAAATTCTATTTTCCGTATATAAATGAATTATTATATACTTCAAAAAGAAAAGAACAGAACCTGAAACTATACTATCAATTAGTTAATACTACTAATTACCTCCAACATCTCCTGCAGGAATGTTGTTAGCCATTGCACTTGCTAGTCGTTCGCATTGCCTATCTAAAGTTGCTACCCATCTTTTTGCACCAAATGCTAGACCGGTGTTTACCAGTAACCTATAGATATTGTGAACGGCTCTATCATCAACTTCAACATGTTCAACCCACGTAACCTACAAAACAAAAACCAAACATTAATTTATAATTTCGTATGTTATTTATTATATGTTATTATATAGTTTTTTTCTTTTGTACAACCTTATAAACCTTTCAATCTCGTGCAGGATTCGTACCTTTGAGTACCCGTTGGGCAGTTCTTGAATCAAACAACCAGAAGGCCTTCTTCTACATCTTGATATCGAAGAAGGCCGCAAATTGTCCAAAGATACATCAACGACAGCCCAAGTACCATCCGCATGTTGTTTACAATACCTAACAAAGTAGTTTTCTCGTGTCGGAACCAGTGGTGAAGGAACCTGATACTCAGCTGTCATCTGATAAATTATACATATAGATTAATGTATTTATAGGAACATATACAAAGCTAGATTTTAGGGTTATGCTGTACAACCCCACAACTAATTAGATGATTATTTTCCAAGCTTACCACTTGCAGAGCTCCATTGTAATTGCCAGCAACTCCAGTTGAAAGCACTTCCAAGGTCATTGCTCTTGAAACAATGCCAGAAAACACATTTGACCATTGATTCTGAAAAACCATTGTTAAGTTTAAAGATTTGAGATCATAATTAATAAAAATTTCAACTAACTTTAAAAAAAAAGCTTAAACATATACCACATCCATTAGAATTTCAACAAGAGTGATATGATTCATGATGACAACTGCAGATTCCCTTGAAGCCTCAGATTGTAATCCTAATGGTTTTGGTCCAATGCCACGCGGAAACGTTTGCAAGTACTCCTCATCACTCAAGGTCTCGGATGAGTTATCCGAGTTTGGAACCCATAAGGGTTCACCAGACTGGGCCATTCTGATTAGCTCTTCCATAGCTGCAACTGCTAACTCGATTATAATTGGCTTGTCAGCCTCAGTTGGGCCCGAAACTGACCGCAGAAGGTCATTTGCACCGAACATGTCTCCTACCATCCCTTGTTGTGGACTAAAACTAGCAACAGCAAGATCGAGAGACCGAGTTGGTCCATGAGGCGACATATTAGGGTAGCTCAACATTGGCTTGCCAACATACTTTGCAGCGATTCCGGATATCCTATCAATCTTTTGGCGAACAAGCACCAAATCAAGAAATTAAAAATCAGAAACATCAATTATGTTGGTAAAACAACTCCATACCAAACCAAACAATCTCAATATATCATGGTTAGTAGAGTACTTAAGTTAGAAATAAGGGGGGGGGGGGGGGGGAGGGAAGAGACCCATTAAAAGAAAAAAATAGAAGGGTTAAAAGTTTTTTTTTTAACAAAGATTTTTTGAATGAGACTTCACCCTAGCCGACTCCCAAAAAGTCTCTTGAAATCAACCAAAAAAGTCTCTTGGAATTAATCAAAAAAACAGAAAAGGTCTTTCGAATTTGACAAAAACACTAACAAAAATCCCTCAAAATCAACTAAAAAAGATTCAAAATCTTTCGAAATCGTGTAATTAGGCTAAAAACACGTCGGACGACTTTGCGTGCCTTTCGTCTATCATAAAGGTGAACCCACTGGGTAAAAATTCTGGATCCGCCACTAATCATAATGTAAGCAAATCACATAAAGACACATCTTTAGGGTGAATTTCTTTTTTACCTCTTCACGTAGTCGTGCATTTTCGATCCTCAGATGTTGTTCATCGAAAGACATCTCTCCAATGGCAGCAGGTCCACCACAGTTTGGACAAGTAGCATTGGCAAGGGCTTCTTTGTATCGTATGTTCTCAGATCGAAGCTTTTCATTTTCATTCCTCAGCTGTGTGTTCTCATGGCGTTCGTGTTGTGCCTAAATTAATTAAGAAGAAAACAGGACAATAACAACTTCTTAATTTAGTATCTTAGAATACTTGCTTAAAATTGTGAGTTGAAATTTCTCCTTAAAATATGACAGTTTTTTACAAGAAAATATGTTTGTAAAATGTGAAGTAATTAATCACCTTCATTTGAGTACGTTTATTTTGGAACCAAAATTTGACTTGCAAGGGTTCCAAAGACAATCTTCTACCAAGTTCCTTTCTTTGCTTATCATCTGGATGTGGGCATTCTTTAAAAAACCTAATAAAAATCATGACGATCAAAATCAATTCAAACTCTAACATTCTGTAACCAAATAAACCTGAAAAGGAGTTACTTTGTTCGACATCGCCCTGAAATCCCGATTTTTACCCATTAGTTCAAAATACTACTAAAAATATAAAGTTAAATAATTATAATAAGATTTGATGAAATGAAATGAAATGAACAAAAGAAATTGATCTAGACTAGGGTTAGTGAAAAAACATACGATTCCATTTCTTGGATTTGATGTTGGGTGTGACGATGGTATCGTTTCTTTTTGTTAGGTCGTTGATTAGGATCTTGATCATCGCCGGAGGGGGCTTCCATGATATCAGTGCCCGATTTGCTCTCGTAGTCTTCATCTCTAAGCATATCAAGCTCATTTTCTGGAGTTTTGTGGCTCATATCAAGAATATGATGATGACTCTCAAACATGTTTGGCTGAAACATCTTTTCTTCAAGTCTTTCTAAAGGGTTTTAGTTGAAGTTTCTTGTTCAAATCTACAAACAGCAAGCTCTACACAAGTTACAAAATGGTCATTAAATAAGCTGTATTTCAAAGTAATTCAAGCAAGAAAATGAGAAAAAGATAAGAGAGATAGAGAGAGAGAGCATAGGAATTGTAATTCTACTATGGGAATTTGCATACAAAAGCAAGGGACTCAAATGAATTTATTAGGGGGTTAACAGATCCATGGTTCTTTGATAAATAAAAAGTCAACTTCAAAAGCATAAAATGTTGAAACCAGTCTCTTTCTCTCTCTAGAAAATTCAGTTTCTCTTTTTTAAATCTTTTTAATTTATCGAAAAGGATTATGGTCGAAAATAATAGAAAAAAGTTAAAAGAAATTATATCAAACCAGTTCAGATCTCCAAAATATTTCACTATTAAATTACATTAAAAGGTGAAATAAATTTAAGAATTAATATGAGCAAGAACTTCATGAATACAATCAAGATGTATGAAGAACATATAAATTAAAATTTAACAGAAGATACAAACCTGATCAATAAGAGAGATTTGAAACTCAAATCAAACTGATTTTTAATCTTCCAAAACAAAAACAAAAAAAGCATAAACAAGAAAACCTATGTTTCTGCACATTTCCAAACCCTAACAAAGCTTTTTTTTCTCTCTCTCTCTCTCCTCTCTTTCTATCTCTAAAAAGAGAGTTTCTTTTGCTAGGTATGGTTTTGGTTTTGGGTTTTCTTTTTGGTAAATCAACTCACTGAATGACTTATATGAAGAGTAAAATAAGGACTAGAATTGACAAATGCAAACACTTTTGGGACTTTTTAGCAAATAAAGACATTGTCAAAAAGCTCCAATCCATCTTCTTTTTTACGTACTCCGTTGAAAGACCAAATTAGAGAAAATCTAGCCCAAAAAACATTCATTTCACTCACTGATTTCTCCATAACATCAACCGTTTAATTAAATAATGGGAAAAAGATGGGAAGAAAGAGGAATTGTGTGTGTACGTTTGGAATTGAAAATATCACTTGTAACTTGAAGAAATCAAGAAAGGTGGTACATATATAGAAAACTTACTGGTTTTCTTGTATCTTGTTTCTGAAGAGTCCAGTGTAAAAGATGTGGTGGTTTTGTAAAAAGGGTCAACGGAAAACCACTTTTGAGAGGGTAAAAAAAGTGGTTTTCGGAGGAGATTTAGATTGATGATATACCTTTCTTGTGAATAGAATTTAAGAAGAATGGAGAGAGAAGAGAAACGGATGAGAGAAAAGAGGAGATTATGAATCAAGAGAGAGATAGAGGGGAGAACAGGTGGGAGAATTGAAGAAGTTGCAGCGAGAGAGAGAGGGAGGAGTAAATGCTGAGAGTATTGAGAGGATGCAATTGCATTTATGGAGGATTGAAGTTTTTATTGCTTTTTAGAGAGAGAGAGAGAGTTAATGCAATCTTGATGTTCAAACTTTCCATCACACACACTCGCTCTGTGTGAATTTGTATGTGTGTGTGTATGGTGAAAGATGAAATAAACGATTTAAGGATTTTAAGTACTCCATAAATTTTTCACTGCATATTGAAGTTATTTTCTCAAACCAATTCGTTTTCATCTCCAGCTACTACCTTTATTATGCATGTATCTATGATTAACATATATATACATATAGAATCAGGTTCAACGAAAACGCTAAAAAAAGAGAAAATTGAAGGACACCCTGGGAGGTCGCCATCTGGACGCTATGCATCAATGCATAAAGATGCATTAATGCATAATGCACAAATGCATGTTACCAGATGGCAGCCTCCCAGGGTGTTCTTCAGTTTTCCCTTTTTTTAGCGTTCACACACACACAAACACGTTGGCGGGTGCAAACGAAAATCGAGTTTTTGTTGTGAATGTGATAACAAAAGAGAGCGTGACACGGGTTATTTATCATGAAAGGATCATGATCTTGTCTTATTCCTATTGAATGTTGTATCATTCGTTATCAATAGTTATGGATTCACATTCGTTATTTATACTGAACGTGGATGTCGATTACATGTGTGATGTGTTGCATTATCCTTTGTTCTGACGTTCGCAATAAAAATGAGTTTGTATTTATACTTTTCTATATACATGTGTACGTAGTGTTGTGTGTATATACACATTACATATTAATACCATATTTGTGTGTGACTGTTGTATGTATATACACATTACATATTAATACCATTCTTCTACAAAAATTAAACATTTTTTTAATTTTGAATCGTCTTAAAAATGCAATTTTTATTGTACGTTTTCCTATAATTTAGATTTCGATTGATAATTTTTTTTTTATCATATTTGATTAACAATCAATTTTTTTTTTAAACTATAATATAATTAAATATTAATTAAATCTCTTTTCTTTGTACAAGTGTGTGTGTGTGTGACAGAGGGTTTCTTTACCCCATTCATTGAACTTAGACGATGACGTTCATATATTTGGATGGAACATAATTAAAGGTTGATCTTACAAATTTAGGATGAATTTAATGATATTTTTTTAAGGATTTTATCATATTGATAATACAACCTTTAATTTAGCTTTGATGGAATTAAAAGAAATTTATTTCAGACATCAAATTTTCTGTAATGTATATTTAGTTTTTGATTAAGTACATCTTTTCAAATTATAGGAAATCATAAAGTCAACATTTTTGGTTGTAGGGAGTATGAATTAATGGTTTGCTGAACTTTTTTGATTAAAGAACAAGAATTAATTTAATTACAATATCAAATAACAACAGAAAAAGTTAATTTGGATTATAAAATGAAGATAAAAAGAACAATTAAATCGTATAAAGATATTTAATAGATGTATGCATACATTTTTTTCTCCAATAAATTAAATATAGTAAATGAATTGAAGTTTTATAAATCCTAGTTTATTTATTTATTTAATTATTCCTTCATTAAATTAAAGTTCCATGAAATATATGTGATTAGTATATCCTTTATTTTCAATAAGTTTCAAATCCTTGATCTCAGTAAGGTTGAGTTAATGATATTGTTAGATGATGACCTTTTAGTTGTATATTCATTGTCTCCCCCGTTTTCATATTTTTAAATTTTTTCATAGGCCTTCATATTTTATAATGTACGTTTGGTTCATCATCTTATATAATTGCCACAAAAGCAATGATCACAAAAATCACAAGTAATATAATAACATGTAGACACGTTATATTAGGATCGATAAGATCATTTTGTTCATTAGGAAATTAAATGATATGGTCAATTGTTTGAAAATGAGTTTTAAATTTTCTAACAAAAAAATATATGATACAATAAGAATATACAACCAAATTTGAAGCTTTAAATTAGAAAACTTTCTATTGTTTCCAAATACATTAAATCTTAACTAAGAAATAAATATCTTATCTTTTACCAATTTGTTTGGAATATTTAAAAGTTATTAGCATTGTTTTTAAGGAGGAGGGATCTCCAAAGAGAGATTTATTTGCATTTATAGACGGATAAATATGTGTATATTAATGTTTATTAATTTTCATGTAATTTAGATTTATTACTTCTAATGAATTAATTAGATTTATATGTGGTGTATGTATACATATATATTATTTCTCCATATGATTGGAATTATATCATCACTTTTCAGTTTAGTTGAAGTTAAGTTTTTTTGTGTTATACTATTAATTGAAAGCTATAAAATCAAAGCGTAAAACAACCATTTTTTAATTATAGAAATGTAAAATTACATCAAAAGAAAAATGTAACATCCCATATATACACTAAACCGGGTTAAAAGTATATGCGTAGAGCAACTAAGATAATTTTCATAACAAACTATTCATGTTTATAGACCACCAAAAGTTAAGTTACATAATATTTACAACCAAAAAGTAATTATACAAAAGTGTGGTCGACTATCAAGTTAGCCTCCAAAATCCACTCCTGGTCACTCAACCCGGATACACCCTTAGTCCGTCTTTAGAACCTGCCACGGAATAACAAACGTGGATGAGCAATAACTCAGTGAACAGATCAACAATATGAATAATAAGCGATGTTCAATACAAATAATAATTAACGATGGATAAATGATGAAATGATAGAAATCAATTGAAATCAGAAAAATATAACAAGTGGGTTCACATAATCACCCAATTTCGTATTTCGTGTTATCAAGTTCACATAATCACCCGAATACACTAACACGTTATTCCCAAAAAGGATGTACGGTCCTATGAGCATAGGTGAGAACTAGCAGTGTGGGCACAACACCCACTAGCCCTCGACTACTATTAAAGTAGTCTTAATTCTGTTCGGTTCCTAGGATATCCATCCGCCCCCATGGCCGGATCAAGGCCAGCGCACTCACCACGCATATACGAGGACGCCACAGTGATTATAGCCACCATGGAAACATCACATGGTCGGTGCCCCCGACCAAGTGTCTGGGTAAAGAATAACAACAAATGCAATGTAACGGAATCACAAGAATTGATCAATAATCATTTATAACAACAATCCATTCGCGCCTCAGCATTCAGAGTATAACTCAAGAACCGGGCCAACGGTCCCTATTAGAAGCTATTAACCTTGGAACATTCCTAAGTTGTGCTCAACTAATGGAACACCAAATGGAAATCAAACAAGAAATAATAACAATGAAAATCCAAGAATATATGATTATTGAGATCTTTCGTACATCAAGTTTACCATTAGGTAAATCAATTTCGAGTGGAATGACCTTTAACAATAGGTCACTCCCGTGTCAAAGTAATAAGAGATCCGTACCTTATATAGTCGAGAATCAAAGCAAGATGCTCTTATGTCAATCGTTCCAATCTTTGCTAGTCGGATATCCTATCACAAATAATGTATACTTAAAATTGTACCATAATTACCTACGTTTGTTTAATCATCCTAATCCTATGTGTACCCTCCCTTTAAGATTAATTAAGCCTTAGTTTCATACCAATAAGCTTATGTTAGAATCCTAGTGTTAATAAGGGTATGACATGGGTTAAACAAAAATTAACTTGCAAAAGAGATATTTCATCCCCTGCACAATTCAGCTTTTGTCCATCAATTTTGTGGACAATTATCCTATACTTAGAAGCTGAACTGAATGATGTTTTACAAATAAAATTTGTAGACATGTGTGTTAGGAGTTCATCCTAACAAGATTCATGTCATTTGAAGCTATGACCAATTCAATATGAAGTTTTTGCCAACATTGTGCAAATCCCGAGTACACTGTGACCAGCTATTATAATTCACTGTTTTGACCCATATAAACTCCGAATTAGCTCTCGAACTCTCCATGACAGTTGTAGTATACATTCTAAGCTTTCCAAAGACATATTATACACCTTAATTGGGTCAATGGTTGATTTTATACAAATTTTTAAAAAATCAACAGCACCTATTGTTTGCTACCAACAGCACCATTTTAGTTTTTTTAAGGTACCATCACCATCAAATCACTACCAAATCACTACCACATGAATTGGTAACCATTCTAAACCAAATATTGACCAATTTAGAACATTTTTACATTTCTATAACAACCCTTAATATCAATCACACCAAAACCCATATGCATATTAGATTACTAAACACCTAACTCAAGGATTTCAAAGTTCTTACCTTAGGGATAATTATGATATCATCAAGAAATTGATTTCTTCAATCCCTTCAAATTTTCAGCACCTAATCAACACATATTCACACACTTAGAATATGTATTACAATCAAATAACATAGATTCAAGTTACACAATTGTTTACCTTCAAGATTTGGCTTCAAAACTTCAAGATTTCATCATTTCATCATCAATTTAGCCCTAATTTGAAGGAAGATGATTTTGGTTCTAGGGTTCTAAAGAAATCGTGAAATGGGGAAGAAGAGAGGAGAAATCAGATTATGATTTTATTAATTTCAATTTGGCTTTTATATTTTTCAGTTTTTCACATTTAGTCCCTCAAGTTTCAAAAATTGTGTTCTAACCATGATTAGTGAATTCTTTTACATTTTGGTTTAATTCTAGTTTCAATTGTCCATGTTTAATCCCTCACATGGTTATGTTTGACAAAGTTAGTTTGGATTCAAGTCTTTATGCCTTATGTACAAGCATACAAAGCAATGACTAACTCCAAACACTAACTTTTCATTTAAAGTTCGTTATAAAAGTCCGGTTATTATAAAAACCTTATATATAAATTTTTTGGTAGATATTCAAATCACCGTTTAGCTAAAAATTTAATAAGGTTTTTTCTGATGTACATTAATTTTTTTACGACCATCACATATATTGTTAGAGATAAATGAAGGAAGATATTTCTATCATCAATCAAACCTATTTATTTATTAGCTATATAGGCCATATTTTCTCATGAAAATGACTTCAATGCTTTAGAAGTATATCATCATATTACCCTATAATTAAGTTGTTACATCCGCATCAAAAAGTTTGTCCAAACAACATAATATACTATAGAGTAAACTATCATTTTCGTTCCTGTGATTTACCATTTATGATGATTTTGGCCCCTATGATTTAAAAACTGTTTTTTTGGTTCCTGTGGTTTTATTTTGCTTCCATTTTCGTCCTTACATTTAACAGAGTTAACAGAGCTGTTAAAAAAAGTTTTGAAAATTTACATATTTTGTGTTATATAAATTTTAAATATTTACTCCTAAATTTCATTTATTATATTATTAACTATAATTTGGCACTTATATATATATATGTATATTATTTTTGTCTTTCCTTCTTTAATATATTTTAATACTATATATATGTTATATTTTATGTATTTATAATTACTAAAAATAAATCAATTTTTTAATATTTTAATTAATAACTCTTTTTATTATTTAATCAAATTTTTATTATTTATTTAAAAGCGGTTGATTTTTTTATTATTTTTTTTAAAACTAATTGGTTTAAAATGAGAAAAATGTGAATCATTAAAATTATTGATAAATAAGTGACATTTTTTTTCAAAGTTTATATTTATGTTAAATTATCATTTAAAAAAGTTTTAAATAGAATTCGAAAAAAAAAATAGTTTTATTTATACCCAATCGGTTGTTTTTATTAAATACATTTTTTCAGATGAAAATTTAAAATAAATATAAAACTTTTAGAAAAAAGATATCACTTATTTATCAATAATTTTAATGATTCGTAATTTTTTTTCTCATTTTAAACTAATATGTTTATAAAAGAAGTTTAATAAAAATACCAATCGGTTTTAAATAAATAAATAAAACTTCGATTAAATAATAAAAAGAGTTATTAATTAAAATGTCAAAAAACTTATTTATTTTTATAAATTATAAGTATATAAAGAATCTTTGTTTATTAAAATATATATAAAGAAAGAATAACATATATATATATATAGTATTAAAATGATATTTATATATTAAAATATAATAAAGAAATAAAGAAATAATATATACATATATATGTATATATAAGTGCCAAATTAATAGTTAGTAATATAATAAATGAAATTTATGATTAAATATTTAAACTTTATATAACATAAGGATTAAATATGTAAATTTTTCAAAACTTTTTTAACAGATCCATTAACTCTGTTAGATGTAAGAACGAAAATGGAAGCAAAATGTAACCACAGGGACCAAAAAAGCAGTTTTTAAGCCACATGGACCAAAATCGTTATAAATGGTAAACCACAGGGACGAAAATCATAGTTTACTCTATACTATATATATAAGCCAATAATCAAATAAAAACCACATAAAGATTACAAACTCGTGAAAACCGATATAAAAATAACTTTTACATTATTTTTTTTCATCATATATTTGTTTCATAAGGTGAAATTTTCATTTGTATTTGTTTCACCATATACATTTTTTTGAAGCATATTTTTGGTTTCACTAGGTGAATCAAAAAAATATTCACATGTAATTGTTTTATAAGGTGAACCCAAACATATGTGAAACACTATCTTAAGTTATAGGTTTTGATTAAAAAAATTATTTTTATGTCGGTTTTCACGAGTTTATAACATTTTTGTGGTTTTTATTTGATTATCGTTATACATATATATATATATATATATATATATATATTTATATATGTATATATAGGGCGGGTTCATGCGCAGACGGTAACAATTTATGAGAATACGAGTACAATTCTCAGCCAATCATTTTGTACATGAAATTTTTTTCATGTACAAAAATCATATGTGATTTTGTACTAGCATAAAAATGACTCGCGCGAATTTAGTTGCGAGAAAAGTTTCGGCTAATCATATATGATTTTGTATATGAAAATTTTCATATACAAAATGATTTGCTAAGGATTGTTCTCGCATTCTCGTAAATTGTTACCGTCCTCGCACGAACCTCTTTCTTTCTCTCTCTCTCTCTCTCTCTATATATATATATTATATATATTAGATATATTATATATATAGGAGCGGGTTCAAATGAGAACTCAAATTTGGTTGTGAACGTGAGGAAAATGAGAGGGCGACACGTGTCATATTCAGACTGAATACAAAGAAATATTCAGACCGAATAAAAGTATTTATTCAGTCTGAATAAGCATTATTCAGACTAAATAAATACTATATTCAGTCTGAATATTTCTTTGATTATTCGGTCTGAATAATGAACAAACACGTGTCGCGTTCTCATTTGTCCTCACGTTCACAATCAAATTTGAGTTCGCATTTGAACTTTCCTCTATATATATGCATGAATTTGTCCTTATGTATTTACTTTTATATATATATATATATATAGGTTTAATCTTTTGAGAATCTATTTTTTTGTAAGAACCATGAGGTCCATTCTAGTCTACTCATTTAATTTATTTAATTTTATTTATTAAATAAACATAACCGATAATTATATAATTTGTTATACTGATGACAAACCATAATTCTATATTTAATTATTTATTTTCGGTATCATAGCTTTCCATGTTTATAATTTAAAAACCCTGAAGTAAAGATCTAAGTTTAGGGGGGAGGGGTTATCAGGAAAAGAGGAGGAATAGGAGTGTACGTCAGAGATGGACTCCCACGGTCTCTTGGTGATCACCGGAGGGGGAACGGATGGGGAAAGATGAAAGATAATAGTGTTGCCGATAAAATCTTGTCAGAGTCTGTTATGTCCCTGTGGTATCGTCCTTTGTGGTTTGGCCCATGTGGTTCCGTTCTTATGTTGCGGGTTTGGGTTTGGTGGTGGAGGTCGCCACTGATCCAACGACCACCCGCTCCAGTCACCACATATCCCTATGTCCCTGCTTAGAGAAAATAAAGGGAGAGGAAGAAGATGAAGAGTGAGGAGAAGAAAGGGTTGGAGGAGACGGAAGACGGAGGATTTGACCGGTGGAATGAAAGGCGCTTGAGAAAACTTGCAGCCATTGGCAGATTCATCCTCTTTGATCGATTCATTACAGATTTGAGCCTCACATTTCAATTTTTATGAATGTTGTTTGGTGTTCGCAGTGTGTTCAATGGTGTTCACAATATGCACATTACACATCATTCATTACAGATCCGAGCCTCCTGTTTTGGGTACATTTCTTTTGAGAACCCCATTTTTTGCACATTCTGCAAATCGTAGGGATCGGTTTGGGAAGTGGGTTATTGAGCTTGGTGATGAGTTTCATGGTGGTCTGTATTTGGTTGAGATCAAAGGAACATAAGAGGGATGCACACAAAGATTGTAATGTTCACAAGCAATAACCTATAATGCACAAAGATTGTAGTGTTCATGGCGGTATCTCTCATTTGCGGTGTTCACAAGCAAAATGCACAATGTGAACAACCTGTGTTCACATATTGTGCACAACTTTTGTTCACTATGTTCACTTTGATGGAAAAATGAGAACGAATAGAGAGGGGGCCGAGGAAGAGGTGAGGAGAGAGGAGAGATTAAATTTTCAAATACCTATAATGCCCTTTATTTATTTTTGTAATTCAAAACTACCGAATTTATTAACTTTCTAATTTAATTGAATTTAGTGGTTTAAAATGGATTTCACGGTAAAAGATATGGTTCCCAAAAGAAGGCCCGCTATATATATATATATAGGTGGAGGTTCATACGAGAACACCTCTATTTTACGAGAATGCGAGAACACCCTTATCACATGCGATTTATACGACTTGTACAAATGACGTGGTTTGTAACGGAAATCAACCATATATATATATATATATATAGGGGCAGGTTCAAACGAAAACGCTACCTATTTAAGAAAACAAGAAAACTTTTTTCATGTACAAAATCATATATGATTTACATACAAAATCGTATATGATTAACCGCGAATTTTCCAGCGACTTAACTCGCGGCAAAAGTCGCTATGTCCATTTTTTCATGTTAGTACAAAATCATATGTGATTTTGTACATGAAAAAAGGTTTTCTTGTTTTCTTAAATATTTAGCGTTTTCATTTGAATCTCCGTCTATATATATATATATATATATATATATATATATATATATATATATATGGAGAGAGAGAGAGAGATGAAAATTCAAATGTGAACTCAAATTTGGTTGCGAACATGAGGACAAAATAGAGCGCGGCACGTGTCATATTCAGACTGAATAATGAAGAAAAATATTCAGACTGAATATAGTGTTATTCAGACTGAATAACACTACATTTAGTCTGAATAATACTATGATGAGTCTGAATGTGACACGTGGCGCGCTTTCCTTTGTCCTTATGTTCACAACCAAATTTGAATTTTCATTTGAAACCGCCCCTATGTATATATATATATATGTATATATGAATTTGTCCTTATGTATATATTTACTTATAATGTTTTGTAATCCAATCGGAAAAAAATGAAAGAAAAAGGAAAAAGTGTTAGAAAAAGAAAGGAACAAAAAAAGTAAAAGGCAAAAAGAATCCACTATGGATCATTGAATTTATGAGTTTAGATTTCAATTTTCTTTTATAAGTTTCGGTTTTTTCTAAGTGTGATATGAGGATTGTCTATTAGTATTATTAACAAATAGAGGGAGATTGTTGGTTTCAACCATCAGATTTGATAATAACACTCATAGCGTCTGATCAAACACCTAGAAAAGAAAACTCGTGTTTACCTTGTTCCATATATCCGATAAGCTTCACTCTTTGAATATTGCCCCACTTGCTATCATCTGAACCTGTTGTTTTAGGTTTCAAATATACCACTCATCGAATCGCCGATATAAATTATTTACTTCAAAAAATGTCATCTGATCGCTGAGACCCGATTGGTTTTCTTGATTGAATGTTAGAGGATGGACTATTCTAATTTATATCAAGTCCCTATTTGTATCCAATAAAGCACCTTCATAAACTTTCTATAGTTGAGAATCTAATATATATATATAGCTTGTATTTCAGATATAGAAAAAGATAGGATTTTTACTTGTAAAAGTTTTGTAGTTATGTGTATTGATCCAAGAGCATAATGTTTTCACAAAATTGAAGACTAGTTAAAATAGGGTCAAGATCTGAAAGAGCACCTCCTTCCCCCTCTCTTTCAATTTACCAAATTTGTCACAACCATATTGTTACAATCACAGGTCTTCCCTTCCTAATTAACTTTCTCAACAAATATGTAGTTCTTTGTTTTATAGGAAATACAGAATCAAGCGTTACAAAGTGAAAACCAATAGTTCTCATACCAGGACAAGAGTTGGTAGAGTTGGTGGTCCGAACTTGTTGGATAATTTTGCAATCTTAAGTCTGCTTGCCAGAAGTAATAGTTCTTATACTACTTTTGACTTTATCTTGTAATGATATTTTTTCATCTAGATGACAATCTAATCCACTTTAGTTACTATCTTGGTTTCACTTTGTTAAGTGCATTTTATGCACCTAACTTTATGTGTTTTAGTTGTGTCTTTTATGGATTTTAGTCCTTAGTTTAGTATTTTTCATGAATCTTTTATTATTCTTTCCCATTTCATCTTTAATCAGGGTTGGAATGGTTTTATGTTTTATGCAGATTACACGAGATATTGAAGGAGATATGGTGGAGTGATCAGATTGATCGAAAAGCGATACCAAGGAGGAAGTGAAGAAAGAAGAAGTTCGTATTCGTGAAGATGAATAATTGGAGCAAAAACTTGGAAACTTGAAGAGTGGAGATTATGCCACGCTTCACGGACAAGAAGGATAGCCTTCAGGGTAGCGTAGAAAACCCATCAGAAGAAAAGAGAAGTTTTTGTTTGATTTCACGGGCATAAACCCATCTTTCACGCCAGTGATCTGTGTCTGAAGAGCATTCTGGACTTTTTATTTACTTTCATGCCCGTGAATGATTTTTTTCACGACCGTGAAAGTCGTCTGGACCCTTTTTGGTCTTTTTCTTTGGGCTTTTTGTCTTGCTTATTTAAACTCATTTAGGGTTTTTTTTGTTTAAGGGAACTGAATCATTCCATTAAACACAATTACTCTAGTTTCTCTCAAGTTTTTAGCCGATTATCTCAATCTTGGGGAAGAAGATTCGGGCTTAAGTCTAGGGAATTGGAAACCGATTCACAACGAGCAATTCATACATCATTGAGTATCTTCTTCCCTATACCTTTAGTTTATATTTGATTACTTCATGTTTTGTTTGAATATTATCATTAATCAATTATTTCTTTGAGTTTTCTCCTTCAATCCTTTTATGTGTTTGTTGGTTTGTATTTAATCTTTGTTATTTTCTGCATTTCTCCTTCCCTTACTTTATCTCTATTTACATTTATGCATCTCTTTTCCTTGCTCTCTACCCTAATCCCTAATTTACTGCACTTTAGGTTTAATATGTTAATTTAGTCTCTAATTTACTCTCTACCCTACTTTATCTCTTATTGTTCATCTTTGTTTTTCATTAGTGTTAATTGTTAAGAGTAGTGTTTAATGAAGTTGTTTTACTAGTTTAGATCTATTTAATCTTTATCTTTAATTTTGTTGGAGTCTAAATAAAATAACTCGTTTCTTGGTTTCAATTTAATAATTGTTTTATTGTGTAATCGTTGCTTGGGATCGAGGTTTTAGTATTGATCAATTGTTCTTAAATGGATGTTTGGTTTTAATCCATTTCGGTTCTAATGAAAGTTGGAATTGATTTAATTGGGTTTTAACAAAACGTTTAGTTAACTTAATTAGTTTTGACGAAAATGAAAATTTGGTCTTTTGCTTGTGTTAATTTGATCAATAACAGTTGTCCTAACATGCAAATAGTTAGGGACGTTGATTAGGAAGAATATTCATTTTAAATCTTTAACTTTCTTCCCAACGTACATGTATTACGAAAGTAATACGTGTCTTGGGTTGGAAAAGTTTTTCCACCTCGAGAGAGGGTTGAAGTAGTTTTGCAAAATCAATTCCCACCATTACCGAAATCCAAAGTTGACATTACCTAGTGTCCTTTAGATGTGGTTGTCATTTATTTTGCTTATTTTTTACTTTAGTTTCTTCTTGGCTTCATTCTTCCCTTAATCTCGTTAATTTTATGTTCAATTAGTTTAATAACCAAATCAATCATTTGATTCACATAATTAGATGATAATCATTGAGTTGTTAGTGTTAGACCGTCATCTACCTGTGATCGACCCATATACTACACTACCCGTATGCTAGCGGTTATAAATTTAAAACACATCAAGTTTTTGGCGTCGTTGCCAGGTAGGCGACTAGCCTAGCACTGACTTACTCATTGATTTACTAGACTATTTCTTTTCCCCATTTTTTTTCATTTTCTTCATCTCATCTTTTATTTTGTTTGATCGTGTGCTCGAAGTTTTTGTTTGTGTAGTTTAGCCAATGTGCAGACGGGAATGAAAAGTCATGATAGGTGACAAAGGCGGTGAATGAAAGGCCATTGATATGTGATTTGTAAGATCGAGATAATTATTACCTTTAGAAATAATGAGTGATTCTATATGTATCTTATTAAATGTTTCTCGTGCGCTATTTTTATTATTTTACCCGGATTCGGTATTTTTTTTATGTCAAGCCGAACATCACCGATCCTTTTGAATTGGCAACCGAGTCTATATTCAGGTTTTATAAAGTATCAGGATTTAATTTTCAACATCTGAATTTTGATATTCATATTTAGAACTCTAACATTAATACATAATACTTAGTTTTGATATCCGGATATGAAATTCAGCATTCAAATTTAAAATCCGAATAAGACATCTGAGTATAACATCCAGTTGTAGTTCCTAGTAGCTAAAATAATTAAGTATAATTGTAAAATCCGAGTTGTATACTTCATAAACAGTCTGAAGTATATCTTATGTCCCGGAAAGAAGAATAAATAGGATTTCTCGTTTATAAGTCTTGTGAGTATCTGTGCTGATCCAAAAATAAAAAGCTTTCAACATAATCTAAGATTAGTTGAAGTGTGATGTGTTTTAAATTTATAACCGCAAGCGTACGAATTTTGTAGCATACAGGTCGATCATAGTGAGGTGACGGTCTAGCACTAACAACTTAATGATTATGGCCTAGTTATGTGAATCAGATGATTGATTTGATTATTAAACTAATTGAACTTAAAATTAACGATATTAAGGGAAGGAGAAAGCTAAGAAGAAACTAAAGTAAAAATAAGCAAAATAAATGCCAACTACATCTAAAGGACACTAGGTAATGTCAACTTTGGATTTCGGTAATGGTGGGTTTTCATTTTGCAAAACTACTTCAATCCTCTCTCGAGGTGAAAAAGCTTTCCAACCCAAGACACGTATTTACTTTCGCAATACATGTAAGCTGGGAAGAAACTTTAAGATCTAAAACAAATATTATTCCCAATCAATGTTCCTAACTATTTGCATGTTTGGACCGTTGTCATTGATCAAATTAACACAAGCAAAAGACCAAACTTTTATTTTCGTTAAAAACTAATTAAGTAAACTAAGCAGTTATTTAAAACTCAATTAAATCAATTACACATTCATTAGAACCAAAAGGGATTAAAACCAAACATTCGTTTAAAAACAATTGGTCAATAACAAAACCTCGATCCCAAGTGACAATAACCCAATAAAACGATTATTAAATTGAAACCAAGAAACAAGTTTTTTTTTTTTTTGCTCCAACGAGATTAAAGATAAAGATTAAATAGATCTAAACTAGTAAAACAATTTACTAGACACGACTCTTAACGATTAAACTAACAAAAAACAAAGATGAACAATAAAAGACTAAATTAACATATTAAACCTAAAGTGCAGTAAATTAGGGATTAGGGTAGAGAGTAAGGAAAAGAGATGCAAAAAATAACAAAGAAGAGTGCGGAAAATAACAAAGATTAAATGCAAACCAACAAGAACATAGAAGGATTGAAGGAGAAAACTCAAAGAAATAATTGATTAATGATAATATTCGAAGAAAACATGAAGTAATCAAATATAAACTAAAGGGATAGGGAAGAAGATACTCAATGATGTATGAATAGCCGGTTATGAATTGGTTCCAATTGCCTAGGCTTCAAGTCCTAATCTTCTTCCCCAAGATTGAGATAATCGACCAAAAACTTGAAAGAAAACTAGAGTAATTGTGTTCTATGGAATGATACGGCTCCCTTAAACAAAAAACCCCAAAAGAGATTGAATAAGCAAGATAAAAAGTCCAAGAAAAGGCCCAAAAAAAGGTTCAGACGACTTTCAAGGTCGTGAAGAAATCCTTCTTCCTTCACAGGCGTGAAAGTAAACAGAAAGTCCAAAATGTTCTTCAGACACAGTTCACTAGCATGAAAGGCGGGTTCACGCTCGTGAAATCAAACACAAACTTTTATTCTCTTCTGAGGGGTTTTTTCTTTGCAGCCCTGAAGGCTATCCTTCGCGTCCGCGAAGCATGACCGAATCTCGAATCTTCAAATTTCCAACTTTTTGGCTTCAATTCTTCATCTTCACGAATACAAACTTCATCTTTCTTCACTTCTTCCTTGGTATCGCTTTGGGATCATTATGATCCGTCCACCATATCTCCTTCAATACCTTGTATATATAATCTGCACAAAACACACCAAAAGCATAAAAATAATTCGAAAAACCATTCCAACCGTGCTTAAAGCAAGAAATAGAAAAGAATAATAAAAGATTCATTGAAAGACTAAACTAAGGACTAAACTGCAAAAAATACACAACTAAAACATATAAAGTTAGGTGTACAAAATGCACTTAAGAAATCACCCACAAGCTAACCTTAATTGTCCCCAAGATAGAAGTAGAACTTGTTCTTGAGAAAAGGAAATAAAGAAAAATAAACGAAAATCGCCAGAGATTTTAAAACGAGTTATCCCACAATCTCACAAGGCGTAATCAAGCATTAAGACTACATACACAACTAAATGCCATGTGTTGGATTAAAGCAAAGTAAATAGGAACGTATGAGTACCAAAGCATCAAATCAACGCACCAATCAAGCATATTGCCAAAAAACGCAGCCTAAAAAGATTTTGTAAACATACCATAGTCGCTAAGGGAGAGGATGGTGATCTATACGGATGGAAACTCACGTGTCTCTCTATGCTTTCAAGTGTGTGTAGGGACGTGTATATGCTCAAAGCGTTTCCAATCGATACAAATGAGTGCAATCTTGTCACTGTTTAATTTATTCTCAAGTCCAAGAGTTTACCATAACAATACATGCAATGAGGGCTTTAGTCATGGTTGGGGGGTGTAAAGGTAGGATTAGGCTCGTTTATTGGTGTTGATGGCTTTATTGGCTAACGATTTCTTTTGTTTTGCACATACGAGTTCTTTTCTTGATGTTTTTGATGGAGTAAAGGCTCTTTGGTTTGTGAACCCACAAGTTATGCTTGTTTTGGGGGCTCATTTCCCCTTTTTTTAATACATGCCTTGTGAACCCATAAATTATGCTTGTTTTGGGGGTTCAACAAACTACTCACAAGCAATGCTTATGTTTATTTCTAGACTAAATGCCAATTCCATCTATTGTTTCGAGAAATTTAACTTTAATGTGCATTTTTTTTGGTTTATGGGTGTGTGATCGAAAGACTAGTGTTTAGGCTAAAATCGGGTTACAAATGGAAAATATTTTGAGTTTTATTTCGGGGTTTATTTTTCATGAAATGATGGCCTCTACGTATATTTGTGATAAACTTGGACAAAAAAAAATTCAAAAGTCTAGAACTACACCTCGATGGGAGTAACACAAAAGAAATGAAAGGTGGGGCTGATTACACATGTGTCAATCAGTCTAGACCCCAAAATCTCACTAGGTAATTCCATCCATGAAAGTCACGGTTTGCAATGTAGAGGGACTATGACATGCAAACTAATCCTAAGAGGCTACATGAAACAATATACCTAGTTGTGTGTGCAAGTGACAATCTAAGGTATCATTATTCCAACTAAAAAAATCAATTAACATCATGGCTAAGAGTTAATGTGTATTTAGTAGATCAAAAAGCTCGAAAGTGCAAAGTGAGATATGCTGTACTACAAGTCTTAACATAATGAGAATAATTAAAATATCTTTTTGTATTTTTTTATATATATGCAACATATAAAAGTGAAATGCAAAATATAATAAAACTATATGCAAAGAGAAAGAGACAAAAAAGGAAAAAGAATAAAAAAAACCCACCCACAAGCAAAGAGGAGCATTGTCCTCAATGATGGAGTTAGAGTTTAGGGAGAAAAAGTAATCATGGTGGAGGGTGGATAGTATTGGCGGTGGGCGACAGCGATTGGAGGATGAGTCGCCAGCGACAGAAGGGAAGACAATGGTGGTGGCACACGACTGTTCACGACGAGGAGAAAGGGAGGGGCAAGTGGTGCTGTCGTGGTTCTCAGTGGTGGTCGTAGGGGATGGTTTTGCCGACAATGATGGATATCGGCGGTTGAGGATGATGGCTTCTGGTGGTGATGGCTACTGCTGCTGGAATCATATGGCGTCTAGAAGGAGAATGAGCGGGAAGGAGTTGGCGTAGTAGGTGACCGACGGTTGAAAACTGCGATGTTGGTGGTGGACTTCACCGATAGCAATGAAAGATGGTGGTTTTCGGTGGTGAAGGGAGAGTAGGAGTTAATCGAGAGTGAGAGGAGGGGGAGGGGAGGGGAGGCAGGTGAAAACAAGAAGAAAAGGGTAAAAAAGAATTAGGGTTTTACCACTTTCTTTTTCTTTCCAAAATAATAATAATTTTTTTCTTTTTCAATTTAAGAAATTAAGTAAATAATAAATAAAAAAATTAACTAATTAATAAATAAAATAAATCTGGTTTTTTTTTCGCGGATGCGAAGAAATTCTTCGCGCCAGTGAATTTGGGCAGAAAGAAATCTGGACCTGGAGGCATAAATCTTCACGAGCGTGAAAGAAAGAATTTAGACAATAGGTTAAGAGCTACTGGTTGGGATTTCTTTCGCGAGCGTGAAGGTTTCCTTCGCACCTTTGAACTTGGACAGTAAGAGAAACAAGCTGAAAAAAGAAAAAACAGGAATTCAAAGTGTCAGGAGACACTCGGGTGGTCAATTTTTCGAGCGTGTTAGACTCGGAAAAACGGAAAAATTGTGGTAGAAAATAGGGGAAGAATGGAGATTCGTAAAAAAGTCGCGAGTTTGACTATCAAACCAAGAATTAAACACGGATAGGGAATGACTCATTTAACGTCACGAGCTTGAAGAAGAATTAAACAATTAGAGAGAAGAGAGTGTACAACCTGATGAAGTCAGATGATTAACTTTAATGGTCACCGATTCGTACGAGTGGTGTAAACACACAAAAGATAAACCGGATAACCGATGTGTTCTCGTTGTAAAAACACGTTACACTACTCATAGCCTGAGCATATGTCATTGGTTTCTTTCCTTTGTCTTTGGTTTTCTCCCCCCTCAGACATAGCTTCGGCCTCATCAATCTTATCCAAAGGTTGATCATCAGTGTCATCAGGAGTTCGGACACTGGTTCCCTCCACCTAGATCGGTACACCTATTACTTTTGATACCTCCCCTATAGTTAATCCAGTGTTACCCAAAACTATCGGTTCATCGGCAAGTTGCATGACTTGCTCAACAGCAGTTGTGGTTTCGGTGACTGGAGTTTCGGTGAATGGATCGATTTGCTTGGTGACTGGGGCATCGGTGACTGGGGCATCGGTGACTGGTGCATCGGAGACTGGGTTGTCGTTTTATCCCCCTCAGTGGTCGAACTCCTGAGGCCAAAAGAGGTAAGAAAAGAATTGATTCGTTCTACATCTGAAGATAGGTCCCCGAGCTTCTTCTCTACATTTCTTAAAGAGGCACGATCTGGTCCATGGAAAAGTGATTCACCTACATCAAGTTCTAGAGATGGAGTAGAAGTAGGAATTTGTCTATCTTCAAGTGCAAAGACTGAAGAGAGTTCAATATTGTCTTCTGATTCTTTGTAAGAGAAGCAATGTCGGAAGCTTGTTTGTCGGATTCCTGTTTTAGAGAAATCATCGATTTGTTGAGGGCCTCGTGGAAGGTGGAGAGGGCCGAAATAGCAGAAGTAACAGTAGTAGCGTTTCGGCTAACACCGTCATCGAGATCAGAAATATCCACATACAGAAGATCCAAACATGTTAGGAGATATGGATTGGAAACAGATAATTCAGCAGTTGCATCTTTTAAAATGGCAAATAGATGTTCGGTGGCATCTATTAGAGCATCCATCTTCTTCTGAGTTTCAATGTGCCGATTAGCATCTTCTTCTAATAATCGGACCTGATGGCCAGTACCTACAGCAAAGGATCTGAATGCATCCAACAAAACTTTAGATGCATTGGTGGTCGGAGGAGCCGAGATCGAAATCTTTGGTGGTGGTTGGTCACCATCCTTCGGAGAAGGAGATGGTGAGGAGGAGGAAGAGTAAGAGTAAGCCACTAGAGGGGATGGCCTTTTTGGGTGTATTTCAGGGAGTCCGAAATATTTATTAGGGACTTCGGATTCGCCGAGTCCAAGGAGGGGACTTCAGCGTCTCCGAAGTGCGGATATATGGGAGGGAGACATTTTGAGTTGCATGTCTTTCGAGAGGGAAGTCCTCTTCTTGGGGCTCTTCAACTATATCTTGAAGGGACCTTGGGGTAGATTCCCTCCAAGAGGTAGTGTCGGAGTATAGAAAATCGGCAAAATGGGTGGCTCCTTCGGATCACCTTGGATTGATGTATCTACATTCGGAGACTGGCGTGTGAGTTGGAGAAACTCGGGTGGTAGAGAGGATGGACCTTAAATCGGGGAGAGATCCGAGTCATCCTTATCAGCTAAAGAGAAGGTTGGATCGGGGAGTAATCTGGGTCAGATCCCTAAGAAGTCAATCATGTCCTGTGGAGAGGTCACGGAGGAGGTAGGTTGGGCGATAGCTATTTCCCTGGGTCCAGTAGGGATTATTTCAACACTCACTGATTGTTGGGAATCGGAGAGTGGTTGTGTGTTTTTGACCCTTGAGGATCCCTTAGATTTCTTAGAGGAAGTCTTAGGGGGGCTTTTTGAGCTCCTCCGCTTTGTGGAATGTTTGGGGGCCTGGGTGGAAACCGAAGAAGGTTCTTTCGGTTTCGTGGCCTTAGAAGCGGATGCGGAGGTTGATGTTCCAAAAGGATTAGACCTCTTTCTGGATTTAGGCACATCGGTCGCTTGGGGCTGAGGTGGAGGTGGAGCATCGTCAATCTGAGGTTTTGTAAAAAGATCGGCTAGTTGATAGTCAGTTTGAATGAAATGAAGTTCCACATCACCTTTAGAGACATGATCTCTTATAAAGTGATACCTGATATCAATATGCTTATATCTTGAATGAAGAACATGATTGTTTGCAACGGCTATTGCACTTGAATTGTCACAAAGTATTGGGATTTTTGAAAAGATCTGATTGTAATCACGGAGCTGATTTTTCATCCACAATATTTGAGTACAACAACTTCCAACAGCAACATATTCGGTTTCAGCAGTGGAGGTTGATACTGAGTGTTGCTTCTTGCTTGACCATCTGATAAGCTTTCCACCAAGAAGCTGAAACTTCCAGTTGTGCTTTTTCAATCTATCTTAGAACCTGCAAAATCAGAATATGAATACCTGATGAGATCGAAACCTGAGTCTTTGGGATACCAAAGACCCAGATTCATGGTACCTTTTAGATACCGAAAAATTCGTTTAACCGCAGCCCAAGTGAGATTCCTTAGAATTGCTTGGTAACGAGCACACAGACAAGTAGCAAACATGATGTCTGGTCTACTGGCTGTAAGATAAATAAGAGAACCTATCATACCCCGATAGTTGTTAACATTGACTGATACACCATCAGGGTCAGAATGAAGTTTAAGAGGAGGAGCCATAGCGGGTTTTCATGCGAGGAGTTTACTGTTCACGAGTCTTTGGACGCGAGGACTTTGAAGTTTTTTCAAAAAAATTGCCAAATTTAATGAAATTTTGGTGTGTTGTTCGCAAAACACATACAAATAACTTTAAAGTTTGGAATTTTGGCAAAAATAACGTCAAAATCGATGTGATAAGGAGTGAAACAGTAACATCAACTTCAAAAAGCAAAAAAATCTTTAAAAATCAAAACTATTTTTTCTTCACGGAATCGATTTAATCACAAAAAAAGAATCACATATATGAATCGATATCAAGATCGAATGTATCCAACAAACAAAAACAAAAAATATACCTTGAAACGTCCAAAATCGCAAAGCAAACGGGTGTATCTTTTTCTTCAAGAAATCGATGAACTAACCCAAATATAATTGATCTTCGACTCTGATACTAATTGTGGATCCTAGGAATCAAGTATAATCGAATAGAAATCACTAGGAACACGAATAAGAGTAGGGGACACCTTTTTTCATATATCTCACTTGTATAGAAATTGTGGTTACAATGAATAATCACTAAAACATAAACACGATACTATGCTATTCTCTCTCTTTCACCTCTAGCCTAACAATGTAACCCTAAGCCTCTATTTATATGTAGCATATTATCGCAATAAGGAAACAATAAGAAAAGGCATCATATACTTACCTTATTTACAATAATATCTTTAATCAAATCAATTCGTAACAATTAAAACCTTCCTTATGAAATTAGAACATTCCATTCTATCAAAATATCACCCTATAGCCAAGGAATGTTCAATTTATTTATTTATTTATAGAATTCTATGGAATTTGAAGACTTCTTCCATAAAAAAATAATGAACCAAACGATGGAAATAAATTTGGTTAATGGAATTCAACGTTCCAATTTCATCAGATTCCACTAGAATTTGTGAACCAAACACCACCAAAATATTTTGAGGGCCTACTATATTTTAGTCATTGACAATGCTTGTCAATTATTATTTTTGACTGATAATTGATACGTAGATCAAGATTTAATCATGGCGCACTTTAACCAACATTTTTTTACATTCAAGGTTTGGCATAGAAAATCATAAGGGTAACTTTTAAGCTGCGTGGTTTAACATAGATCCTTAAATTGAATATGTGAAGACCTTAAATGCAACATAAAATGGAAGGTGAGTAATTAGGTGGCTCGTTGGTTTTGTTTACCGATAATAAATTGCTCAATTTTTTTAGTTCAAAAGAAATAGTGAAAGATTTCAAAGTCGCAAAAGAATGAAAGGTTCCACTTCATACTTACATATCTATCACATGCGGTACAGCAAAATTTGGTTTATACGAAGCCACCAATTTCTAAGCGTCCTAATAGACTACTTTTTAAGACTTAGTATATCACTAATAAACAAAAGACTTTTCCGTACAAACTTTTCTCTGGGAAATATGTCGCTAAAAGGTGATTCGACAAAAAACTGTCACAAAAGTTGGTGGGTAATTCAAATCAGTGACAGATTACCCAGTGATTCTCTGGGTGATTAATTGGTGTTTTCTTGAAAAACATCGAATTTTATCGAATCATTGGTATTTTCTAGGTGATTAGTGTGTAATCACCTACAAGAATTTTCCTCGATAATTTTTGTGGGTAAAAACCATTTGTTTTATAATGTATAAGACCAAAAACTAAAACGTCTAATCTAAATGCATTGTAATAAGTTATAGAATGCTTTAAGCTCTTAACAAATATTTTAAGACACTTTTAATACAAAACATCACATTAGATATTTTATATGACACTCTTGAGAAAATGTCCTATAAACACCTTTTTATAGGACACTTGCTTTTTATAAAACATATTTTCAAATAGTATCTTATAAAATAAATACTACGACATTTTTTTTATAAAAATGTTCAAAAACTTATTACAATTCCAAAAAACGTACTATAAACTTATTACAACGCCGCCTTTAGATATCATCATTTTAGGCTCCTATAAATTAAGTCTCATGGGGGAGGCTTATAAATTTTTGGCGTCCTATAAACTCAATTTTTATTGTGTTGATAGAAGCAAATTAGAGTTGTCTATGTGATTCATTTGTATAAAGAGATTAGGTCCGACCCCTAGAGTTAGAAGGCTGTGTTCCGCTGCTGTTTCAGGTATCTTCCTTTGCTGTTTCAGGTATCTTCCTTTGCTTTCACTAATGATGAAACACTATTTAACATATTGATATTTACAGATTCACTAGATTTTAACAGGGGTGAAACAAAGTTTTTTGATATTTACATATTCAAAAGTTCATGAAAAATATCTCGTTGATGGAATACAAATGATGCCACCAAATTCATTTATTACAGTAACCATTGATGATGCAAATGATACAGCCAAATTCAAAACTGAAAACAAATTTATTTACAGTAATCCTCAATGTTTGGTGAGCACTAAGCGATTTCTATGGGGATTGTACCATGAACCCGATTTCCTGCATATTATCTCAAAATAACGGAGATTTGATGATTTTTTTTATTCCAAAATTACCCCTAAACGCCCTAAAAAAGATTTAAAAATAAATCGGAAGATCATTAATTACTAACCCATTTAGCATTGATCAAATTCTGGCCATTGAAGAAACTTAGATGACTAGGATGTGGTTTCATTGGTTGTAAGAATGAGATATTGCATGATAAACCACCTATATATAGCGATGGACTTGATACGGTACCAAGTTTTTTTCTTCAATACCGTGTACCAACCAATTATAATTGGCACGTAAAATCCTATAATGTGTACCAATCGATCAACTGTGTTTGGTACCAACGTTTTTCGGATGGTACATGTTGGTACCGGTTTTTGCACCAACTTAATGTTACATATAAAAACTTGCTCTTTTTTTAAAATATAAGTAAAGTTTTCAGTTTCAAGCTAACGCATGTGTTGTAGTGTGTGTTTTATCATCAACATTAAGGTTTAAGGGAGAGAAATCGATGAACATTTGTAGGTTTCAATCTCCGATGGTGAACGGATTTGGGAGGGACGATGGTGGCCGGTGAGGATGGTCAATGACTTCGATGTGACTCTAGTGTATGTGTATATATGTATACACACACACACATATATATATATATATATATATATATATATAGCGAGAGAGAGGTTCAAGGGAAACATTAAAACAGAGAAAAAAGAAGAACACACTTGACCCCTCCATCCGGACGGTATTCACAAATGCATACAAACGATTGAAGCTGTTTTTTTTCTACGCATGTTACAAATTACGGGTTAGAATTTATGCATACCGTCCAAATGGAGGGCTCCCAGTGTGTTCTTCAGTTTTTTTTTTGCGTTTTCCCCTGAACCTAACCCTATATATATATATATATACATATATATATATATATATATATATGGTTCATTTTCGTTACAAATTCGTTAATTTGAGCAAACTTGCAAACCAACGTGGACCAATCATATTCAACCACTTTTATTCTTATTAATTAAATAATGAAATTGATTGATATCCTTTAAAACATGGTAATCGTCTAAAATAGGGGGGGGGGGGGAATACAAATGGTTGAATATGATTGGTCCACATTGGTTTGCAAAGTTTGCTCAAGTTACCGAATTTGTAACGGAAATCAACCCTATATATATACCCAAATGTTATTTTAAGAGTGGTAAATATTTGAGAAGTAAGAAGTGATCCTAGCCTTTCATATGGTCAAGATCGGATTTGTCTGGTCAATAAATGCGACTTTAACTGATCAGTAATTGCTGCTTTGACTGGTCAAAATTGTGGCTATGGGAAAAATAAAGTGAGTAGTTTCGTAACTTTTACAAATAGACGCGCTCTGCTATTCTGCCCCATCCTGGCTGAGGAAGAGTTACGGGCGTCCTTTTTTTGCGCCAAAGATCTTACCATTTCCGAAGGAACTGGCAAACGGGTTAATATATGAACTTATGTGATTCACATATGAACTTAAACTCGTGTAATTAACATATGAACTATTTTAACCGATTCATATATGAATTCGTGCAATTAACATATAAACTATTTTAACTGATTCACATATGAACTAATTAACGGATTCATATTTGAACATATAGTTCATATGTGAATCACATGGGTTCACACATGAACCCATTTACCGACTATTTGTAAAAGTTATGAAACTACCCTCTAACTTTCGCATACCCATGCAAAGAATTATCCAATGCTTTACGGTTAAAGCTGCAAATGTTGACCAGATGAATGCTAGGATCACTTATTTAGTTCTCAAATATTTACCACTTCTCAAATAAACATTTTCCTATATATATATATATAATGTTAATATAAATAATAATACAATTGTATATATTTTCCTTTCAAGAAAGGAATCTTAAAAATTAGATAGAAAGGCTCACTTAAGAGACTAAATATCCAGAGCTTCATGGTGTGGTTTTAATTGAAAAATGATTTTTCTCAATCAATGATGTGTTTTTTAGTTAATCATATTTTTGGAACATGTATTTGCATAAATATCGGTTAAATACGTTTTATTGTGTTTTGATGAATTTTATGAAATAGCCATTTGAGTTGTTGATCTATTGGCTCGGTTTTGAATTAAATGAGTATTGAGTACATTTATCCAATTAAAAAATTTCTATGTCGATCTTTTGGATTTATATGCAATTATGTCATAATTATATAATATATTACCCGTTTAGAGTGTGTTAGTCATTCAGTTGATGTCATGTAATTTTAGACTATTAATGCAATGAATACATAGGCATAGAAGTTGATTTCTTTTTATAAGATGTGCACTTTTCTCCTTTGCCTATAGACTAGATTGAGTTGACATCAATGTGAACTTATCTCGTTTGATTATAGACTGGATTGAGTTGATGTCATTGTACACTTATCTTGTTTGATTATAGACTGGGTTGGGTTGATGTCAATGTGCACTATCTACGAGTTTATTATGTAATTTGGCTATTGAATAGATAGGGTTGACGTCAATTTGCACTTATCTATGAGCTTATTATCTCATTTGACTATAAACTGGATCGGGTCGATGTTAATATGCACTAATATATAAGCTTACTATCTCATTTGACTATAGATTGGATTTGGTTGATGTCAATGTATATTTATCAACGAGTAATGCTCCTATAACATTGGTTTGTGACTTACTTATGTGTTCCGTCACAACAAATGGTAAATCGGGGCTCCCCCGTCATATTTTAATGGTTTATGCCCTTCCTATGGTAAACATGAGTAATTTGTTTATAAAACTTGATTAAATTATATTTCATGTTTTTAATGTTTTATAGCTTTATTCTAGTCGTGTGAGTATTACGTACAAGTTGTGTATAATTGGGTATTTTGATTAATGGGTTTTCATCAAGAAAATACTGGTTCTTTGGAAAGATGTTTTTACGATAAGTAACTACGTATAATTGGGTATTTTGATTAATGGGTTTTCATCAAGAAAATAATGGTTCTTTGGGTATTTAAATCAATGGTATTTCAGTTTTACCGATTTATGATCATGATAAAAACTGCTTGAACTCACTAGGCGTTAAACCTAGCATATTTCTTTTGTCGGCATGTCCTTCAAGTCCATGTTGGGGTTTGTTACTAGCGACATTGTGATGAAGTAAGTGTTGGTTATAGGCACGAGAAGGATCTAGCTATTCGTTGACGTCTTCCGATTTAGAGATAACGATCATTATTGGGTTTTAGTAACACCCGACCTTACCCTAGACATTATATAAGACTTGTTATACCTAATGTTGATGTTAAATCTAGCTTTTCTATTTAGGTTAATCTAAGAATTGATATGTAGAAAATGATTTATTCCTCATTGATGTATCATTAAAAAAAAAATTAGTCGCTCTTTTGGATTTGACGGTGTTATAGAGTAAGTTTACAAAGTTTCCACATCAAACTCAAAGACTAAAATGAAGAGGTACTAGGATGCATGGTGGCTATAAAAGGCCATATTTGGCATTCAATGTTATACACCCATTTTGAAAGAGCATATTTGTGAGTGTTTCTTAAACAAAACCAACGTCATCCTCTAAATAACTTCCTTAATTCTTCGGATATGAAAGAGAACCTCCTTCCCCCTACGTTTTAATTTACCAAATATATCACAATTAGATTGTTTAGAATCACGGGTCTTACCTTCCTAACTTTCACATCAAATATGTAATTCTTTGTTTTATACAAAATATAGAATCCATAATTAAAAAGTCAAAATATGTTGTGTTTGTATTCAACCCCCCCCCCCCCCCCCAACCCTTTCTACAAACTTTTCATGTGTAAGTCGTCACTTCCCAGGATCTAAAATTCATTTCA
This sequence comes from Silybum marianum, assembly GCA_036898165.1. NCBI lineage: Eukaryota > Viridiplantae > Streptophyta > Magnoliopsida > Asterales > Asteraceae > Silybum > Silybum marianum. The sequence goes on from CM072540.1 coordinate 18,607,003, forward strand.
GAATGGTTTGTTTAATCTTATAAACAAGATTCGATATGACTTCCACAATCAATGTTAATGGCTCTCAATCCAAACCTCCTTGCTTTCAAAAGGATAACTTTTTTCTTTGGAAAAGTCGGATGTCATTCTTTCTGGAAGGAGTTGACAACCAAATCCTCCACATTCACACAAATGGTCCACATGTTCATACCACTTTTTTCCGAGTGTCAGAGATAAAAATGATAAAGTTGTTGAACCTAGAAGACAAATAATCTAAGTCACCTGATTTATGGCCTGAAGAAGACAAGAAGCAAGTTGTGGTTAATACCAAAGCCAAAACTATCATCCTTATGACTCTTATTAATGATGAATATCATTATATAATGAATCTCCCATCTGCAAGAGATATGTGGAGCATTCTCACCCTCATACATGAAGGGGACATCATATGTAAAATAACGCAAAAAAACAGTCTCATTAGACAATGATAGTCGTTTGTGTGCCACAATAATGAGTCTCTCACAGATGTCTCTAACAGGTTCAACTCTCTTCTAAAGGATATTAAGGTACATGACAAAGTTTTCAATAATACTGAGGTATTATGAAAATTTATGGATTGTTTACCCGACACTTGGGAAAATGTAACCGTGTGCTTAAAAACTTCTAAGGATCTTCGTTATATGCCTTTAACTACTCTTTATGGAACTTTATATAATTATAAGCAAACTAAAGTATTGAAGGAAAATGTCTTTCAGGAAACAAAAAGTACAAATATTACTTTTGTTTTCTTGGAGTCTAAGAGAATAAGATCTATGTCAAATGTTTTCATACAACACGGACTCTAACATCTCTTATGATCACAATGACAAATCTTCCTATAATCTTAATGAAAATTCTGATAAGAAGACTGGAGGTTTAATAATGCAAGGCATATATAAGTGACCTTCTCTCTTAAATTGCTTCTAATCTTAATACAATCACTAAGAAAATAGCTTTCATAGAAGGTCAAAAGGAATATTCTTAGAAAGACCATCTTTTCTCGATCAAAGTTTGTCCAATCATGATAAACCTAATGATGCTTGTTTCAATTGTGGAAAGAAAGTACACTTTGCAGTTGAATGCAGATCAAAAAATTCAAATCCCTTTTCATCTTCAAAAACATCACAATCCTCTTATAAAGAAGAAAGGAATGAAAATCAAGGGGACAAGTTCAAATGAAAGAACCCTCTAAGAAAAGATACAAAATGATGGCCAAATAACATGTTTAGGTAGCTAGAATATGCTCCTTCATCTAATGAGCAAGAAGATAAAGAAAATCTCTACTCTACGACTCATCTCTCTGAACCCCAAGAATCAGACAAGATCTATGTTACTAGCGTTTCAAAAAAAAAAAGATCTATGTTACTAGATCATCATTAGAAATGACTCATTCTCCCTCAAATAAGCATGGGAATTGGTCCCGACCTATTGTCATGGGTAACCCGATCCACCCGTCCAGCTCGGAGATGGGATTCCCCGGCAAACTAGGTCCTAGGAACGGGGATCCCTGTTTGGTTCAAACCGGGGACGGGTATTGCACTCCCCTCCCTATACCAGCATTATTTATTTAACTACTTAATAAATAAAAATATATATCATTTATTTAATTGTTTACTGTAAATTAATTATGTCAACGTCCTCTTAACGTATTAGGTTTAGGAACAGTGAAACACGTTTTGACTTTTGGTCTCTAGCTTTATTCAAACCAAAGAACCCTCTAACAAAAGATACAGATTGATGGCTGAAGAACATGGTTGGGTAGCTAGAATATGCTTCTTCATCTAATGATCAAGAATATAAAGAAAATCTCTGTTTTACGGCTCATCTCTTTGAACCACAAGAATCAGACAAGATCTATTTTACTAGATCGTCATTAGAAAGGACTCATTCTCCCGCAAATAAGCATGGAAATTGGGCCCGACATGGGTAACACGGTCCACTCGCCCCAGTCAGGGATGGGATTCCCTGGTAAACTAGGTCCTATGAACGGGGATCCCTGGGACTTCTGAACTAACGAGAGTTGATTTAGGTTCTCTCTATCACCTTCAGTAAGAGGGGAGGCAGTGACAACAAGGGCCTGTAGAGGCTTTAGGATATCTGACAGAGTCTCCCCTTGTTTATCTAGCTGAGTGATTGAATAGGTGTTCAAGGAGCTGGCATTGTTCAACAATGAGACCTCTGTCTTTAGAGCAGAGACATCCGATTGGATGCCTGAGACAACGGTCTTCATATATGGCATCCCTAATAACTGCTTGAAGATGTATTCGGCCGAGATTTGCAAGTTGTCGGCCTTCATCTTTAATTCAGCAGCCTTACCGACAAGATGATCAAGTGCCTATATCTGAAGGGAGGCGGAGGGAGCTTCCAGAGAGATCTTGGGAATATCTGAGTTCATCTTGGGAATAGATCTTCCTTGAACCTTCTCCATCTTGATCTGCCTTATTTTCTCCATCTTCAGAGATGATGGAGATCTAGTGAGAGGTGCGTTAGAGACACCTGTGGCAACAATACTCGTAGCAGGTGCATCAGTATCACTTGTAGATATCACAGATAAATGAGCCAAAAAAAGCTCGGGGTTAGAAGAAGGAAGTGAGGTGGATGTAAGTATATGCAAGGGTTCTTAGAGAGTATCTCAATGACTACTCTCGGGGTTGGAATTTGCGATGGATGTGTCCCGAGGATCACATACCTATCTCTGAGAATGTTTATAAGAAACATTCACAGGTCCTGTGCACGTAGCTTTCCAATTTTCAGATTGTCGAAACAAAGCTGATAATTGGACAACAAGCTTCTCGACCTCTTCAGATATGGGGACAACCATATCTGAGTCATGGATTGATGTGTGGAACAAAAAAGAGTAGGTACAAATAGAAGAGAAGGCATTGATTGTATTACCTGTTCCACTTTCAGCATAGCTGGTAACTAAAACATCAGGGACCTCGGGCACTGATGGTGAGGGTAGTGCCGATGAAGCGGCAACGGTCTTTGATGATGTTGTCGTGGTTATGACCTTTGCACGTCCCTAGGGTTTGAGTGGATAGGGAGACGTTAAGGCCGTCGTGTGTCAGAAAAAGACTGACACGTCCTTTTTCACAAAATAATAAGATTATCATTTAACTTAATAAATGTTAATCATTATCCATTAAAGTTCTCTACCATTAGGAATAAATGCATTCTCAGTGATGAGTTTTATCTTTTTGAGAAGCATTCCCTGAATAGGAAGACATTCAGAGAGTGTAAAGGAGGGAAATACATACCTTAGTAAGATTTCTATCACTTAAGTGAGTTCAGGGAATGATTAATTAAATTAAAATTTTATTTTGTTATCACTGAAGAATGTTGATTACTGAGAGTGTTTACTCTTCAAAGTTCAACATACCAAGTTCGCTGATTAAGAGATTAAATCTCGTTTCATCAAGAGATTTAGTAAAAAGATCATCGAGTTGATATTTAGTGGATACAAAGTGAAGTTCAATTTCACCATTCATAACATGATCTCTAATAAAGTGATATCTGATCTCAATATGCTTGGTCTTGGAGTGAAGTACAGGGTTGTTAGCTATTGCAATGGCGCTTGTGCTATCACAATAAATAGGAATTTTAGATAACTGAACGCCATAGTCACTAAGTTGATTTCTCATCCCAAGGATTTGGGCACAGCAACTCCCAGCAGCTACGTATTCAGCTTTAGCAGATGATGTGGACATTGAATTTTGGTTTTACTTGTCCAACTCACCAACTTTCCACCTAGAAGCTGACAACCTCCAATGGTGCTTTTCCTATCATTTTTGCATCCTGTAAAATCACTATCTGAAAAACCAGTTAGATCGAACCCTGAGTCTTTGGGATACTAAAGACCAAGATTAGGAGTTCCCTTCAGATATCTAAAAATTCGCTTTACAACGTTCAGATGGGATTCCTTGGGTTCAAATTGATATTTAGCACATAAGCAATATGAGTACATGATATCTGGTCGACCTGCTGTTAGATATAACAGAGAGCCAATCATTCCTCTATAGGCAGTGACATTAATAAGTTTCCCATCGGGGTCCTTATTCAGTGTCAGAGGAGGTGCCATGAGAGTTTTCATTGAAGAGCTTTGAGTTAGATCAAATTTCTTCAGCATATCTTTAACATACTTAATCTGACATATGAAGATGCCCTTATCATATTTCTTTATCTAAAGACCAAGAAAATATGTTAGTTCACCCATCATACTCATTTTATATTCTTTTTTCATTCTTTGGCAAAACGAGTACAAACCTTAGGTTTAGTGGAACCAAATATGATGTCATAGACATATACCTGAGCAAGAATGGTATGACCCTTGTGTTTCGTCAGAAATAGGGTTTCATCAATCTTTTCACGCACAAATTTCTCTTTTAAGATATATTTGGATAGGGTATCATACCAAGCTCTAAGAGCTTGTTTTAACCCATAGAGAGCCTTTTTCCAGTTTATAAACATAACCTAGACGCTTAGGATCAGAGAATCCAGGAGGTTGTTTAACATAAACTTCCTCATTTAGCCTGCCATTCAGGAAGGCACTCTTTACATCCATCTGAAAGACTCGAAATTCTTTGTGCGCAGCATAGGCTAGGAATAGGCTAATTGCTTCTAGCCTAGCAACATAAGCAAAGTTTTCATCATAATCGATATCTTCTTCCTGTCTATATACATGAGCGACAAGTCGAGCCTTGTTTCGGATTATAGTGCCATTTTCATCAAACTTATTACAGAACACCCATTTAGTGCCAATAATAGTTTTACCAGATGGACGAGGGACAAGATTCTAGACTTTGTTTCTCTGAAACTCAGTCAGTTCTTCTTGCATAGCACTGACCCAACTTGGATCAGTGATAGCTTTGTCGATCTTTTTAAGTTCGACTAGAGAAATGAAATTTACAAAGAGACATATATTACCTATACCCCGTCGGGTTTTAATACTTGTACCTGGATCACCGGTTATTTGATCGATGAGATGATCTCGAGTCCATCGCTGAGCTAGAAGTTGAGGAGTTTGATCAATAGGAGATTCAATGACTTGTTCAGGGGTTAAGGAAGATTCTTCAGCAACGTTTTCTTCAGCATTTCTTATCAGCCCTGGTTGAGATCCGGAGGGGTTATCATTATCTGGAGTCGAGTTTGATATTGATCATTCACTGATGAATCATCGTTGGAAGGTTCAGAAGGAGGAATATGATTAAGAGGAGTAACACTTATTCCAAGAAGGAAGGATTGTCACTATTAATCGAAGTGGGAATGAGATGAGGTCCATCATCATCATTTGTTTCAGTGATAGGATGTAACACCCTAAAATTTAGAGCAAAACTAAACCAAAACGAAATGTCGAATAATATAAAAATCATCCAATAAGTAGGGATAGAGTATGGGAGTTTACATCTAAACATGGATATTAAAATAACAACCTATTAATCTGTGCTATTCAGACTATAGATTACAATTGGGTGTTACTAATATCCTCAAAAGAATGAGTTATAACTCAACTATATATGTTCTAAGGCATATCTCCAAAAAGGTGTCTCGCTCTCGACACACCGTCTCGCTCTTCTCTAAAGAACCCCGTCAACCTGCTTACCTGCTAAACCACATTTTAAAATCAAGTGTTAGGCCTACGCCTAGCGAGAACAAATAGTTAAATGGATAAAGCTGTTAAAACATTTAAAAAGATAAGATACGGTGCATTTTTTCCCATTTAACTTCACTTGAAATAACTTACTCTTGATGAGTAAGAATCCTTTAAAAGCAACCGGGGGAGACCCGGTGTTCCATCCTTAGTGACAGATACCATAAGTAGGTCACTACACGATGTTTGAGCTAACCATAAGAGCCAATGGCAACCGGCAACAACCGGCTATGCACCTTAGTACATGGCCCCCGATGACTCCTACGAAAGCCCGCGCAATGGGTCAATGCAACCGGCAACAACCGGCTATGCACCTTAGTACATGGCCCTACTAGACCCCTACTAGCACATACATAAATTCAATGGCATCTGGTAATGATCCGGCATAATATCCAACTGTACGAGGCCCTACTAGACAACTATGCAACCAAAAGGGACAACAATCCCGCTTTTTAAACCGACTATATGCCTATGAATCCATTACATAGTAGTTCTACGACCGAATACATCAAAGAGACGTATAACTAATTTTCTAACCTTGAAAACCCCTTTCAATAAACCATTTCCTTTCAAATCCAAGTTTTACCAAAAACTAGGTCAAATCATTTTGAGTTTCAAAACCAAAGATTATTTCATTTTATAACCTTTCCAAGTATTTTAAACCATTAATGATGCTCAACTCATCATCTACAACAAAATACTCAAAATCCTCATTTTGACCTAAAACCTCCAAACTTACCCAAATACACAACTACTTGAAATCAAGTTTAAGAATCAGTAAAATACTACATTTACAACAAGTATTTGAGTTTATAAGTTTAGATTTGTACTCACAAGGCTAGAGTTAGGAAAACCCTAGAAAATCTCCTAGTGAAGATGGAGGTGATCAAGCAAGCTGAAAGGATGAGGGACACCACCACTTGAAGCTTTTAATCTCAAAGCTAACTTGGATCTTCTTCTTTAATGCCACAATAAATGGAAGGAGATGGAGTAGGTAAGAGCTTTCAATGCCCTAAAATCGCCTTCAATAGGAGAGAGCAAGAACACGTATTTGTATCTGATGAAAATGATAAGTTCAGGCTGAAAATCGCACTAAAGGTTGTCTTCTGCCCCTTTCGGGCGACCTTGCCTTGCGATCATGACAGAGCATGATCGCCTGTCATGATCGCACAACACCTACCGCGAGTTTCAGCTGAGTTTTGGCCAATTTGAAGTTTCTGGCGATCTGACCCTGCTATCTTGACATGGCATCATCGCGTGTCATGATAACCCGACGTGTACCGTGAGTTTGGCTGAATTTTGGCTACCTTGAAATTCCGGCCGATCTTCCCCTGCTATCATGACATGTCATGATCGCGTGTCATGATAGCATGGAGTGTACCGAGAGTTTTCCTACCTTTCACCTATTTTGATCCCGTTTTCGCCTTAGGTGGGGTTCGAATTAGAAGAAGCTCAAAACACGAAAGTTGTAGATCTACTTCTTTCCTTTCCGTAGCAATTTGAATCACCTGAATCGGACATTCCATGAGTGAGATATGGTCCATACGGTACGACCTCACAATTCTGTCAAGTACTCTTTTTGGCTAATTGGTGCTTTCCTGCTATCATGCCCTGCGATCATGACATGTCAAGATAGCCAGTCATGATCGCCCAAAATGTACCGAAACCCATTTCGTGTTCGGTTCTTGCTCCTTTCTTCCAATTTAATGTAACCCAACATAAAACCCTTAAAACACTCCATTTAACTATAAATATCAAAATATTAGGATGCGAACATTATTAAATCTCATACAAAATTTCGGGTGTTACACAGGAGGTGTACTGAAATACGATTCAGGTTCCCTATCATGGGACTTCATCCAACTGTTCAATTCCTCGTCGTCTTCAGAGATAAGAATAGAGTTTGTTGAACGTGAATCATCAAAGTTTACGTTGATGGTTTCTTCTACATGTTGTCTTCTTTTATTGAAGACTCTGAATGCCTTAGATACAAAGGAATACCCAAGAAATATACCATCATCAACCTTTGGATCGAATTTTTCAAGATGATCTCTGTCATTCAGAATGTAGCACTTACATCCGAAGATGTGTAGAAAACTCAGAGATGGTTTTCTTCCATGAAAGAGTTCATAGGTTGTTTTCTTGAATCTTTTAACTATCAGGGATCGATTCTGAGTGAAACATGCAATGTTAACTACTTCAGCCCAGAATTGAGTTGGTAGATTTGATTTGCTGATCATTGAGGGAGCGACTTCAAAGATTGTTCGATTTCTTTTTTCAGCAACACCATTTTGCTGAAGAGTCCTTACTAAGGAGAAGTTATGAGAGATTTCTTTGTCTTCAAAGAAGCCAATCAGGGTATTGTTTTTGAATTCAGTGTCATGATCACTTGTTATGGAATGAACAGTGAGATTGTTCAGGACTTCCATCTTCTTGATGAAGGAAATGATTTCGTTAGGGTTGTCACTCTTGGTTCTTAGAAAGAATACCTACGTATACCTGAAATACTCATCTATTATGACAAGAGTGTACTTCTTTCCAGATATGGATTGGACATCGACAAGTCCAAAGAGATCCATATGGTGTAAGTGAAGGGGTGTGGTCACTGTTGAGACTTGCTTAGATTTGAAGCTTGTCCTTGTCAATTTTCCTTTTTCACATGTTGAGCAAAGAGATTCATTTGCAAAAGAATGTTTAGGGAGACCATTGACAAGTTCTTTTCTAGATAAATCATTTATCATCTTGAAGTTCAGGTGGGATAGTCTTTTATGCCAAAGCCAATTTACATCAGGGGAGGCTTTAGATAGAAAGTAAACATTCTCTGGTGGATTTCGCTTTCACTGATTTCTCAGATTGAGCAACTATCTTTCCGAGAGAAATCTTCTCAGCCTTGGAGGCATTAGGGCATTTGCTTGATATGTGAGTAGTTACCCCACAGTGATAGCACTTCCTATATCTGAAAGAAGGTATAGAACTAGAAGCATGCATCGTATAGGGCTTAACATTTTTAGGACCAGGTTCAAGAATTCCTTTCTCCATAGACCTAGGAGGAACCACCGGTTTTTCAGGTTTAAAGGGAGTGAAATCTATCTTGATTCAAGGAGTTGATCTCTGAATATGTCTAGATTTCTTCTTTTCCAGAGTCGAGGGATGACTCACTGAAGGAGTAGAGGATTCTTCTTCAGTTTAGGAATATTCTTGATATTAGGAACATGATTAAGGAACTTGTCTTTAATCACTTTCCTTGATTCCTTGGAAAAAGGTTCAGAAGGTTTTGACTCAGATGTTAAGGAACACTGATTGGAAGTGTCTGGGATAGAGGATACAAAGGTTCCGAACTTAAGCATGGAACGATCCTCAAGAGTTTTTTCCTGGTCAGAAGAGTATCCCATACCACTTTTAACCTTAATAGGGATCTGAGGATTAATGATCTCATTAGCCTTTAGAGAGGCTTTTCTCATCCTTTAAATGTGGCTTTTTCAACATTAAGATATGCGATGGTCTTTTGCTCAGTGATAGCCTGTTGTTTTTCAGTTAATGTGACAATTTTTAAGTTGTTCAGTTAGGTCCGAATTTATTTGCTCAGCTTTTGTTTTGCCATTTAACGCATTGTAAAGATCAATAGTTAAGGCGTCGAGAGCCGACAGACTATCAGATTCAGGGATAGAGGGATTTTTCAGATTTAATACCTGAGAAGGAGAAGATGAAGGAGATTTAGGAGATGAGGTTTCAGCGACCTCTCCAACTTCTTCAATCCTTGCCGTAAGGTAGATAAGAGCCATGTCTTCTTCATTTGACCCTGATTCGTCAGTGGTGTCGGTCCAATCAACTTCTTCAGCGACAAGACCTTAGCCTTTTCGCTGGGACTTCTTCATCTTTCAGATACTTGTCTTTTAGTTTGAGATATTTGTCATCTCTGGTTTTAACATGTATTTGAGAGGTAGTTGCAACAACGATATTCTTAGATTTGCACTCACTGGCAAAGTGACCTTTGTGCTGACAGTTATAACATATGGCAGAAGCTTTATCAGTAGAAAATATCTTTGACTTGTCAGAGTCAGTGATAGCAAGATTTCTTCTGAAGTAGCTCCTTTTGGCAAACATTCTAAAATTTTTTGTTAGAAGGGCCAGAGAATCATCAAAATCTGAAATATCAGCATCAGTGACGTCCTCAGAGTTAGAGTTATTTAACTCAATGATTGAGGTAATAAAAGAAGAAATTGTTCTTGAGGGATCAATCTCTAAAGGCACTAAAGCCAAGGAAGTACTTTTGGCTGATTTAGTGTCTTTTAAAATATTTTTCTTTATAACTTGAGATTGCTCATGATTGAGCAATATCCCGTACAAAGCACTTAAAGAAAGACTTTCAGTGTTCTTTGACAATTAAAGACATGTAGTAAATGTGTCCCACTGTTCAGGAAGAGATTTCATGAACTTTGTCAGTACTTCTGAGTTAGAATACTTTTGACCAACTGTTTTCAGATCTATAATCAGCCAGTTGAATCTTTGGTGAATTTGATAAAGTGTTTCATTTTTAGTGCACATGAAACGTTCATACTGTCTCACGAGATTGATTTTTCGAGTTATCTGAACTTCACTGGTTCCTTCATGTTGAATACTGAGAGTATCCCACATGGATTTAAAAGTTCTCATTTTCATGATTGAGTGATACACGTTATCTGGTAAAGATATTACAATAATAGACCTAGCTTTTGCATCAACAGTTAGTTCTTTCTTATCTTGCTCACTCCATTGATGTGGAGCTTTGGGAATACGTCTTTCAGGGATAGCTGGAGTAGTCGTAGTCGTAGGGACTGTAGAGACTAGAAGTGTAGGAATAAATGGTCCATTTTCTACATAGTAGGGGATCTAAGAATCTAACGCTTTTAGAAATAGAGTCATTCTTTCCTTTAAAACAAGGAAATTATCTTTAAAAAATCTAGGAGGTTTAGCAAGAGATTCATTATCATTGTAGTTTGTATTAGGATTAGCCATTTTAAAACAACAAGATATTAGTTTTAAATAGTATAAACAATAAACGCTGCTCTGATACCACTTGTTGGTCCCAAAAGAGTTTACAAGAGTGTATAAGTATAGAAACAGTTTGTAGGAGGGGGGTGAATACAAACACAACTTTTTAGGGTTTTTAAATAATTTTATTTAGATAAACAAATTTACGGGTTATACCCGGAATAAGAACAAGTAATAAACCTATTCTATTACAACCTTAGAATCACTAAGTACTTTGGATGCACAAGATAGGAGAAAAAATAAGATCAGAGGTTAAAGGAGATATAAGCATGCATAAAGATGAAGATGGGGGTCTTCATCTATTTATACCTAATGAATTTAATGCAAGTCAGAGGGTACATGCCACGTGTCAAGTTAATATAGGAAACTTGAACTTTGTTTATAAAGCAACTAAGCTTTTAGCCGAAATGAACAGGTGACCTAATCAGAGTTGGTAAGCACGTGGGAAGACAATCAAGTAACTTTGTACGTACTTTCTGACAAGGTATGGGAGGATGGACATTTGTGCATCGAGGATAAGATCAACTTTGCTCTTGCTGAGTAAGCTTCATTTGATCGCTGATACTGAGGCTTCAAGGAGGAATCCTTCAGCTATCACTGAGGCATACGCAAGATCTCACACTTCTTCTAAATGAAGTTATTAGGACAGTGGCATCATCAATGTTGATCAATTTCAAGAAGTGTCATACACAAGGTTATGAGTGTAGCAATTGAGTTATTTGGAGAGTATAAAAAGAAGTATGCCGACGAATCTTTACAAAAAAGACAATCTACCGCAAGTGGCTTAGTGTAGATAATCCCACTTTCAACAAACCTACATGGAAGATGGATTTTGAGTCTATAATATGTGATGACGATGTTTTTGATACACGTGAATTGGATGGTTATTTGGCCGAAAATTGTTGCCTGATGATGAAGGCTATAACATCTTGATATGGTGGAAATGCAACGACTCTAAGTTTCCTATACTCCAAAAGATTACAAGAGACATTTTATCCATACCAATTTCTACGGAAGCTTCTGAATTGGCTTTTAGCATGTGTGGTAACAAAGTCACAAATAGGGTGGCCGAATCCACCAACAAACCAATTGGAGCATTAATGTACACTCAAAGTTGGTTACAAAAAGAACTTAAAGATAAAAATTATTTAAATTCTTCGTCAAAAATGTACAAATTTTTGATGACTTGTCTTACTTTTGTAGATAAAAAAAACATGGAGAGCCTAAAACATTTAATGAATCACATATGATATGGATGTCATAACAAGTGATGCTCACCTCTGTGTGAAAACTGTATTATGTTGTTGGGTGCAATCATATATTTTTTGAAACTACAACAATATAAGTTTCTCTTGACAAAGTTGGTTTGTGTAGTTTTTTCTTTCCAACACCTATGGGTTCGAATCTCATTTATATAATTTTTAGGAAGTGTTTGGTTCAAGCAGTGTAATGAAAATGAGAATGGGAATAGGAATGAGAATGACAAAGAATGAAAATAAGAATGAAAAATTCATTCTCCCAATTTAATTTGAAATGAAAATTATTCATTCATTACCGTTTAACACCTTTAACCACACACTCCCTTAGTTTTTAACTTCTAATTTCAGGTTTATTATATTTATGAAAATTGGGATAAAAAAACATAGCACCTCAGATACAAAAAAAAAGGAACTAAACAACATACCAAAATAATAATTTTATGAGTTAAATTCAAATTTGGTCCCTGTGGTTTACAAATTATAACGGATAAGGTCCCTCAATGATTTTTTTAACGAATAACGTCTCTGTGGTTTACATTTTATAACACATAAGGTCCCTCCATCTAACTTTTTTGTTAAATATAACATCTTTAACATATTTTCTTTATTTTTCATTTTTCAAACCACATGGACCAAATCTGTAATTTACTTTAAACTATATACATTTATATTTTATAAGTTTAGAGTAAATTACAGATTTGGTCCATATGGTTTGAAAAATGAAAAAATAAAGAAATTATGTTAAAAATGTTATATTTAACGGAAAAATTAGATGGAGGGACCTTACGTGTTATAAAATGGAAACCACAGGGACGTTATTCGTTATAAAAATCATTCAGGGACATTATCCGTTATAATTTGTAAACCACAGGGACCAAATTTGAATTTAACTCTAATTTTATAAAAATAACTCATAACTTCATTTTTTTATAGTCAAATGATGTCATCACTTCGAAAAAAATTCTAAGTCTACATGTGACGGGAACACAACAATAATAACGATACATATGCTTAGTTTGATTGTAAAAACGATAGATAGATAGGGCAGTTAATTTGTGTACTAAAAATAATAATGAAGTTGTCTCCTAAAATATTAAAAAGTGCACCAAACAGACATGCATAATTCCAAGGGTTTTGCCGATGTGGGGACTTGCCCAAATTTATTGCAAGAATTCTTTCTTGTTTGGTCTTGTATTGTTATGACGTGTACTTCCTGCAGTTTCTCATTAATAACCTACTTATTATCGCATCTAAATTATTTTTAATTGTTTAGTTCATAGGAGCATTTTCAACAATTTTTTTAAAATAAAGAAAATCAACTTTTTATTTTTTATAATACTTCAATAGCTTCTCTATCTTATTCTTTAAAATAGAGATTCATGAAGAAATCGTCAAATATAAAGATTTCTCTAAAACTCCAAAGAGAGTATAGATAAATGAGTTATGTTTATTCATTCCACCAATAAAAGTTAAATTTATATCATTTTATATCTATATAGAGGCCACTTCAAGTGTTAACCCAATAATTTGTGTTAACCGTGTTAACCCATCGTTCACTGGTGAACACCATGCTCGTTCACTGGTGAAACACCATTCATCAGTGAACGAATGGTTTCATACATGCATGCTCGTTCACTGGTGAACACCATTCGTCTATATACGAGCATCGTGTTCACCAGTGAACGAGCATGGTGTTCACCAGTGAACGATGAGTTAACACGGTTAACACAAATAATTGGGTTAACATTTGAAGGAGCCTCTATATATATATATATATATATTTAAATGTATTGAGATCATAAAATTATAGAATATTTAAATAATATAATCAATAATGAAATCTTTAAAATAGAGAATCTGTTGGAGTTGATTGTAATTTATTTTAGAGATTTTAACTTTAGGTTTTCTATTTTTAAAAAATTATAAAGAAGTTGTTAAAGATGCTCTAACCAAACAAACAAAACTGTAAATTAAGTTTCCTCATTGTTCATATTCACCTTATACCAAAGATAAAGTATTATATAAAAGTTTATTTGATTTAAGGTTATCTATATATTGCAATATCTGATGAATTAACTATTAGATCAAAGTTAATTATTAACTGAAAAAGTACTTAGTGTTTGATTTAAGGTTATCTATATATTGCAATATCCGGCGCCATCTCTTCTCTTTCTCTTTCTGGCGTCATCGTCGGCGCCATCTCTTCTCTTTCTCTCTCCGGCGTCATCGTCGGCACCATCTCTTCTCTTTCTCTCTCCGGCGTCATCGCTTTGTCTCGTGACTCTCGCCAGCTCTTCGTCTTGTTCTGTTGTTCATCTCAACAGTACCACCCACGTCGCCGACGAGAATATTGTCGGCCTACTTAGTTTCAACAATACCACATGGTCCAACAGTAAGTTACATATTGTTTAGTGTTTACTTTCATTCTTTCAACAGTAAGCTACATATTTTTTACTTTCATTATTTCAACAATAAGTTACTAAGTTTGTTAAATTTACATGTTGTTTGCTATCTGTTTCATGTTGTAATATTGTTTACAAATTTACATGTTGTTTGTTAAGTTGTTTAATAACTACCATGTTTTATACATTGTAAAATTAAATGGGTCAACCCAGGTTGAACCCATTTATTTAACAAGTTGGGTTGAAATTTTGTAAACAGGTTGAACCCATTTAAGTTGCAGGTTTGGTTGGGTTGAAAATCTCAACTCATTTAATTAAATGGGTTGGGTTAGGTTGAGATTTTCGACCTGTTTACTAAATGGGTTGAACCCGAACCCAACCCAGGTCGACCCATTGCCACCCCTATCACCAGCTTTCTAAAGCTATTCACAAGCGGCCAAATGTACGCACTACATGATGAAGAAAAGACATGTATTCCACCCATCTTCTACCACGTGGATTGTACCTTCTTTGTTTAGATTAGAATTTTTCGTTATCAAGTTCCGCAACAATCTGTAAATTCTCATATTGGTTTTCTTAATCAATAAACGAATTTAAAAAGTAAAATTGTTTGTTTGCGTTCTTCCCTCCTTTTATAAACCGTTTACTCTTGTAGAACCCAGTTGGGACCAACAACTTCAAACATCCCTTCATATAGAATAGTGAGAATATTCCACATATCTCTTGCAGAAGTAAGATTCATGATAGAGTGATAAACATCAACTACAACTTGTCTCTTATCATCATTTGTCGGTAAATTTGGAGTTTGGATGATTGCCATCCTGGTCCAAAAACTTTCTCATTTTCATCTCAATCACCAGACACAAAGGTGGTATGTATATATGGAGCATTTTTTAGAACATTTAGTATTTGATTGTCGACCCCTTCAAGAAAGAGAATCATTCTATTTTTCCAAAGAGTCAATTTATCTTTTTTGAAAATGATGAGGTTTGGATAAAGTGTCATTTTCATTGTTTGTGGAAGTCATCACAGAACTTGTTTATGAATTAAAAAAACTTCTTTAATACCGTTTGTTGATCCTGGAATGATAATGACTAACACAATAAGTGTTTGTAGAAGGGGATTGAATACAAACACAACATATTTTTACTTTTTAATTATGTATGTTTATTGGAAACAAAGAATTACAAATTTATTGCAGAAACTACGAAAATAAGATGATAGTCCAATCCGATCTGTTTTACTAGTCTTCGATTTTGTTGACGACTATTTGTTCTTGGAAAAATCAATACAAACAAATATAAGACTTTTACAAACAAAAGTTCATGTCTATTTTTCTTTTTCCGAAACATAAAATATACTTAGGATTCCAACAAGACTACTTATGAAGTATAAACTAGGATGGTACAAAAGACTTTCCACATTTTGACTTTTGGACTTAAGCTTGGATGATATATTCGCATTTCCAATTTGCATTCAACATCCAAATATTGAATGCTATATCCAAATGTCAAATCTTTATGATGAGTGTCTAACTCCAAATACTAAATTCGGATGTTGGGAAAAAATTCGAATATTGGATCTTTGACATCAAATTTGAATATGTATTCGGTTGTCGAATCCAAAATATACTTAACGTCAATTTGGATAAAATAATTTAAATAGACACATGGTTGATTCTAAAAAAAAAGCTTCTAAGTGTTGGATCTGATGTATTTGTTTTATAATCAAATGAAATGGTAAAGACAAACAATATGTATGCATGCATGCAGGTATGTATGTAGATAGATAAGGTTGGGTTCCGATAGGCAATCCAAATTTCATAGGTAATGTTTGTTTTAATACCTTTTACATGGTTTTTTAGATGAAACCATGTAAAAGTATATTTGTTTTGTACACGGTTATTTTCAGAAATCATGTGAAAAAAATGTTTCGAGACCTTTTCAAACAATTTTTCTCAAATAACGGTTTAAAAAGGCATACACAGTTTTACATGGTTATGGAAAAAACCGTATAAAAAGGTATTCGAACTATTTTACACAGTTCTGTTACCAAAGAAAACCATGCAAAAAAGCCTTTAAAAAACACGGGTACATTTTTACGCCGTTTTAAGAAAGGACGTGTAAAGAAGTCATTTTTGTAGTAGTGGTAAGAACCACTCGAACATTGTAAGCTTGAAGGCGCATGGATTGATCTCATGTACATGCGAATGCACGTTGCGTCTTCTTGATGAGGGAAAATATGTCATTGCATTGGGGCTTGTGGGGACGGAGTTTCCTCCGTTAGAGCTTGTCGGGACCAATTAGTTTAACATATATTATCATTTTTTGGGTAATATAAGTTAACTAACTTGGGCAAAAAGTTGATTACCGGCAACCCCAACCGGCTCACACGGAATCTGGCTCCAAAGGACGTTGATATTCAAGGTTTTTCTTGTTAAAATTTGTAAAGACATGTTAATGCTCATTGTTTTTCACGTTAAGTAGTGTTAATATTCATTGTTTTTCATGTTCAGGAATTAAAATTGCATGTTAAAACACATTAAGGCTTTTCTTTTCAGATATATTAAGATTATGGGTTATGTTAAGCTATATGTTCATATTTGTTAAGGTAAGTTAAGTTACGTCAAAGTTGAATAATTTCCATGTTAACTTATGTTAACGTTGACAATTTTTTAAAAATATCTTAACTCATGTAAGGGGGTGTTAAGGTATGTTCACATTCGTGGCCCTTACATATATTTCCCATCAAAGTTCCAGTTTATTACCAAAATGCCACTGCTGCTTAGAGTAGTTCTTATTGTTCTTCAAAAATTCCTAACAATCCCAATTATATATATATATAGGGAAGGGATCAAATGAGAATCACCCCTTTTTAAAGAAACAAATGAACAAATTGTGGACCACATATGATGTGGGTCCCACATAATATTAAATCATTTATGATTTAATATTATGTGGGATCCACATCATATGTGATCCACAGGTGTTCCTTTGTTCCTTTAAAAATATAAAGTTCTCATTTGAACCTTCCTCTATATATATATATATATGTATATGTAAATATATTAGGGTCGTTTCTGGGGAGGGCGACACGGGCACACGTCCAGGGTCCAAATTTTTTTTCCGGTATATAGTAGTAGTCTAAAAAATTAATACACTAAAGACACATAAAAAAGTTGTAGTATAATAAGAGGTATAAATAATTTAGTAGTTCCATGGTTCAATTATTCAACATATAACAAGTTTAAGCTCGTATGTTGGTTATTGTTATATGTTTATATTGACTATTGGTATTTGTTTATGTTATTTGAATATTTGTTTTTTTTAAGTATATAATATTTATATACGGCAAATGCAACAAACAAACAAACTCACACACCCTCCTCACCTATGGTGAGGTTTGAACCCTCGACCTCCTAGGAGACAAAGAGCTCATATACCACTAGGCCAAAAGCTCTTTGATCTGAATATTTGCTTTTATTGGTTAATATTGTTATCTATTTTTGTTTTTACATATGATATTATACTATTGGTTAATGAACTATTTATTGTTTTAATGAGTTATGACGTGTTTCGTGGTTTTATGATTAATTAATAATTTTTTCAAACTAATTGTATTAAGTAATGTCTCTTATATATGTCATGTTTCATAAACTTTTAATCATAACATCTTATTTAGTAGAACAAGAAAAAAGGAAGAGAAATTTTGAATATTTTCATCAATTGTACGTTTGACTTCTTCATCTTGCATTGAGATTCCACTCCATATCACAACATTCTATTTAAGTTCTCAAGCAACCACTCATTAAGTTTTCAAATTATTGATCTCATTCACTATTTAATCATTCTTATTAAATCTTAATAAATCACCTTTTCTTCCAAATTCTTAGAGCATCTCCAACAAATTCCCTATAATTTCTTTAAAATGGAGAACTAAAAGACAAAATCTTCAACAAAAATGCATTCATCTCCAACAAATTCTTTATAATTTCTCCAAAATAATAATAAAATATTGCATCATTCATTAAAATATTATTTCTCTCTTTAAATATTTATTTTTCAAAGTTTTCTATTGGTCATTTCATTTGGTAATCATTTTTGGAGTGAACTTCATATTTGGAGAAAAACTCACTCTCTCTCCTACTTTCTCCATTTTGGAGATGCTTAGAGCATCTCCAACAGCATCTCCATAATGGAGAAAATGAGAAATATAGAGATTTTGGATGAAAATTGTTCTCCAACAGCATCTCCATAAGTTTCTCCAAAATGGAGAAATATGAAAGAGAGTGTTTTTTTTCTCCATATTTGGAGATTACCCAAAAATGATTACCAACGAAGAAAAATTAATACTTTATTCATTATCCACTTTCCCACCTAAAAAATCAGTTAAAAGTTACCACTTTATAAAAACTTTATTGAAAATTATTATTTTATAAAAAATTGTTAAAAATCACTATTTTATATAAGGTCATGTGAACCTTATTATTTTATGAAAAAATGGTTGAAAATTATCATTTATAAAAAATATGTTTAAAAGTTATCATTTTATAAAACATATGTTGAAAATATAAATATGTTTAAAAGTTAGTTAATGCATTGAATATTTAAATAATATAATTAATGTTGATTTCTCTAAAATGAAGATGCTGTTGGAGATGGTTGCATATTTTTTTAGAGATTTTCACTTTTTAAGTCTCTATTTTAGAGAAACTTTAGAGATGTTGCTGAAGATGCTCTTATAGGGAAGCTATTGGAGCAAAATACTTGCTCAAATTCCCCATTTTCCCCATTTTGGGGAAACTATTGGAGATGCTCTTAGTAATCATTTTGTCTACTTGTCTATAAAACTTTGATAATTTTTTGTATCATTAATCTCCCATTTAATCTTTTTCCCTTCTCATGAGTTCTTTTTTTGTATTAAAATAACACATATTTCTTGTTATGAACTAAGAAAATTCCTGCATCTTTAAAAAACTTAATAAGCATAGTAGATGATCAAACTCATATCTATATTTTAGGACTCAAAACTATCCTTGTTTTCTAATACATTATAGTACGCTTGGTTGTAGGGATGAGCATATGGACCGAAATCCCGAAACCGAACCGGTACCGGTACCAAATATCATTACCGGTTCGGTGTTCGGTACTAAGATTTTCCATATTCAGGATTCGGTACTTTCGGTACCGGTACCGGTACTAGTCCCGGTAAATCCCCAACCGAAACGGAGAATTTAAAAAGTCATTTTTTTATTTGAATTGGTAACAAACTCTTTCCTTTTCTTATAGAAAATCCTCCTAAATATATTACAATTTTCGGTTATTGTATATTCCACTCAAATACCGATTTTTTCTTGCAATTCTTCATATTTCAGTTATTGCAATCCTTAAAAATCGGTTCCGTAATTTATCCAAAACCCGGTTCTTGCACAATCGGCTCCTCCAATCCGGTTTCCGCTTAAGTGATTTTGGTTTTTGTTATTGTGTTCAATGGTCAATGGTGAAAAACGGTCGTCATCCCAAAAAATGGTACCAAACGGTTCTAGTCCCGAAAATCCCAGTAACGGTACCGGTACCGAACTTCTCTTATCGGTTCGGTATTCGGTATTGATTTTTTCCACTCTCGGTTTCGGTACTATCCGGTTTCGTTACTGGTTCGGTACCGGTCCGGTACCGAGCTCATCCCTACTTGGTTGTTAATTACCTAATAATTACGGAATACATAAATTTTAAGTACTCTTTAACCTATAATTACTAGTGAAAAACATTTATTGAATATTTTTTTCATACTTATGGAGGGCCCATAATTTTACATACGCCCAGGGCCCATAAAATGTCAGGAACGGACCTGTAATATATATATATATATATATATATATCTAGGTGGAAGTTCAAACGAAAACACCTCCATTTTACGCGTTCACACCTGTATCACATGTGATAATACACGTGAATGGACCTATTGGTGTGAGGATGACGTATCCTACAACTTAGTCTTAGGTCGCCCCAAATGTCGTTTGTGTCTATGATTTTGACGCAGCGGAAAATATGGAACGGATCGACAAACGTCAAATCCAAACGGTAATAGATCTTACAAACGTAAGAACTAACAAATAACGAGAAAACTCGAAATACTCTCAAAGAGAAAGAAATATTATTAATGATAATGTGTTCTACAAAGAAAGACTCAACCCTATTTATAAACTAAAATTAGGAAAAGATTACCATAAACTATAAAAGATAATTACCTAAGAATTATAATCTAATTAGGAAACCAAATAATTATCTAAGAATAATATCCTAACCAAAATAGATAATTAAGACTTAAAATTAAAGAAAATAAATAATAATAATGGATATGTATGTATGGCAACATGGTGAAGGAAGCAAATCAGCAACAGCAGCTTGGGCGGGTAGCTGGGCGGCCTAACCCGCCTTTATACCCGCACAGATGACAAAACAGTAGGCTAAGCGGGTTCATGGACGGCCTAACCCGCTTTCTAACCCGCACAAATGAAAACAAGCAGAAATTAGGCGGATCTTTAAGCGGCTCAACCCGCTTGGGAAGGGGCTTTCGTCCTTGCTTCCTTGATCGACTTGTTATTCGACCTCTATTGCAACCCTTTCGATGCCAACTTCTGGGCATCCTTCGAGCTCGTTTCTTTTGCTTCCAAAGATCGAAAAAGAGTCTCGTGAACTCTTGAATTCTCCCTACATCAGTCACCCTCACTTGAAAAGAACTCGACCTCGAGTTCACTTGAAAAGCATCTTCATCCAACTCGTAATATACTCGTTTCTTCATAACGTTCGGATCCGCAATTCGGTCTTTAAGCTCTAAAGAGTGAGTCCGTGATCGACTCCATACAAGAGATACTTTATCTAACTCGTAAGGATAATAAGTTACAAAAACTTTACCGGCAATTGCCTCGATTTGTTCCGAAGTCTCGTTTACTTCTTTCGGAATCTCGGCCTTGAAATTTTTTTGTACTTATTAGCCCTTTGATAACGGTAGGTTGAAAAACTTCAACTTTCTTTTCCACTTCTTCCATCTCTTGTTCACTAGTATTCATGAGTGGGAAGTTGTTGCTTTTTTTGTCGGAGATCTTTTCAAGACCAATAACGGGTGTTGGAATAACGGGGGTATCATCAACTGGTTCGCCTTCGGGTGCTCCAATTGTTGGCTTAAAATCTGTTGTCGATTTTTCAAGATCGTTACAGATTTCTCGAAGTGATTCTGTTAGTCCCAAGGAGAGATGGCTAACTAAGAGAGGGTTTTGTAGAAGGGGGGGTTGAATATAAAACACACAGAATATACTCTTTTTAAATTTTTTAATATAAATATTAAAAATTTACACACAGATAGTTTGATGCGGAAAAGAACAGGCACACTATACTATCAAACTAAACACACAGATAATAGTAATTAACTTATACACTAAGGAAGTTAAAACAATATTGTTATAGCACACAGCTTTGCCACAGTCACACAAATAATCACTCTGATGATTTGTTGAAAGCGTGAGATTTCTGGGAAGGACTTCATCTCCTTTTATAGTGCCCATGCATAGGATGCAAGTGGACGGTACCGTCAAGGTTTCATTAGGCGGAAGTTTATTCTGGACAAAGGAAGAGACCACTTCCTTTGTACTAGAATAATGGATGAACCATTCCTTGTAGCACGTAATGTCGGCATAACTTTATCTTCTTTTCTTCATGCTCGTGAAGTCCCATCAAACCTTTTAGCTAAAAGACAAATATTCCTTTTATAAGAATAAAAGAGAATGTCTTTATTTAAGGCTTGATGCCCCAAGTTCTTCTTTGGCTCACGTGTTCTTGCAATTGATGTGAGTCAAGAACTTATCTCTTTGAAATTGCTAAATGATACATCACACTATGTATCACATCGGTGGATACCTTGTAAGGCTGGAATTGATAAGTGTACACTTTGCTTGATAAACTTCATCTTTCACTAAATGTTGAAAGTGTACACCCTTGATCTTGTGTCTTGATATCACAGCCTTAGAAAATATACCTGCAATTTCGGTGACCAAGATTATAGTGTCGTTGACCATGACATCAAACTTGATGACCTCATCTTGTTTGATGTCTTTAGTACTTTTGATGACCTTTGAGTGTACCATCGGTGACCCACTACATTGGTGACCCAATCTTGACTTGGCAAAATGATCTGAATATTGAAGTTGGTTGATACATCCAAAATTCCACTTTTTGATGTACAACCCTTGATTGAATAGTCTTTGACTCTTCAATACTTGAAGCATATTTCAGACCTTCAAAAGAACCTGTAAAAGTTCACTCATACAAAGGAAGGTGGTTCATCACCAAATCATCGGTGACCCAACAATCTCCCCCTATTTGATGATGATACCTGTAAGTTATAAAAGAATTCTTTTTGACCTTTCTATTTTTCTTTTGGGTTCTTTTGACTCAGATTTCCTTTTTTTTTGTTTTTGATTTTTTTTTTAACTGAGTATGTACAGTATAAGTATAAAAATAAATGTAAGTATAAGTATGTGCAAGAAAAAATAAAAATATTAACAAGAATTTTTAAGAAAGAAGAGTATGAACTTTTATTAATCAACACACAGCTTTGAAAAATAAAGTTCACACTATATGAAGAATATTCAAGGAGTGGGTTCTCTTCTTTTTAGCTCATCCAAGATAAGCCTAGTGATCCCATGGTCTTCAACCGGAGGTACTCCTAGAATAGCAGAGAGGAAGGAGCTGTGAGCCCTTGGGATGTCAGAAGCTCTAAAGAAACCGATGTTTCCAAAGATGTCTTCAAAGAAAACCCCAAGCTCAGGAGTAGTCAGCATGGTTTGCTTCGAGTAAGCAATAGGAGTAGGAATGGAAAGATCTATACCCGAAGTATTTATCTGGATGCCTCTTTCATGAAGCATAACAAAGTGTCCCTTATTCTTGTTTTTAGGAGCTGTGATGACCTCTTTTTTAAGACCCTGTTGAATGAATTAAATTTGTTGTGCTTCAAGATATGTCACAAGAATATCATTCTCCTTTTGGATGTTGAGCATCTTGATGAACAATTTTCTGAGAATATTTAGTACCAGCTCCTTGTACTTGCTTTTGCTCTTGGAGATGCATTTACCAACTTCCATCCACTCAGTCATCCCAAGGACTTCCAACCATTCAGCTTCATATACCTTTGAGAAAGTGTCAGCTCTCTTAAGGGTGACAAGTAACTTGGGAGAATTTTTGGTTGGAGGTTGGATGGTAGCACTGATAATCTTGGAATCATCCTTCCTGTTCTTCAATCTCCTTTTAAACCACTCCACTTCCTTTGCCTTCTTGGCTTCATCAATCATCTTTGCAGCTTCAGATTTCTTCTTAATATTCTCAAGCTCGTCTTTCTGAGCTTGAAGAGCATCGGAGACCTGTGCATGAATAGCTTCATCATGAGCTAGCTTGAGTACATTAGTTTGATCATACTCAAGCTGAGCCTTGATAGCTTCTTCTTTTTCAGCTTCAGTGAGAATTACCCCAAGAGGATCGGTGGGTAATGAAGCAGGCTGAAGTCTAAGAGTGTCTGCTTGAGAATCTCTCATCCTTTTCCTTCTCCTTTTCTCTTCCTGTTGATCTTCAAAGGAAACTGGCTTCTTTCCTTTGGCTTTTTCTTTTCTTTTCTTCTCTTCTTCAGTTTCAAGGGGTTGAGCACTGATACTCTCCCCCTCAACAGCTGCTTCGGGTAACTCGGTGACCAAAGGAACAGAGACAGTGGTGACCACGTGAGGAGTCACCTCGGTGACCAGATTGGTCACGTCGGTGACTGTGGCCACACCACCATCGGTGGCAGGAGATGCCACATCGGTGGCTGCACAAGCTGGAGAAGCCACATCGGTGGCTGGCTTGGCAGTGTCGGTGGTTGCAGAGGCAGCGTCGATGGCTGTGGAGGTGGTAGCATTGGTCTTCTTATTTTTCTCCCCCTCAGTGGTTGAACCCTTGAAACCCACTGAAGAGAGAAAAGTCTTGATCTTTTCTATATCAGAAGCCATGGAATTTATTTTTCTTTCAATTCTTTGAAGAACAAATCTGTCTTGTTCCTGAAAGAAGGATCCATCCACATCAAGCTCAATAGTCGGAGGAGAAATTGGAATCTTGTCAATTTTGGTGAGAATAGTGGCAAGAGACTCCATAATGTTCTCTTGAGTAGTAGAAAGAGAAGCCAGTCTTTCCAAGTCTTTGGCTGCTTGGTCTTCCAAAGTTTCCACCCGACGTATAGTGTCACGGGTAAAAAGTTTGGTGAAAGCTTGGAGAAGATCATCTCCTTGTTTGGAAGACATGGGAGCAGAAGGTTGAGGCTGTGGTGGTTGATCAGCATCATCATCACTGGAAGAATAATCCACTAAACCTGTAGGTTTTCTTGGGGGGGATTTAGGAGATGTGGGGGAGGCACGTTTAGGAGAGTGTCTATGAGGGGATTCCTCAGTAATGGGTTATTTCACAACCTTGGTACGTACGGGAGACGTATGTGTCCAAGGTGTAGTGTTAGAAAATAGAAAATCAGTAAATTGGGAAGCTCCATCAAATGCATCTGGTTGTGATGCACTCTCATGTGGAGTAAGGAAAGGGAGCTGTGAGAGCTCACGGGGTGGAGAAGAGGCAGCTTGGATAGGAGAGTCCAAGTCTTCTTCATCAACTAAAGAGAAAGTTGATGAAGGAATAATAGGGATGTCCCTTTTTACAACCATGTCCTTTTGGGAGGGCATGGAGGAGCTAGGTTGGGTTAACTGGTCCTTAGGTCGGGTAGGAATTTTTTCAACACTTACTAACTTTTGGGAGTTAGTAGGTGGCTTGTGAGGTGAGACCCTTTGGGTACCCTTAGACTTCTTTGAGGAAGTCTTTGGGGGGCTTTTAGAGTGTCTCCGCTTTTGGGACTTAGATGCTTGGGTAGAAGCCAAAGGTTCTTTTGGCTTCGTAGCATCGGTGGGTGCGGAGGTAGATGTGCCCGACGCTTTGGATCTCTAACGAGATTTGGGCACATCAGTTACTCTAGGTGCAGAAGGGGTAGAAGACATACCTGAGGTCCTTTGCAGACGGGGCTCATTTTCTCCCCAAGATAGAGTTGCATTCCTTGCAAACTCAACCATAGATGATCGGAGAGGGTTGTCTGTTGCTAAGACAGCCTTTTTCATAATCTGATTTCCCACTTGATGAAGAGGGAGATCATATATGATGTCATCTCTTTTCTCCAGTTTATCTGCCAACTTTGCATTAATGATAAGGGAGAAAAGGCGTTGAAAAGGTACCTGAGGACGTCGGAGGGTAGAGAATGAGGAGATCATTTCATTGTAGAAGTAGCTCGCAAACTCTATCCTCCTTTGAAATATTAGAGCATGTGCCAATTCAGTCACTTGGGAAGGTGACTGATCAGGACCACCTGTATTCTTGCTTAGGCACAGAATAAGATGAGCAAAAAGAAAGTTCCATATGTTTCCCATATTCTTGCGCAGTAAAGTACCTGGACCCTTTGACTTTGAGTCCTTCTTCTCTTCTAAGTAGTTTAAAACAGCCACCACTTGTTGGTGTTCATTTCCAAGAGGAAATGTTTCATATGAATCATAAGTGTGAAGCCTAAGGATGTTACGAACATCTTCAACATCAAAAGCCACATCATGTTCATCATTGCTGAGAATAGATGCAGGGATTTGATCTGTAGAAGCATCA
The DNA here is from genome assembly GCA_036898165.1 of Silybum marianum. NCBI lineage: Eukaryota > Viridiplantae > Streptophyta > Magnoliopsida > Asterales > Asteraceae > Silybum > Silybum marianum. The sequence goes on from CM072540.1 coordinate 18,633,062, forward strand.
AAAGTACATGATAGCCAAAAGTTTCCAAGAAGAAACTTACTCATCTTGGGTTTTGCTGTCAGAGCATATTGGAGAGGGCACCTTTGAAGGAACCAGCAGATGTCATTGTACTTAGGATGAGCATTATCAACTCCTATTCGTCCAAAGTAATTGCATGCAGGAAAGGAGAGAGATCCAAATGTCATTGTTTGTTCTTCTGAAGTTCTTGAAGGAGAAGCCATTGAAGAGAAAAGGAGTTGCAGGTTTGAGTATGAAGGTTATAAGATGAGAAAGAGAGAGGGTGCGAGAAAGGTGGTAAGGTAGTGGGGAAGGAGGTTATATATGAGAGGGAAATTTCAATTTTCAAAAATAATGATTACTTTTGGTGATTGAAAGGTCAGAATTCTAAGGGTTTTAGAGTTGAATTCGGCGCATGTACTGACATTGATGATGTCATTAGGGATAAGAACAAAGAATCTTGCTTATCAAGAGTGGTAAGTCAAGAGTTATCTTTAAGAGGTTTAAGAATGTGAAGAGTTCCAACGGTTACCTCGGAGAGAGTAAAAACGTTGGTGGCTTAGGGTGGCAACGTCGGTGGCTTGTTATGAGAAAGAGAGAGAGAGACGTCGGTGGCTTGAGAGAAGGTGTGTACGTCGGAAAGTGACGTCATACGTCGGTGGCTAGAGATGTGGTAAACGTCGGTGGGTGCAATCGATGTTTCATTCGTCGGTGGCTCGAAGGATTGGTTTTGGTGGATGGAGGCAGTGGGTCGACGTCAGTGGGTGAACGACGACCGTCGGTGGCTCAATAGGACGACGTCGGTGAGAAGTTGCACGGTGGTTAGACGTCGGTGACGTCGGTGGCTGGGTTCGCCGTCGGTGGATGGTGGTTTATAGGAATGAGGACCGTCGGCGGTGAGAGTCGCCGTCGGTGGCTGGGGTGATTATGGTGGTTGCTCTCGGTGGATCTCGGTGGCCGGAGAGAGTAGTGGCGGTGGATGGTGTGGTTAGGGTTTTATGACTATGTCACCGACTTTATACATATATATATATTTTTATTTTCTTATTCTTTTTATATTATTTTCATATATATATATATATAAATATAATATAATATATAAAGTATATATATAAAACATATAACGTATATAAGTTAAAAATATATAAATGTATATAGTTTATATATATAGAATATATATATATATAAAACATACATTATATATAAATATAAAATATATTAGTCTATGTTTATCATACCTAATTCACCAATGAGGAACTTGAACCTTGCTTCATCAAGGGGCTTTGTGAACAGATCAGCTAATTGATAATCGGTGGGAATGAAATGAAGCTCCACATCACCTTTAGAGACATGATCTCTTATAAAGTGATACCTGATATCAATGTGCTTGGATCTTGAATGAAGCACAGGGTTGTTGGCAATGGCTATTGCACTTGAGTTGTCACACATTATTGGGATCTTTGAGAAAATTTGGATGTAATCACACAGCTGATTTTTCATCCACAATATTTGTGCACAACAGCTTCCAGCAGCCATGTACTCTGCTTCAGCAGTAGATGTAGACACCGAATGTTGTTTCTTGCTTGACCAGCTCACAAGCTTTCCACCAAGTAACTGGCAACTTCCGGTTGTACCTTTTATGTCTATTTTTGAGCCTGCAAAATCAGAACCAGAGTACCCGATGAGATCGAAACCTGAGTCTTTGGGATACCAAAGACCCAGATTTATGGTACCTTTCAAATACCTAAAAATCCTTTTCACAGCAGCCAGATGTGATTCTTTAGGATTTGCTTGGTATCGGGCACACAGACAAGTAGCAAACATAATGTCAGGTCTACTTGCAGTCAGATAAAGAAGGGATCCTATCATGGCTCTATAATTTGTAATATTAACAGAAATGCCATCAGGATCAGAAAAGAGTCTAAGAGGAGGAGCCATAGGAGTTTTCATGGTAGAGCAAGTATCAAATTGAAACTTTTTCAGAAGATCCTTAATGTATTTACTTTGATTTATGAAAATACCTTCTGGAGACTGTTTTACTTGTAAACCAAGAAAGAAAGTTAACTCCCCCATCATGCTCATTTCATACACTTTTTGCATGAGGGAGCTAAACTCATCACACAAGGATTCATCGGTGGCTCCAAAAATAATATCATCAACATAGATTTGAACAAGAATGATATTACCTTATGATTTCTTGAAGAAGAGAGTGTTGTCAACCTTGCCTCGTATATACTTATTTCTAAGTAGATATTCTGAGAGAGTGTCATACCAGGCACGAGGAGCTTGCTTCATTCCATACAGAGCTTTATCCAGCCTATACACATGATATGGATGGACTGGATCTTCAAACCCAGGAGGTTGCTTCACATACACTTCTTCAGCTAATTCACCATTTAGGAAGGCACTTTTGACATCCATTTGGAATACCCGAAAATTCTTGTAAGTTGCATGGGCAAGAAATATTCGGATAGCTTCCAATCTGGCAACAGGAGCAAAAGTTTCATCATAATCAATTCCTTCCTCTTGTCGGTATCCTTGAGCAACCAGCCTTGCTTTGTTCCTTATGACAGTTCCTTCTTCGTCCATCTTGTTTCGAAACACCCATTTTGTTCCAATAATAGTTTTGTTGGATGGACGAGGAACTAACTTCCAGACTTTGTTTCTCTCAAATTGTGAGAGTTCTTCTTGCATGGCAATTACCCAGCTAGGATCAGCTAGGGCTTCATTTATCAGCTTAGGCTCAACAATGGAAACAAAGTTGACATATAAGCACATATTGCTTATGCCTCTTCTGGTTTTTACACCAACTTGTGGATCACCTATGATTTGATCTATTGGATGATCCATGGTTCACTTTAGTGCAGGAGGTAAGGTAGGAGGTAGAGAAGAGGATGAGGTAGGAATTTGAGATGGTGAAGATAGGTTTGTGGGAGATATGGTGTTTTGGTGGGTAAGGTCTTCTGTAGAGTTAGTTTCAGAAGGTGGAGAAGAAAGAGAAGGTTCTGAAGGTAAGGTGGTGTTTATGGGAGGCTGAGAAAAGTTGCTATCTGGAGGATTGGGTTGAGAGGAGGATGGAATTTCACCAACACATGAATTTATCCATAAGTTTAATTCTTCTTCATCACAAGATAATGAAGAAGTTTCAAACTCATCAAACTTCACATGCATGGATTCATCTATGCATTGTCTTCGTAGGTTGAAAATTCTGAAGGCTCTTGAGGAGAGAGAATAGCCCATGAAAATTCCATCATCAGACTTCGGATCAAATTTTCCAAGTTGTTCTCTGTCATTTAGCATGTGACAAGCACAGCCAAACACATGGAAGAAGTCAACTGCAGGTTTTCTATCATGGAAAACTTCATAAGGAGTCTTGTCATGCCTTTTGACTATGATAGACCTATTTTGAGTAAAGCATGCAGTATTAACTGCTTCTGCCCAAAAATAGGTTGGCAACTTGGATTCACTCAGCATTGACCTTGCAGCTTCACACAGTGTTCTATTCTTTCTTTCAACAACACCATTTTGCTGAGGAGTGCGTACGGCGAAAAGTTCGAGAAATTCCTTTTAGGTCAAAGAAATCTTCCAAGAAAGCAGATTCTTGAATTCTGTGCCATTATCACTTCTGAAGGACTTCACCAGTTTACCATTCAAATTTTCAATTTTTCTTGTAAACCTGATGATTTCTTCAGCAACATCACTTTTGTGTTTCAGAAAGAACACCCAAGTATATCTAGAGAACTCATCGACGATTACTAGCATATACTTTTTACCACCCAGACTGGATGTGCTTACTGGACCGCACAGATCCATGTGAAGCATTTGAAGAGGTTGAGAGATAGAAGAACATTGTTTTGTTTTAAAGGAAGTTCTGGTGAGTTTTCCTTTTTCACATGCTCCACACAACTTTTCTTTCTCAAAAACTATTTTTGGCATTCCAACAACCAGCTCCTTGTTGGAGAGTTTGTTCAAGGTTTTAAAGTTTAGATGATAGAACCTTTTATGCCACAGCCAACTTTGTTTGGCTAGTTTTTGAGAGAGGAGACACACAGCTTCTCCTATTGCACTTTCCTTCATGTTGATTATGTATACGTCATTCAGTCGGGTTCCTGCTAGTACAATCTTGTTCTCTACATCAAAGACCAAGCACACACACAGCTGGAACATGACCTTATAGCCCAAATCACATATTTGGCTGATGCTTAGAAGATTGTACATTAGCCCTTCAACATGAGCTACTCTGGAGAAAGTGATGGTTCCATTTGAAATGGTACCATATCCTTTGGTGACCCCTTTTCCATTTCCTCCAAAGGAAACAGTGGGTCCCTTTTCTTTTGAGAAGTTAGAGAGAAGAAGTTTGTTTCCTGTCATGTGTCTTGAACACCCACTGTCCAAGTACCATATGTGATCTTTATTTGGTACCTGCACCCAGAAACAAATTTAGACTTTTGGTACCCATTTTGAGATGGGTCCTTTGGTATTAGAAGGCCTTTTAGTTTTGCAAGGATCTAAATCTTTTGGGCAATTTTTAGCAAGATGAAGAGTGTTGCCACAATTATAGCACTTTTTTAAAGAAAAGACCTTTTTAAAATCCTTATCATCAAAACTTTGGACAGAGGTTGACGACTGAGAAGAAGAGGGGTGACCGACACCTGGTCTTGGTCCAAGAATACCTTTACCAGAATTTCTTGATTTCTTCAAGTTCACTGACCGAGGAATAAAGTCAGTAACTATTTGAGATTTCCTTTTAGATGAAAATTTTGATTTAGAAAAAATTTTCTTTTGAGGAGAAAATCTTTTTGGAGAGGGATGCTCAGCAACACCAGATGGCTGCTCCTGGGAGTATCTTGACTCATGCAGACTTAAGGAGTTTAAAATTCTTTGGATAGGTTTGGGAGAAGAAGAAGAGCTTGGAAAAGTTGAAACTTTTGAAGACTCAGAAGAGATTTCTTTAACATTAACAAAGACTCCAAACTTCTTAGAACCAGATTCTACTTTGAGCATGTCAAGTAGATCTATAGAGTGAACAGAGGTAGAATCCTCAGATGAGTAACCGAAGAGATCATCATCGTCATCGGAAAGGAAACTAGTAGGAAAACCTTGACACTCAGAAGAAGGAAGTGGAAGGTCAAAAGGTTGAGGAACATCTTTTCCATAACCAAGGCCAGACTTATCCTTGCTAGTGATTTGATCTTGAAGGATCCTTTCAAGATTCTTAGAGGATTTAGTCCATTTAGACAGAACCTCTTGTTCCTTTTCAAGAGTGGAAGATATTTTTGATTTTTCCTTAGAAAGACTGTCGTTTAAGTACCGTAGGTTTTCCAGATCAGCTTTCATTTTGTCAAAATCTTTTAGTTTTGAAAAGCAAGAGAGAAGTTGCTCATTTAGACATTTTATGTGCATATCAGCCTTTTTCTTTTAAATCTTTAAGTCATAGAAGTCAACAGTTAAAGAATCAAAGGCATCAGCCTTTTGATCATCAGAGAGAAAGGTAAAAGGATGTACCTGAGGCTTTGTTCCTGAAGTGGATCCCTCAGCAGATACAAGGGTAGTGTAGAGTGACTTTTCCATGTCTTCCAGCTCATCGATTTTGGCCATGAGGCATTTAGTGACATACTCACTCTCACTCTCAGAGATTTGCTCATCCTCCCAGCAATGAGCCTCAGCAACCAAAGTTTTATTTTTACTTTGGTTTCTCTCTTTTTCTCTCTTGTATTTGGCTTTGTACTTCTTATACCTGGAGGTTTCTTTTGATTCAGAATTTTCTTTAGAAGATTGGCTATTTCTCTCTTCATGCTTCCTAGAAGCTGATTTTGAGAAGTCATGGCCATAAGAAGAAGAAGGTTTGAGAGAAGAGGAAGCTTTTGATCTGCATTCAGAAGCAAAATGACCTTTCTTTCCACAATTGAATCATTCTTCATTTGCTTTATCAGAAGAGGATTTTTGAGAAAAAGGTTTTCTATTAAATTTAGAGCGGTTTGAAGAAAATCTTTTATTCTTAAGGTTTCCAGCAAGCATTGCCATACTATCAGAAAGTATGTCAATGGCTGATTCTTCTCCTTCATCATCAGCAACACTATAGTATGCATCTGACAGATGAGAAGAGTCTTCCTTAATATCTTTTTCAGAATCAGAAGAAGGATAGGTGATTCTAGGAATACAAGAATTAGATTTTGAATCACCTATCAAAGCAATAGAAGAGGATTTGATATCCTTTATAAGAGATTTTCTCTGGTTCTTAGTTTGTTCATAGTGAAGAAGAGTTCCATAGAGAGCAGTTAAAGGCATTATTTCTAAGTCCTTGGTTTGCTTGATGCAAGTACAGATAGTTTCCCAGAAATCTGGAAGACAATCCATGAACTTGTAGAGAACTTCTTCATTATCATAAACTCGTCCAAGAACTTTGAGATCATTGAGAAGACAGTTAAAGCGATTAAAGTAGGTAGAAAGAGATTCTCCTTTTTCATGGGAGAAAAGTTCATACTTTCTAACAAGACAGATCCTGTTAGATTTCTTTACTTCTTTGGTGCCTTCATATAAGACACTCAAAGTATCCCACATTTCTTTAGCAGTGGGAAGGTTAAGAAGAGAGTGATACACTTCATCGAAGGGATACAAAGAAGCGATTTGACTTTAGTGTCTAAAGCAACTAGGCGTTTATCATCTTCACTAAATTTGTTAGAAGGTTTGATGATATATCTACCAGTTTTCTCACTTCTTTCGTCATCTGACTCTATGTCCTTTCCTTCACCGTACTTTTGAGGGCCAAAGCGAGCCCATATTTTAGGAACAATAGGTCCCTCACTGAGAATGTTGGGATACCTGCAATCGATCCCTTCCAAGAATAATAACATGCGATTTTTCCATAACCCAAAGTTATTTGGGTTGAACCTTGGAGGTTTAGCCAAGGATCCTAAATCATATGTATTACTGGAAGAGGTC